>OX578135.1:109746830-110156830 GCA_951213105.1 Amaurobius ferox
TACATTAGGTGGTGTCTGCCAAATAATAATTTCAAAGGAGCTCCCCCTCCTCCCTCATATGTTCTGCAGCAGCTGTACGTTGCTTTCGGTACTTTGACTTTCTCATACTATATGCAATATAGTATAGAAAAATTATTATTTTCACGAAAATTTTCGAATTCGAAATTTTGATGCTAATGCATGTTTTAAGACCTCCTGAGCACGTTTAACTATTTTTGGAATGATGTTCATCTGTCTGTCTGTGTGTCTGTCTGTCTGTCTGTATGTATGTATGTATGTATGTATGCATGAATGTGGTTAATTTCTTGCGTAAACAGTAGCGTCCACAAAAAATGGATATTTACGAAACAGTAAATGCGACTTTGTTATCGAAAAACCTAGAACTAGATAGAATTTTTTTTAAATTCGAGAGAAACCTTCGAAATGAATTCGAAATGTTATACTGTATAAGATGGCAGAGAAGGACAAAATTTGACATAATTATACATGAAATGATTTATTTTTGGTTTAATGATCACGAAACTTCATAGTTTCAATCACTGTGAAAAATAGCCGCGTTACAAGTTTTTTGTTCGTGACTTTATTTAGTCCCCCCTCGAGGATGGGGGGGGGGGGACTTGTTATCCTGCCGAGGGAGAGGGGAATATTGTCGAATATGGTATAAATCGAAATATTTTTTTTTCAATACCTTTTCCAGCTCTTTAAAGTGAAGGGTAACACGCTATAACTGTAATCATTTGAGCCCATGATACCGATATTTAAAGAAAATTCATGTAAAATTCAAAATCTGATGTGGGAAGCACATGGCTTTCCCTGCAGACTTATATACACGTTCTCTTTATTTTAATTAAATTTAATTCACTTTTAATTCAATTTTCGTTCTCATTTGGTAACTGGACTTATTTTTAAAGGTGGCGTAGAGGAAATACGAAAAAACTAAAATATCTCAAGAAGGGCTAGTCCTAGTGTAACGGGGTTGATCTTATTCTTTTCTTCGCTAAAAATTACGTATAAAACAAGCATTTAATGGATACATTTGAGCATATGTAGTTTTCTATTTTAGATTTTGACGATTTTTGCTGGTCATTTCGCAAAAAGAGGCAGGTTTTTTTTTGGAATCGTACTAAAATCTAATCAGCACCAGGGAAACCTACAAGCAATTTATCTACCAAATTTTGTGAAATTCGGTCCCTTAGTTTTCCAGCTAGAGTGGATACAGTCTTTTGCGGGCCATTTCGCAGAAAAAAGCGGGTTCTTTTATCCCGAATTGCACCCAAAACTAATCACCACCAGAATCGGCCACAAGTGACTTACCTACCAAATTTTATAAAATTCAGTCAATTAGTTTTTTAGTTAGAGTGGATACAAAATCTGCACAGACACACAGACACACAGATATACACGCACACAGACAGACACACACACAGACGTCACGCTAAAAATAGTTTTTTCGTATTCTAGAGGTCTCGAAACGCGTAGATCCGTTGAAAACTCGAGTTACGATTTTCGGCATGATTCCAATACTTTCCCTATACCATTACCATGTATTGCAGGGAAAGTAGAAAAAAAGACAAGAAAGATCAATCATGCTTAAAGCATTGATCATGAAACACTTTCCAACTTCAATGAAATTTTATTTAAAAAAGTCGAAAATGCAATACATTCCTCGGTAATATTTTAAAACTTATCACAATACTACATTAATTTATTATATTTGAAAACTGAAACGTTCATTGAAAAAATTGAACTTCATTCAAATGACGGCATTGAAATATAAATTGCCTGGTTTAAATATCTCTAAAATGTGATACATTCCACGGTAATATTTTTAAAACTATCATAATACTACGATAATTTATTATATTTGAAAACTTCATCGAAAACAACTGAAATTAATTCAAATGACGGCTTAGAAAAAATAACACACCTGGATCTCTCTATAAAAACAGGACTTTCATAACTTTCTCCCATTCATTTCATTCATCACAATACTATAATAATTTCTTTTATTTAAAAATTAAGACCATGGAGCTACAAGTAATAAAACTCTATGCTTAAAATTTCATCGAAAAAAATCGTCCTTCTCTTCATAAAATCAATTAATATTTCATTCATATCAGCCATGCAGACTCCATGGACTAAATTATTTTGTGTTAAAAAAATACAGGAATTCTAATACAACTCATTCTACATATTTTGCTGTTTACATTTTACATAGGTAAAAAATAGGCTTAGTTGTAGAAATAATAAAATTTAGATGAGCATTTAAACTCAAATATATTGTCATTGCATTGTTTCAGTATGTAGATGCACAGAATTTAAGCAAAAATAAAGTAGTTTTAGGACTGATACAACACTCAATATGAATTAAAAAGAACTTAAAAAAATCACGATTTTGAAACAAGATGGATGCCATATATCATTTTGAAGTGGGTCATGTGATCGTTTCATATCATGGTCACGTGATCGTTTCGTATCATGGTCACGTGATCGTTTCATATAAGAGGTGTAATTATTATTTTAATTTTTATTTAAAGAACTACTGAATATAATTCGCTGAATTTGCTTTTTTATATATTTTATGGAACAATTTGAATATTACCCAAAATTTTCGAAGCAATTTGTGAATTTTAAATCCGCTTAAAAAATGTTTGAAAAATTAGGTCCCATAGGGATCAATGTATTTCATTTTTTCAACCCGGGTTCAATCCAATACTAATTGGGTGATCTTATTCATTTATATTCCCATAGGTCCTACTGACCGTCTGAACAACATACTAAAATTTCATTTTGATTAAGTCATTTTTACGGCAGTTATCGTGCTAACGGACAGACAGACAGACAGACAGAATGAACAAAGTCATAAACACTTTTCAACTTTGTTGTAAAGTGTTAAAAAGCTACTAACAATGGATTCTGGTATGAGAAAGTGAGAAAGTCGAGCTCAGTCACATTTCAGTTAATTTAATAAACTCTGGCAACGATGCTTCATACTAAACTGGATGCCTGCTCGCCAATCTAGATGCTTGCTCGCCAACCTAGATGCACGGAAATTTTGTCCAGCACGTAACTATGCATTTTCAATTAATATAAACATAGACTGAAGACCTAAAAGGAGAAAAAAAAACATGCGGATGTGAGAGACCATCTTCTGAACAAGTGCATTCTTATTTTAAATTTAACAATGTGAATTTTTTAGAAACAGTATGGAGGACGGATTTTTGATAGACATGGGAATTTCTTTTTAGTTTGTATTTTCAATTAACCCCCAAATAAATTTCAGCGATAAATGTTTTTGAAATTTTGGTGGTCGGGAATATGCATGATCTCATGAAAGTCCCAATCCACGATTTGTGCACGTTAGGTTAATCTATAGTAAAGTGACCATAAAAAAGGTGAAGTTGAATAAGAGTCATAGCGGCGCCCTTAGCGGAGAATTAAATGAATTGAATACCGAACTCGGCAAGAAAATAAGATTGGCGAAAAAAAAAAACCAAATTAAAAGTTGTTGAAGTTTGTCTAATTAGTAGAAATTGGCATCAGGAACGCACAAAACTCATTAAGGGTAATGAATACCTCTCAAAAATTCATATTATCAGGGACTGTAACACGGTGCTGTATCATTTAACTGTAACCTACAATGCTTTACAAAATACGCGGTCATATTTTTTCTCGAGTATAAATGTGCATTGTTGCTGACAGAGGGCATTTTAAACAGGCTTATACGAATCCTCTGCATATAAGTGCTGTTTGTTTTATCATTCCTGAATAAGATACCTAATCACCAATAAAAATATTGTGTTAAATGCCTTCTACAACAGTTTTATGGACAATTTCTATTAATTAGAATTTAAGGCTTTGCAATCATGGAGTTAGAAAGAAGGAAATAAAACTGCCATAGATGAAAAGCTTGAAAATGCCATAATGCTTTGAGAATTATACCTAGATGTCGTTAGTGCTATTTAAGTAGCTGCTTTTGTTAGTTAGCACCACAAAAAGGCGTAGTATTTAGTATATACATTTTTGATTACTTTTTAATTGTGAGTTCCCTAATCATGAGTATAATTAACCAGTATTTTTTCATAGTTGTAGGATAGCGAATAGAATATAGGGAGATAAAAATAAATTGAAAGGTAAAATAACTTTGAATGCGTAGGAAAATTCATTATTGTTTCAGTTCTACTTTGTATTGCGCTAATAATCTTTTTTTATAGTATTGCCAGTTTAAATACATTTTTTAGGCTTTTTGCCATAGAAATGCATGCAATGCAGAATTACTTATACGAGTATTATTCCAGCGGTACCTGAATTATTGCCCCCCAACAATATTGGCGTTTTCTTAATATGAAGTTTTAATTCATTATATTTACCTCCATGTTGGCTGTTAACATTCTTCGTTTATTTCTCTTTATTGCCGAATCAGTTTTCTTAACTTATTAAATTCTCTGCTTGAGACGCTGCAATCGATTTTAAGGAATCGGGCATGGTAATTATGGACAAGCAAAGCAGAGTCCATTCTCCATTCCTAACAAAGCGAAATGAACATTTGCCTGAATTTTGCGATGTCTTATTTTCTAAAAGTATAATGAGTAGAAAGATGAAAATTTGTACAAGTACGTAAAATTGTGCACAAAAGAACAGAATAACAATTTTAATCATTAAAACGATCTTCAAGAGGGTTAAATACCCATTTTTATATCGCGCATGCTCAATACGCTTCGTGAAAATAACAAGTAAACAACTTTTGAACAGCAATTAAAGAGCGCACTTGCATGCATTATGATTGAAACGTGATCCTCTATATTAAATACATTTTTGAGATTTAAATGTGTTATTTTGATTTTATTGTTTCCTCTATTCTACAGAGGGTGTTCACACATATTTGTAACGATTTTAAATAAGATATATATATATAAACAAAAATAAGAATAATATTTTCTAATATGTTCAATCTGATAGCCCTTTTGTTGAACTACCATATTACGTCTTGATTTCCAAGATAAACGAGCTTTTCTTAAAATATCAAGATTGATTTTGTTCCACTCATCCACCACAATCTTCCAAAGTCCATCCAATGTTTTGGGATGCAGCTTATAAAGAGGTTGTTTTAAAAGTCCAAATGCACAGTAATCCATAGGAGATAGGTCGGGGAACTTAGGTGGGATGCATTTAAACGGAATAGCCTCAATTCCGTTTTCATTTTTCATTTTTTCAAAAAATATAGCAGTAGATTTAGAGGTATGGCTGGTAGCCTTATCCCTGATGGAACTTAACACAGTGAAGATTGTTTGGGTAAAGTGATGGAATGTCCTTTTTGAAAGCAGGTGTTAAAACATATTTCTGATAGTAATCCCAGTTCATTTTGACATTTTTTCTATTTTCCTTATTTTAAGTTTTCCGTTATAAGAGAATCCAGCAATAGCCGTAAAACCTTCAACAAAACTTTCCTTGTTTTCTCTGAACCAACCTTTGTTGGGTATGCATTTTTTACCTTTTTCCCAGCCAAATGTAAACTTTGATGTTTCTTTCCTTTTTTATTAATTATGTCACTTAATTTACATGTAGAAATATTAAAACCATGCTTTTCACATCTCTTTTTAATAATCGAATGAGTACTACAATTTAATAAGAGTATTTCTCTTCGGAAAGCTCAAAAATATAGCTTTCGATCCATTGTTCCCTTTTTAGAGACATTTTAAAGCAAACTATATTTTTAATGATGCAGATGGTAATTAAACCCAATTCAGGCTTGATGTCAGTCAGGGTTTTTTTAATTTGAATTTAATTCATGGAGAAAGTCAAAATCGTTACAAAAATGCGTCGAAAACCCAGATCATCTGACTCGTCCAAGGACTAAGAGCAGCACTTTCAAAAATGTGTGAACAACCTCTGTAATTTGTTTTGTATTCAAATTCTAAAAACTTATATGCTCTTTAGTGTTAAGATTCTCAAATATTGAAATATATTTTTTATATTTTAAGAGCAAGGAATTTGAAGTATAGAATGCAAATATAAGGGTGAAAATAAAAAGCAATTGGAAATATTACGAACGAACTCATATTTAAAATTCTGGGGAAATGTTTGCCATAGGCAGACTAGTTTCTTGCATAAAACAAAATCACCTGAGGCAAATAATATAAGAGCTTTACACGAACTATGCCATTTATCTTATGCCCATTACCCTCCAACCTAGTTAGTGACACGAGGTAAAAAAATACCGAAGATTCTGTGACTTGATTTACAAAATTTTTTCTTATTGTTGGGGTTCCAGATCAGATTGATGTTTAATGTAACTGTCTGATTTTACGCTTTAGTTGCTAAAGTACGTCGTAACGGTTAGGATAATGACAACATAGCAAAGGTTTTCCACACAAGGTACCGTTATTGCTTTTTTTCTTTCTTCGGAATTCGTATTAAATGATATAGACTGCTATCTTTTGCAAAACAAGTGTGACACAAATAAAGTAAATCTAGAATTTTTTTCCTTACTGTAAATCTGGTTTACAAGGCCATTTGGAGAGGGAAATATGTTGGAAAAGTGTTGGAAGATAAGGTTGGAAAAGCTCGAAAAAGCTGCAGAAGATAGTTCAAAGTGGTTTTCTCTCTCTCTCTCCCTCCCCCTCTCTCTCTCTCTCTCTGTATATATATATATATATATATATATATATATATATATATATATATATATATATGTATATATATATATATATATATATATATATATATATATATATATATATATATATATACATATATATATACATATATATATATATATACATATATATACATATATATATATCTACATATATATATATACATATATATATATACATATATATACATATATATATATCTACATATATATACATATACATATATATATACATACACACATATATATATATATATACATACATACATACAGGGGCGGCAAATAGGGGGCGCGAGGGGGCGCGGTCGCGCCCCCAAATTTTTCCTTGTCGTCTATCGGCTTCTCTCTTGTTTTATTGACTGTCCACTGGTCAGTTTTCTCACGCTATGGCGTTTCAAAAGAGCCAACCTTCAACCTTCACAGTGAAGTTCCCACTTCCGGCTGGAACGAATCCTTTTCAATTTAAAAAGATTGGGGTGATGTTATCCTTTTCACTTGAAAATTTCAAGTGTCCGATTAAATGTATGTGTAGTTAGTGCATGCCCATCTATTCCTTCTGATAGAAATGCATTTCAGCAGCTCAATGCATTATATTTTTCATACAAACATCATATAAAAAACATGCTATTTTCGGAAAGATTCGCTCATCAACAAATGCTTTTTCTGGAGGCTCTTCAACTCTACAATCACTAAGTGATACGAGGTGGTCTTCCAGAGTTAAAGTCATAAAAGCACTACTTGATAATTTTGAAGTGGTGATTTGAACACTGGAAGAATTATCTGAAAACGATTCTCTCAATGGTGGAAGTGCCGAAGCCCTTTTACCATACATGACATCATTCGAATTTTTGTTCACTTTGTATTGAAACAGTGTTTTTGATCAATACAATACTCTCTCAAAGCATCTTCAGTCATCTGATCTTAATATAATGCTGTTTTATTCAACGGTGAAAAATGAAAACATAGACCATCCCAATTTTAAAAGTCGCCTGGATTATTTTAAAGAGCGGAATTTAAAAAATGTGTTTCCTGTCATAACATTATTAGTTAAATTGTTTTTGATTATTCCAATCAGCTCAGTCAGCTGTGAAAGGTCTTTTTAGTGCCTTAGGAGGCTGAAAAATGACTTTCGCAGTACAATGGGATAAGAAAGACGTTCATTTTTAGCTGGTTTAGCTATAGAACAAGATATACCACTGGATTATGATGATATTGTAAAAAAATTTCTCTTCTTCCAGACTCTGAGAACCTGCGTTTAAAACTTCAATATAAGGTAAATAAATATAGATATTTGTATTTAGAAAAATTATGTTAACAACAAATTATGTTAACACAATTATGTACAAAAATTATGTTAACAACAATTATTTTTCTCAACATCAATTCAATTTTGTGACCCCCCCCCCCCCCTATTAAAAAACATTTTATTTATTCAATATTGTAAATTTTCATACATATAAATCTCGTTACAGTTACCTTACACCTTTCTGGTAGGTCAGACGGTTCAATACAGTTACCTTACACCTTTCTGGTAGGTCGGACGGTCTGGGTCTCAACAACAACAACATATAAATCTCGCACCCCCAAATGGAATGCTGAAATGCCGCCCCTGCATACATATATATATAAGGTTGCTGAAAATTATTTTACACTCACTTTAAGGTTGCTAAAGTTATTTTTACACTCTTTTTCACACACATTCATATTTAATTGAATCCTCATTTTCGAAATAGGAATATGTTTGAAAACAAGTAAACCTTCTTTGTCGTCTTAAAAGTCCAAGGACATGATGTATTTGATATTCGCAAATTTTAGATAATATCTCAGATCTCGCGATCCTTAAATTTCAAAAATAGGAAAAAAAAATCACTAAAATTCCCGCCGCGAAATAATAATCGAAATATTATAATAGAAATTTGGCAATAATAGTTTAAAAAATCCCAAATTCGCCAATGAATTTTATATTCGTGTAATTTCAGAAACAGCCCTAAATTCTCAAAATATATCGCTGACTTTCGCGCGGTGAACTAATTACTGTCCTAATTTATACTTGTTTTGAGAAAAATAGAGTACCATTTATAAAAATACAAAAGTAATTTCAATATTTTAATATTTTGAAATATATTTCTTTGCTTCCGAGGAAAGAAAATAAATTTTGACCGATAGAATTTTTGTTTCCCTTTGCTCATTTTTGCTGAAAATGTCTTCTAAACTATAAGATATAGATCTAAACAGTAGAAGAAAAAATTTTCAGTAGCAATCTAGAATCTAGATCAATAATTTATAATTACAAAGCTGTGATTGTTTCCGAGAAATCGTACTGTCAAATTGAAAAAGATTGAAAAATTTCCGGTTTTAAACCTTATAAAGACTATATATCAAAAACAAAAAGTGCTAGATATGGATAATAAACCCTTTTAAAGACATACAAGTATATTTATTTGGAGTTATGATCGAATTCGTATTTGTTCAAATTCAGGGATTATAAGATTCTGTAAACTCTATCACTCGCGATCAAACTTGAGGGAGCGGTAGCCCAGTGGTTAGCGCGTGGGAATTGCACTCGGTAGATCCGAGTTCTATTCCGGCCACTGCCAAAACTGACGCCGTGTTCACGCGGAGTACTATCACGTTAAACATGTGGGTCCGTAAGCCCTTCCGAGAGGTTGGTGGTAGGGGAAGGAGGGTACGGTCCCTGTCAATGCCTCCCCCACAGGGTTCCGGTCCAAATTGGGTGGAATTTCCCGGCCGTTATTACACTTTATTACAGTTACCTTACACTTTTCTGGTAGGTCGGACTCTCTGGATCTCAACAACAACTCGCGATCAAACTTGTCTAGAACTTGTCTTAACTCAGAAAGATTAAGTTATTTTAATTATGTATCTCATTTTAGTTACCATTGGCATCCATAGGGAAAGGAAAAGAGGTGGCGCTTGCCCCCTTGGACGTTGGAGATCACAGAGGTGGGTATCAAGCAGGTGGGTTTTATATGGCAGAGGTGGGTTTTATACAGTCTTATCCTTGAGTTTGCCCCACTGCTCTTGAAAAAGTTTTATGACCGCTCATGCTATAGAGTCTTATTACTTTCCTTATATACATAATGTATAAGGAAAGTATTGTGACGGGGTCGAAAATTCGAATTCGAGTTTTCGACGGGAGAGCACGTTTCAAGCATCCCTGATCACGAATCAAACATTTTTGAAGTTATGTCTGTGTGTGTGTGTGTGTGTGTGTGTGTGTGTGTGTGTGTGTGTGTGTGTGTGTGTGTGTGTGTGTGTGTGTCAGTGAGTCTATGGAGACGATAACTGACGAACGAATGGACCGATTCGAACGAAATTTGGTACAAAAATCACAATCCGTAAACACTCGAAGCCTATTGTTTTTATACGCAATCGAATGTTTTGAACCCCCCTAAATTTTCGAATGAAATTTTGAAAAATTCGTCAAAAAATCAAAACCGCTAATAAAGTTACGCAAATAGACATTTCTAATGTAATTTTTCATTAGAAAACGATTGACATAAATTTTAGAACACTAACATGAACCGTTCTCGAAATATTGTTCATTTTTCAAAAAAATTATCAAAAAGTCATATAAAATAAAAATAAAAACATTTCCTATTGAGAAACATGTTCACTTTTCATATGTAATACCATGCAATAATTTGGAGAACATCATTCTCGTGATCTAACTCGTTCCATTTATGAAAAAAGATACTTTAAGTAATACTTTTGTATTTGAACGCCAATAGGCATTTATTTGCTGTAAAAATAACTTATTTCTTCGTCCATAACGCTTGGCGACGAATTTGACGGAATGTCGCCAACTTGGCGACTTTATGAAATGTTGCCAAATTAACGAAAATCTCGCCAAATGGATAAAAATGACGCTAAATCAATGAAAATGACGACTAATTGTCGAAAATTCAATATCTTGGAAAGAATATTAGTATCTACTATAAGAAAAACTATTTTTTTACTGTGAAAGTAGTAAATTCATTACATAATATAAGGAAAGTCATGTGTTGCTCACATCAGATTTTTATCTATTGCAAACTATATAAACGAGACTGGAAACATCGGTTAAATTTATTGAACATTATTTGAGTTTTATTTTATAAGACGTTATTCACGTAAAACCACTTCGGTTCTGACGGATTTGAGCAATCGCCGATCTTTCTTTTCGGAGGACTAATTTACCATAGCAAGTTATCGTGCACCTTTCCCAAAAATTATTTTTGCAAAAATGAAAACCTCAGAATTTCATTACAGTCTATAGTATACATAAAGGACATCGCTGTTGTATTGTTGTTCCTAATCCCTAATTGGGCCAACAAATTTAGACCAATTCCATCAGTCCATGAACTTCTAAAAAGGCTAAAAACAAAAGAGAACTTGAAAACACCTCATCCAACTTAAAATCAATACAGTTTAAAATATGCTCAGGCGAAGTCTGAGTTGTCCTGCACTTAGTGCAGAGGTTAAAAACCTCCCGTCCATGCTCATAGCTGAGACTCCTCAAATGTCCACTAACAAAGAGAGACAAACACGTCTGCCAGGATCTCTGACCCTCGAAAGAAAGGGCACCACCAGGGCGCCTTCCAGAGTACCATCGCTGTCGTATTATTGCTCATAAGCACTCTGTTGAATCCCACTCCGTTAAAAGGCATTGTATCTTCATCAAATGGCCCGCATTTATGGAATGACTCGCAGCGTCTGGTCCCCGATCCATCCGAAATCTAAAACTCTCTAAAATTGAAACTTTAATCCACAACTTCATGAATATCATCGAAAAATATAATGTGATGCCAACATCGAATGGGGTTGAATCTCGTCCTCCCCAAAAATCATTAGGTAGGCGCTGAAGAACTTCCTGGAGTTCCTATGAGAAATAATTTGAGAAGTTGAAGTAAAATTGCACTGCACGCTAGAGCAACTCAGTTCTCGAAGCTTGTCACCACATTCTGATCGTAGTCTTCGATGCTGAAATTTACCAATTGATGTATGATTTAGTGGCCAAAAGTGTCACTACTTGATGAAAGCATACCTGCCATTTAGCACAAATACTCGTGTAAGTCACAATGGAGAAAATATGAATTCAGGGATTAATTCGCGGACAATTTGGCTCACCAATGACCTTTCTAATTCTATTTTCAACAAGCTTGTTTGATCAATCTATATAAAATAATCCTCAGACGATAATTTAATGAGCCAAGCTTGGGACATGTTTAAACTCCTCAGTACAAGCCCAAGAGGTAACATTCTGTTCTAAAAATACATAAACATTTTTCTTACAATGACTAGGTAAAATGTCAAATGATCCACATTTCAACAAAAAATACATTCAACAAATAAAACAACCGAATGGTCCCGCCCGAGTGCAATCAGTCGCTAAGAAGTCATCAGCAGCAGCTAAGAAGGATGCACGACATGTGTAACACACAGTGGAATGTCAATGGCAGTAGGGTAACGCCATGAAGAAAATAAACGCCGTTACGAAACAATAGCTAATCTGTAGCACGAATACTTTTCTACTTTTTTTCAAGGTTGTAACATAAGCACCCGGATAAGGAGGGCAGGGATACATTTTATCTGCTACCAAATAATGAAATCATTAAGCTTTGATTTGGGCGTTGGAATAGAAATGAGATCAATTATTAAGTGACTTTACAGTATTTATTATACATTGAAAATGCGTAGTATGTATAAGTGATTTGTATGTCGGAATATACCAATCCGAAAATTAAAGACTGTTTTAATTATAAAAACCGGGGTATATCTTCTAGGACATAGGAAGAAAATGAAGAAAAATTAAGGAAAAACCATCAAAACCTATACTGTAATTTAATATGAAAAAGAAATGGATTCTATCTTATTAAAATCAAAATTTACGAAAAACAAGAATTAAATAAAAGTATTAAAAAATACGATAATAATACACCCTGTTACAAATATATATATATATATATATATATATATAATTGAACTACAGCGGCGAAACTCGGCATCCAATTGTTGTTGTAAGAGTTATGCAAATGATCAAACTGTAAGCGTCAACGATGTTATTGGATTTGTATAACGCGCATGAGAACGACGCATCGTGCAGGATTTAAAACGACCGACGTTCTCACTCACGGGCAATAGGAGCTGAATTTCCTGCTTTGATACTGCAAGTTGTTTACAAAGATGCCGTTGAGATTTACTCGACGGCGCTGCGAACAATTGTCGGATTTAGAGAGAGGCCACATCATAAGCCTAAGGGAAGCTGGTTGGTCCAATAGATGTCACAGTCGCCATCTTGTTTTAAGCGATTTGCTAGTTGCTCGATATTGGCAACACTTGATCAGCCCATGTAACCGTCGCAGAGGGTCAGGACACCCCAAACAGATAACTGCTCGAGAGGATTGTGCAGTCAAGAGAGGAGCCACGTCCACACCAATGATGTTGCTATCAGTCATTCGAAGACATTTGTCATCCTCCATGCATCCTGTATCAAGAAAAACTGTTTAGAGACACCTGGCAGAAGGTGGGATAAGGTCTCGAAGTTCATTAAGGCACCTACCACTGACACCTCAACATAAGCAGAGCCTTTTGGATTGTGCCGAGCTTGGTCAGCCTGGACAGTGTCTATTTGGCGGCATGTTGTCTTTAATGACGAATCCCGCTTCTCTCTTAGAACTGATGACCTCCGCATAGGTTTGTGGAGGATAATTGGCTAGTGTTATGATCCCGCACACGACCATCCCATATTGTATGACAGTCTGGGGAGCCATCTCGTGAGACAGCCGATCTCCTCTAGCTGTGTTGCAAGCTAAAGTGACGTTTCTCTTGTACGTCGCAATATTCTGCAGCCGATTGTTCTGTCTATGCTATTAAGCCGCCCAGGTTCCATTCATCAACAAGACAAAGCTCGACCACATTTTGCTCGACTTTTTCAGCAATATCTTTCGTAGATTTAATACCCTCCCATGACCATCCAGGTTCCCTGACCTATCACCAATAGTAAACATCTGAGACATGCTAAAACGGCAATTGTAGCCTTCTCAGAATACCACTGAATTAGCTGATCAGTTGCAACATCTGTGACAGAAACTTTCGCAGTGGAACACAAGCAACTTAATTGACTCTGTGCCGTACCAAATGTCGGGTTGTATAGCTGCCAGGGAAGGATTCACCACTTACTAAAATGTCATATTCTTATTGTTGTAAGCAGTAGAAACGCGGAAACATAAGGTTTTCCGGATACAATGAAACTTTTTATATTATGAAATTTTTCTTAATGGAAACTGAAAAATGATGAATAAACACTGAAATGAATTTTCTATACGAAACTACAAAGAAAATTTAATATGTTAAATGTTTTATAAATAGAAGATTCACCCATAAAATACTTGTTTCAAATGATTTATTTATTCATATTTATTCAATTTTATGCATACGATATATTAACCAATACTATATATGAAGTAAATTTAAAATAATCAATTTTAATCCTGATGATATGCATTATGTAACCTATTTTTTCAAATAATTATAATAATAAGAGTAATATTAAAATTTAAAAAATATACATTTCAACTAACACTACCTACAAACTAATTTAGTAAGATAATATAAAAAGGAAAATTAGTCACCCAAATGTTTTCTGCAACGGCTTCAGTATGCCTTTTATTAGCAAGAACACATAAAAAACTAACTGTAAATTAGTATAATTTATTTTTCTACTCATCAAAGCTTCCAATCCTTCCAAATCTGCTGATTTATTCCCTGAAATTCCCAGATGTATTCCCATTTCTCAAACTGACATGTATTTTTTAACTCTTACTGAGAGTAGGGTACTTTCAAGAAGAAAATAAACGTTACACCTAGACAATGATCATTCTGATGCACACATGCTGTTTTTTCCCAAGGTCAAAGCATAAGCACCCTGAAAAAGAGCGTAAGGATCATGTATTTGCTACAACATCAAATCAGGAAATTATTAGACTTTTATCTGGGCGTTGGGATATTATTCAGATCATATTCTGTATTAAAATAATGCTTTCTACTTCGAACGTAATAACCATTGTCCTTCGAACGTAATAACCATTATTCTTTAAACGTAATAAAATAACCATTATTCGTTGATTGGTATTCACGGTAATAACCATTTATCCCACAGAATTAATACAAAGCAGTTTAGGAATAATTAGGGCTACTTAACGTATTCTTTCATAAAAATGTATGAGTTTAATAAAATGTTATTTCACATATCTTCATTTCAAATATCAGTAACTTTATGATTAAGGGACGTTTTGAACCTTAGTGAAGAGCGCCAAATGTGTCCTGCAATCAGATGACTGAAACATTTTGTATATTTTAAGAAATCAAATTTAGTTTTATAAGTACATAGTAATTACAAATTTTATATTGAACTTGGAGCAAAACCATATTTGGATGTTTGCATGAAAAATACATAAGCTTAATAAATCCGTTCACGTTTACATTATTGCATGAAAATGCAATGTTTATGACCTCACTTTAGAAACACCCAATATCTACGATACTGAAGATATATTTAAGATAGATTGCCCCAGACATATTTTAATATCTGGGTGTCATCAATAACGTAACATGTATCTGAAAATTGTTACATATATGCCTCATTATTTAAGTTTGCAGTGCCACCAAAATCTAAATATATTATACATTACACTAAACAAAGTAAAACCAGAAAGTCTTAGACAATAAAATAAATAGACATATTTCTAAATGTATTCCTCTTTCAATTTTAATTTAAAATTAATGAGTGGTTGTTGTTCTCCATTTATTTATCTAATGTATTCCAAAACTCAGTAATAAAATATATACATCTTATAATTTAAAAGATAATGAATGGTTGTGATCCTGCTTTAATTTATATAACCACCCATACAGATATTTAATCGCCCATACAGATTGTTGGCCCCCCTACGAACATTTATCAAGGACCCTCTGCATATTTGATTTTTCCTGTTTGTGAATTTTTCATGTCTTCTTCAGCCTTAAAAACGAAATATTGGAGGTCTGGGCCCCCTTAGGAGTCAAGTTTGCCCCCTTTAGGCAGCTATGAAGAAAGAGCTATTTTCTTTGCATTTATCGCATTGATAGATCTATCTATGTACAACTTCCTTATACCATTTTTACAAGTCGCTATCTGAAAACGAATCTGCAAAGTTGAAAGATCTGAGAAAATACGGCAAACGAGCAAATGCCATTCAGAACTTTCGATACCTGAATACTTGTATAACTGCCGCAACTTATACCATACACGAATAATATGCAGGAAAGGTGTGAAAATATCTAACCTGATCTTAAAGTACTTGCTATAAAAAAGTGACAACTTTTGGTATTAACTCAAAGTAGCCTGACGGTCAAGGATAGAACACCAGAGATTACGGATTTGAATCTAAATTATTTATTAGCTAAGCATAAATTATACAGTGGCTGAGTGTAGAACTAAAACGGTCTGTATACAAAAGTAGACATGAAATTGCACAGGGATGTTCCATGAAATAACTTAAATATTAGATAGTACGAGGCTTGGTGATGAATTAATAAATTGAGATACTCTTAGTAAGATAATACGGAAGGTAGATTCTTACCCAAATTCAACAGAGGACGTCGTTAGACGTCAGAAGGGAACTCTTGCGGTATAGACCCATTTTCTCTCAATTAAATCGCCGAGCCAGATCGCTCAGCAGGATCGCTCAGCCGATCATTGCTAGAGGATCGGTCACACGCTGGACCGTGAATTAAAACAATGCTCGTTCCTCTTAAAGCTCCGGCGAACATGAGAACCTCCAAACGAATACGCACACACTCTAACTTTTAAATCACGAACCCAAACTTTATCATGTTCTACTACAGGATCGCAGTAACTTGTTAGCCAGCTCAAGATTGGTCTACAAAACCGAATCAGTAAGAAATCGTTAATTCAAAGTAAATTATAACTTATAACATAACTGAATGAAATGGTAATCAAAGGTTTTATGGAGCTAACAAATTTAAGGTGAAAATTATTCGCACCTTTATCTTATACATTATGAGCGGTAATTAGTCTATCACAATGTTTATTTAAAGCAAATGGGTGCCGCAAAATAACTAAAATCCTTTAAGATATTTCGATTGAGAAAGTTCTAGGAAATACTAGACTAATGTGTGTATCTTTCCTATACGTCAATTATTTGATTTTACGTTAAAATGTGAAATTATTTAGATAATTTACACCAAAATAAGACTTTTCATATTTGAAAAATCTTTAGTAATTACCTATCTGAAAGAAGTAGCATTTTAAAGATTTTTAAAACTTAATAAAATGTATTCTAATTTTCGCTCAAATGTGTAAAATTATTATTAGAAATCTTAAAATTTATTTTCTGCATCTAATGATACAATTTCAGTTTTAAAGAGGTAGTTTATATTTAGAAATAAAAGCATTGAAAATCTTAAAATTTTCATCAAAAAGCATTATATTTAAACGTGATAAATATTTCTCAAACAATACTAAAGTCTTAATACTGAATTTTGTAAATTTGGTATGAAATTAAAAGACCGGTACATAAACAATTTTAGATCATGTTATAATTTATTAAAATATTTATAGTAATGCTAATAAAGCAAACTCTTATGATTATACAAATGCTTTTGTCGTATATTCGTCTCTGGGTATTATAAACCATCCAATAGTGCAAATGATGTCTCTTGTTCAGCTGCGAAAAATAAAAACTCATAAAACAACTTAAAAATAAAGAACATAGTTCAACAAGAAATGTATGCAGTCTTCAAATGGTGACAAATAGTGTGCACACTGGAACTATTAAGCAGTTTTATTCTATTTTGCATACTTATTTCGTAAAGACATATGAAATTTTGAAAAAACCGAAAGGGACATCTCCAGAACAGGAAGAGGAACTTTTATTCCCCCTCCCCACTCCCTATGACATTTAATGCTAAATCCATATGAGTCATTTTCTAAGCTATAGCCAATCCTGAGTAGATGTTAGTGAAAAATTAAAAAGCAAACAAATCGGGAAGTGGAAATTCTTTGTGAGCTCGCAACCTCCTCCAGAATTTGATGCTGAATCCATATCAGTCATCATCTAAGCTCTACCTATTATTGTCTATCTTGAGCAATATATGTTGCAGAAAAATGTATATTTCTAAATCGGGAGTGACACCTCCAGAACCGGATGTGAAAATTCTTATTAAACCTCCCATTCTCCTCAAGAATTTGAGGCTGAATCCATACCAGTCATCATCTAAGGTATATCTATAGTAAATCACGAGAAATAGGTGTTTCAAGAAAAACACATATTTCTCATGAACACTTAGTAAGCATTTATAACAACACAGAAATGCATGCAATACAGGTGCATTCATGTAATACAGGTACAACTGACTTGCACCATCAAAATGTGCACTACCAGCGACAATGCACATCTCTGGATTAGGAACAGAACCGTATTCCAAACAGCATGCATCATCGCAGGAGGTTACAGAATTACAGGCCCTGTAGATGTTTTTACCAAGTTTGCTTGAACCAAGTATTGTTCTCTACTCATTAAGCACCGATGTTTAATTTCTCAATTGGAATTTTTTGCCTATCTCTGTCGGTTTCTGGTTTAATTTTTTGAAATTCCATATTTCTCACACTAGGGGCGCTACAAGCATCCTCATTCGACTGCGCGTGGTAACTTTCTTATAGGAGCTCATACCTTCTGTGGTATTACGACACGGGGTATAAAAGTTATAGGGGGTATACCGTCTTTCCTAAGAACACTTGGAATATTACTATTTACGTTCAAATTTGCGTTCAAGTATGAGCGTCAATTTGTATCGGTCTTTGACCTTTTTCCTTCCAGCATTGCCCAATGTTCTCCCCTACAGAGCCATAAAAACAAGTTGAACCAACTGGTGCAATTAAATACCTCGTGGTTGAATGCTTGATCTTGGCCTCTCAATGAGGAATTAAGGACTTTTACACCCTTCATTAAAGCTTCTCATTAACTGTCAATGATGTATGAAGGTGAATATTTGTTATTGAAATATTATTATTGAATATTCATATATTATTGAAACGTGATATTATTTTATTTTGGAACGTGGTGACTAGAAAAACTTTACCATTTTTCTAGTCATCTCGTTCCCAAATTCGTTTTTGAAACACACATTTAATTACCATACATTTAAGTTCCATTAATTAAAAAATATTTTGTGCAAAGGATAAAGAAGGTTTTAGCTACGTATTTAAGCACAAATAGAACAATGCAGCTCGAGTGGTATGTCAATATGGACTCAATATCGTATATCTTGGCATTTCATTGAATATATTTGCAATGCAACGCCAATATTGGGGGTACATTGGCCGCCAATATTGGCTAGATATTAGCATTACAGTGTTGCACCAATATCGGCGTTACGGTGGAAATATTTTCAATATTTGGAATATATTGGCAATTCATACTAGCTAAATATTAGATATATATTGTCTATTAATGACCAGCCAATATTGGTCCGATATTTATATATCCTTATCTATGTTATTAAAATTTTAATCACAAGGTATTATAATCAAGCTGATAAACTTTTTGCATTCAGCTGATATGCATTAATATATACAGTTCTTATACATTTTACATGCATCAAAAATTTTATCAGTTACATTTATTAGTAATAATGTTTCAAAAATACTATACATTTCTACTAATACTATCTACGTAGAGTAGATAGTATTAGTAGAAATGTATAGTACTATTTATCAATTTTTCAACAAATGGTATGTTTAGTATGCTCCCAGTACAATATATTCTGAAAATAGTGGACAATGTTTGCTATTTCTAGGATTTTCTATTCTGTCTGTGGTGATGTATAATTTAAACGTTTGCTTACATTTATGCTTATTAACGGAAATACAGGCGTTATCCTACTTTAAGATACTCAATATAGAAGATATGTTAGCTTGGTATTTTAAACTGCTTTTAACGCGAAAGGAACACAAATACACCAATTGCCATAAAATCAATATAAATGGTTTATTAAAAATTAAAAGGCTTTTCTTAATGTAGATGGAATACATGTAATGGAGAAAAAAAAATATGAAAAATAGCGAAAGTTCTCTGTTTTATTGAATTGCTTATATATCAGAAAAAGTAGGGTATTTCTACAAGTAACGCTATAAATATACAGGGTGTCCCAAAAACATTGACCTCAACTTTTATTCCTTAAATATTGATCTTAGACATATATAATAAATTACAAAGTTGCGTAAAAAAAGGCACAGAATTTTATGAAATCGATAAAAATTTACAGGGGATTGAATTTGAAGAAATGCAAAATATAAATTTTTATACGGCTCCCTCACAAAAACATTTCCAATGAGTAAAATGTGCCCCATACACTAATAAGGTGATGTACAACATTTCAGCATTTTATCACAAAAAGTCCCAGAGATATGTTTAAATAAATTTGGTGAGGAATTAATCACAAATTAAAATGTAAATGCTTACAGCAAGAGTGCAAATGACGTAACGCAGAAAAGCATTATAGGCAAATAATATCTGCCTCTCTTATCTTTAATGGATCTTTGGTATGGATGGGAAACATTTTGAACAAGCTTTGTAATCTTTGTGTAAAGTTATTATTTCTACACACTGTAGATACTTTTGTACCATTGTACCATTAAATAGCAAAATTGTTATATATTTATGTAATCATTGTTTTCTCTCGTTATTTGTGTATGACCCCTGAAACGCGATTTATCAACATGATTTTTCCCCTTTGAGAACCCATGTCGATTAATCGAAAAGTGGTTTAAGTCAGCATTCTTGTCTTTCATATCTGTGGGACTTTTTACGATAAAATGCTGAAATTTTGTACATCACCTTATTAGGGTAAGGAGCATTTTACTCATTGGAAATGCTTTGGTACGGAGACAGCATTAAAATTTAAATCTTGTATTTCTTAAAATTTAATTCGCCTGAAAATTTTAATCAATTTCATAAAATTCTGCACCTTTTTTTACGGAACTTTGTAATTTATTATATGTCTAAGATCAATATTTAAGGAATAAAAGCAGAGATCAATGTTTTTGGGACACCCTGTATATGCATATAACGCATATATATGATGTATTACAGTGATTTCAATGTATAGTGCGTTTATTAATATACATTTTCATTAAAATTTAGTACACATATTGATTTTACTATTTTACAATGTTTAACACAAATGTGTTTAAAATGTTAATAAAACTCTTTCAAGGGTAGAATTGAATTGCTCAATGGCTGAATAAGTGCCATGCGTGACATTATATTTTACAAAATGAGTTGAGGATACCATCACTGCTGAGGGAAGGGAAACATAGTGTTATGTCTAAAAATGTTTTGTTGTTTAAGCTCTTTTTTGAGGTAATGAAATTAAGCTGCAAAACAAGAACAGACCGAGTATGTGACTCTTGATAGTTTCTTGCTATGATGCTTCTTTTTACAGCATTATATTTATTTTCCTTTTCATCGTTAAATAAAACATTTTATAAAAGAGTTTTTTTATTGTGAATGCTGATTTATTTTTTTAAATAGAATGAAAACATTTGCTCCTGTAACTTTCAGCTAATAATATCCATCTTATGGTTTATATCTATTTACTTTTACTTTTACTTGTTGATAACTTTTTATTATTTCCTCGAAAAATTTCTGAAAAACAAGCCCAAGCACTTAGAAAATACATGAGATTAACTCAAGAAACGCCCAAGTAACAACTTTAAATTAGTGACTGACCAAGTGCGTAAAATAAAATCTAATTTTGTGAAAAAGTTGAAGGCACCAGAAAATAATCAGCGTGTTACACACCTTAGTGTTACACACCTAACGTATTATTAGCGCAATTTTTTTTTCAAAGTTTTCTTTTAACAGAAATTAACAACTCTGTGCAATTTTCTGCAGTTTTCTGAAACTTTGATCTTTGTTACGCAGTCAATTATTGTTGTGATTCGATTGCTTTATAAGTAAGTATTTAGTTTCTTTCAAATACAGTACATTCAATTAGTTTCAGAGACAGTATATTCAATTGCTTTCTAAGACAGTATTCAGTTGCTTTCTGAGATGGCATTTTCGCTCGATTTTTGTAGCTAAAAGTAAAACAAAACATCTAACACCAAACCAGTTATTATTCTGAAAATTAGCCATCTAGATTATGATTTGACTCACTGTGCGACGGTCCTATCTGCCAATCTTCCCTATTAGTGGGCCGGAATTCATTTTAAAACGTAGGCCCCTGTGAAAGTTACTATAGTAGTCATAAAACAAGAAATATCAATCATGCATAAAGCATTGATTATGAAACACTTTCCAACTGCAATGCAATTTTATTTAAACATCTCTAAAATACGATACATTCAGCGGCAATACTTTTTAAATTATCACAATACTACAGTAATTTATTATATTTGAAAACTTAAAACTTCTTTAAAATTAACTTTATTCAAATGATATCATTGAAATATAAATCGCCTGGCTCTCTTTGAAAAAGTAGTAAATATTTCATTCATAAACTTTGTTCCCTTCCTTTCATTCATAATAATACTACAATAATTTATTTTACTTAAAAACTTAAAACAATGGAGGTAAAAGTAATTTAACTCTATACTTAAAACTTCATCGAAAAAGTTTGCTATAAAATCGTCTGCGTCTCTATGTAAAATCAATAAATCAATGAATGTTTCATTCATATCAGCTATATTGCAGACTCCATGAGCTAAATAATTTTCCGTTAAAGAAAAGCAGCAATTCTTATAAAACTCATCTTGCAGCTTCATGTGTTTACATTCTCCATAAGTGAAAATTAATCTTCGTTGCAGAAATAATAAAAGTTTGATGATCATTTAAACTCAAATATATTCTAATTGCATTATTTCAGAATACAGATGCACAGAATTTAGCAAAAATAAAGCCGTTTTAGGACGGATGCAAGAGTAAATATAAATTTAAAATAACAATAAAAATCACGATTTTGACACAAAATGGATGGCATTGATCGTTTAAACTGAAATATATTGTAATTGCTCTATTTCAGAATATGGATGCACAGAAATTAAGTAAAAATAAAACTGTTTTAGGACGGATACAACACTAAATATAAATTAAAAAGAACCTTTGAAATCACGATTTTGACACAAGATTGATGCCATATTTTATTTTGATATGGGTCACGTGATTTCTTCATATGATATGGGTGTAATTATTATTTTAATTTTTATTTAAAAAACTACCGAATATATTTTGTTGAAATTTTTTTTATATTTTTTATGGAATAATTTGAATATTTCCTAAAACTTTAGAAGCAATTTGTGAATTTTACAAAATGTTTGAAAAATTGGGTCCCATATAGTGTTCAATGTATTTCATTTTTTCAACCCGGGTTCAATTCAAAACTAATTCGGTGATATATTTTTCATTTATATTTCCATAGGTCCCACAGACCGTCTGAAAGACATACTAAAATTTTATTTTGATAAAGTCATTTTTACGGCAGTTATCGTGCGAACAGACAGACACACAGACAGAATGAACAAAGTCATAAACACTTTTCAACTATGTTGTAAAGTGCTCGAAAACTGTAGAGTGTTAAAATAGTCAAATGAAGCAAAATCTGAGAGATAGAAGCTCCAATATTTTAATTTATAAAGAAACGCCCCTCTACATCCTCTTTCTCTAACACATCTGAATTTTTTATTTTTATTACTTTCCGTACAATACATAGTAATGAATTGGGGAAGTGTTGGGATCGTGTCGAGAATCGCAAGTCGAGTTTTCGACCGGTCTACAAGTTTCGAGAGCTCTAGAACCAGAAATAACTATTTTTACCATAATGTATGTGTGTCTGTTATGTCTGTATGTGTGTCTGTTACGTTTGTCTAGAAATCTGTTTAGTCTGTCTGTGCAATTTATGTATCCACTCTATCTATAAAACTAATTCACTAAATTTCACAAATTTGGAAGTTAAATCACTTCTGGGTTAAGTTGTGGATAGTTAAGTAATTGTAGCATAGTTTAGTAACTCACATTTTTTTCCTTTGCAGAACAGCTTAGTGAATATTTTTTTATAATACATGATGTTGTTGTTGTTGAAACCCAGACCGTCCGACCTACCAGAAAGATGTAAGGTAACTGTTTGGACGGCCGGGAAGTGCCACCCAATTTAGACCGGAACCCAATGGGGGAGGCATCCACAGGGACCGTACCCTCCTTTCCCTACCACCAACCTCTCGGAAGGACTTTCGGACCCACATGTTTAACGTGATCGTACTCCGCATGAACACGGCGGCAGTTTTGGCAGTGGCTGGAATCGAACCCGGGCCTACCGAGTCCAACTCCAGCGCGCTAACCAATGGGCTACCGCGCCCATAATACATGATGTGTACATGTTGATCACACGACGCTATTTTTAATGGGGATCTCTCTATCGATGAAGTAACTAACATCAGTTGGTCGATTTCGAACATTTAGGCACTCTGAGGCACCAATTTATGTACCGAATTTATTCCATACTGAAAAACATAGAAGTGCACGAAACCGTTCCACCGTGCATTGGCAAGGTGCCTCCTGTCGGTTTTGGGACTAAAGGTTCAATGTGTGGAAAATCTGAGTTTACAATTTTATTTAAAACGATCCATTCAAATAAAAACCTTTACTGTTAGAATAATATATTCGAATAAAGCTCGATTTGACTGGCTAAATAGAATGCCCGTCATTCATTCGATGGAAAATCGAATGCACAAAGAGTGAAATCACCTCCTAACTGTTCGATCACGTACCTGTCTTTACAAGCACTCTGTCATAAATGAAGAAAACTCAGGAAAAGGCCGAGAGATCGCCAGAGGGGGGTCAGGGAGAATGGCCGTCACCCCCGGTAGAAAAGGCCGAACTGCTTTCCCCCCCTGTACCTCGTGACGTATGAGCCGTAGGCCCAATTCTGACCTTCGAATCCGAATTCCTCCGTCTCAACTTATCTGGAAAGTTCTCCCCTAGTAGAGTAGCCCACACAAAGAAGTATCGTATGTGCAGTGCAGTACGTGGGCTCGCGAGTGTGGATGCATAACGGTCTTTTTATCGTATTTTTGAATGTCTTATATGTTAGTTCATGATTTTATAAACATTTTGACCAGCATACCTTCGACTACATACCTTATAACATTGGATTACTAATTACCTTATTAGCGTAATGTGAAAAACTGCTATTTAGAAGTAAGTGCTTACCATTTTTTGCTTATTATCATGTCATTTAAAATTACATAGAATTTTAAATATATGGCAATCAAATTATTGCTATTCAATTAACGCTAAATGGATTCTAAATTGTTTTGTTGCTAATTATAACGTCAACAAACCTTTTAGAGTTTTCTTAGTTTGTTTTAAAATTTTATTGTTGTCACATTAATTAAGAAAACTGCCTAGACATTTGTAAAATTAAGCTTTGTTAAGTAATTGTGAAGTATTTAAAATCATTCAATGTTTAAAATGTATCTTTTATTAGGTTTAGCTTGTGTGATTCATTTCATTTACCTAGTATACTTAATATGTTGTCATAAATTATTCAGTTTCCTGTAAATATTTTAAAATTATTTTAATAATGTTGTTAGTTGTGTGATATTTTTTAATAGACTAGCAGTATGTCCGTACTTCATACTGACCATATAATACAAGAAACCTAAAATTCAGAATTTGATGTGAAGTTTTAATATTTAGAGTCTCAATTTTTGAAATTTTATAGTAATTCTAATGAAATGAAAATAGGTGATCTCTACCGTGCTGAGATAATAAACAGACAGATAGATGTACAACATACAATTTTATGTATACTGTTAATAGCAGATATACCCGACATTGCCCATGATTTAATATATGTGCAAATTCCTGCAGTATTCTAAATGACATTCTTACTCAAAACATTCTATTAAAATATTTCATTTAATTGTCCTTTCTGTGTTTTCTATACAAAATTATCTTCAAGCAGATCTGAATAAAACATCCTCGTTTGAAAACAAATTATAAAATATATATGAAATTGGATCAATATAAACTAAAATAAAAGCGCTAAAATTGTATAAAAATGGTTATAAAATTTTGTTTTATATTGATTTCTTTATTATTTAAATCTTAAAAAATTTAATAATCGTCTGCCTAATAAACACATTTGATTTAATTGCGTTGCTAAGCATCATGATATAATTTTCTTAATAAATTTGTGGAAAATATATCATCTGCATAATTCTATTTTTATGGAAGGTTTAATTGTGGGATTTTTATTCATATCTCGACAATCCCTGGTCCTAGAAACTCGAAACATGGACTAAATTTTAAGTAGGGCTATTTCAAAGCTACCCACAGAATGTTCATGAAATTCGATGCAGCAGTTCTACCGTGATGATGAGATAGATAAACACACAGACAGATACATGTATTTTCAATTTTATTTATATAGATAAAAAAATGTCATTCTCTTTTTAAGATATTGTCAATAGTAAGAAATCGTAGCAATAAAAATGCTACACTAAAGTTATGAAAGTAAAATAATGTAAAATGGAATATTTCACACATCAAATAACATATTTTAACTGTTTGATAAGTAAGTAATTGCATATAAAAGATATAGTATCTTAATATATTGCACGTATATTTTTTATTATTTGTTATGGCATGCTGAAATTTTAGAAGAATAGGTTAGGAAGTCATTTGTGTTTAGGTTGGGCACATTTTATTTTTTATGTAGCGAGTTATTAATTATGTTATTGAAAATTGTTAAAATAACTTGGAAAAAAGCAAAGTAACTAACTTACAATTTCAAGTTACCATTGTATATTTCATTATATTATAGTTAATGTTATTTTAATAATACAAAGCTAATTTAATCTTTCTTACATTTTCACTTCAATGGAATTGTAAATGAAATATTAATACCAAAAAGTTTTATTATACAGCTTTATTAAATTTTCAAAGCCCCTGAGGTATTTCAAACTCTATAATTAAGCAAAATTGTTTACAATTTGTTAATGTCTGGTAGTAAAAAAGGGAATATAAGATGTGCTATATTAGAAAACCTGAACTTCTACAATTTATAGTGCATAGGTTAATGAATGACATTCAACTAGTATTTTATCTTAATTCTAAATCATTTTACAATTTATAACAACAACAAAAAATGAATAAAATAAAATGAAATAAAAATAAAGAAACACGTAAGCATATTAAAAGTTAAATTCTGAGTTTCTTTTTAATGATTATCTTATGATATTTAAAGATATAGTATTCAGTAATCATTTTAGTTTCTGCATACTTTATCTGTAAGTACGCATACTTTAGCTGAATGTACTGAAGAATTATTCAAATAAAATGCCTGATTAAGTAATAAATATACAGGGTTCTTTTTCAAACTTTTATTAAAACACTAACTGAATGGAATCCTTTCATCTTTGCTCCTACAGTGAATGAGTCATTATAAATATTTTATTTTAAGGAAATGTACAGCAATATTAAGATTTTAAATCACCCATTTTAATGAACATTATCGAAAATACTTCCAAATTTCATGAATATTATTTGATTTACTGATAAATTATGATTCCTTTACATCGAACAGAGAATTAAAAGGGAAACAAATAGCAAAAGCTTCGATCGCGATCTGGAAGACCTACTCGCAGTGGGCCTACAAGCCAAGACGTCAAAAATTAGTGCTCCGGCCTCTGCTTTCGGAGGTGACGGAATGGCACGCACCCGGAAAAACTGCCAGTTGACCTTTTCCCAGTTAGTCAAACCCACACAAGCACACACACACACTCGGCAAGATCAACTTGCTCGTTGTCTCTTGGAATGTTTTCTTCTCTAACCTACATTCCTCTTCGGTCCAGTCATCGTCGCCCGTGCTATAACACACATTTTACGAAAGCATTTTTTTCCTTTGACACTGCGAGATTTAGTTCGATTTCATTGTTGGTTTGGGGGTTATTGTTGGTTCACAGCCGTGGTGGGTGAATGCGGTGTGCAATTAAGGTTGGATTAGCTAATGAAGTGAAGCGAGTCTGTTACGCGGTGTGTTTGTTTCAGCACTGAATAATAGTCGTTCATAGAGCGAAATGTTTCAGAAGATATTGTAAAGTAGACTTTGTTTGGATCATGTGTATTTCAATTGCGTCAATAAAAGATGTAACTCGTTTATTGAATTTTTCGGGAACCTATAGGCGTATAGTCTGGGTAAAGCTGTAAAAAATGCATGTTCAACGGACTCAACCCTTTATTCATGGTTCTACTAAGATGTTTTTAACACTTTACAGCATAGTTGAAAGTGTTTATGACTTTGTTCATTCTGTCTGTCTGTCCGTTAGCACGATAACTGCCATAAAAATGGCTCTATCAAAATGAAATTTTAGTATGTTTTTCAGGCGGTCTATGGGACCTATGGGAATATAAATGAATAATATCACCCAATTAGTTTTTTATTGAACCCGGGTTGAAAAAATGAAATACATTGAACCCTATGGGACCTAATTTTTCAAACATTTTTTAAGAAAATTTAAAATTCACAAATTGCTTCGAAAATTTTAGGAAATATTCAAAGTATCCCATGAAATATATAAAAAAAATATCAGTGAAATATGTTAGGTAGTTTTTAAAATAAAAATTATTTTATATAGGGGAAAAACAAATTCAATTAAATTCTAACTCTCGTTCTATCCTCCAGAAAGAAAAAAGGGATATATTATATAATAAATATCTTTCCAAGAATTTAATTATTTTACATATGAGAAAGGTTTCACATTTTAAAATATATATGGTAGATAACAATTTTTCAAATTTTTAAATAAAATAAATTATTATAGTATTGTGATGAATGAAACGATTCGAAAAATGTTTATGAATGAAATGCTGCTTTTATATAGACGCGATTTATATTTCGATGACGTCATTTGAATAAAGTTCATTTATTTTCAATGAAGTTTCACATATAATAAATTATTGTAGTGTTATGATAATTTTAAAAATATTACCGAGGAATGTATCGCATTTTAGAGATGTTTAAACCAGGCAATTTATATTTTAATGCTGTCATTTGAATGAAGTTCATTTTCTTCGATGAAGTTTTCAAATATAATAAATTATAGTATTGCGGAAATTTTAAAAATATTACCGAGGAATGTATCGCATTTTAGAGATGTTTGTATAAAATTGCATTGAAGTTGCAAAGTGTTTCATAATCAATGCTTTATGCATGATTGATCTTTCTTGTTTCTTCTAGAGTTGAAGTGTATAAAGAACCTTGTTATCCCAGCGGGGCTCGAACCTCGGATCTTTCTCCATTTGAGCCACTGACACGGAATTGCAAGCTCATATCGTCTAAGTGGATTCTACATTATCCTCTCTCCAATGTCGGACTAACATGCAACTTGGCAATCTGACTGACCACATCATGCTATTTTTACCTCCAATTAGCCTCTTCATTATATGTTTATCATCTAGATTACTTTCCTGTGTGATCGTTGGTCTCCCGATTTGAAATCGTCGTTCAATATCCGCTGATTCAGAGCTAGTCTTACTAGGGTCACTTTCAGACCCCGACATCATTCCACCAGCCTGCAAGGTTAATTTATTCGGTCGCCATTATAAACAAGAACGATAAATCATGCTTAAAGCATTGATTGTTAAACACTTTCCAACTTCAACGCAATTTTATTTAAACATCTCTAAAATGCAATACATTACTCGGTAATATTTTGAAACTTATCACAATACTATATTGATTTATTATATTTGAAAACTTAAACCTCCATCGAAAAAAAAAAATGAACTTCATTCAAATGACGGCATTGAAATATAAATTGCCTGGTTTAAACATCTCTAAAATGCAATACATTCCTCGGTAATAATTTTAGAATTATCATAATACTACGATAATTTATTATATTTGAAAACTTCATCGAAAACAACTGAAATTCATTCAAATGACGTCATAGAAAAAATAACACGCCTGGCTCTCTCTATAGAAGCAGCATTTCATTCACGAATAATTTCCCATTCATTTCATTCATCGCAATACTATAATAATTTATTTTATTTAAAAGTTAAGACCATGGAGCTACAAGTAATTATACTCTATGCTTAAAACTTCATCGAAAAAAATCGTTCTTCTCTCTGTAAAATAAATGTATATTTCATTCATATCAGCTATGCAGACTCCATGAGCTAAATAATTTTGTGTTAAAGAAATACAGCAATTCCAATACAACTCGTTCTACATATTTTGCTGTTTACATTTTACATAAGTGAAAAATAGACTTCGTTGTAGAAATAATCAAATTTGGATGAGCATTTAAACTCAAATATATTGTCATTGTGTTGTTTCAGTATGTAGATGCACAGAATTTATGCAAAAATAAAGCGGTTTTAGGACGGATACAACACTCAATATGAATTAAAAAGAACTTTAAAAATCTTGATTTTGAGACAAGATGGATGCCATATTTCATTTTGAAGTGTGTCACGTGATTTTTTCATATCATGGTCACGTGATCGCTTCATATAAGAGGTATAATTATTATTTTAATTTTTATTTAAAAAACTACTGAATATATTTCGCTGAATTTATTTTCTTTTATATATTTTATGGAACAATTTGAATAATACCTAAAATTTTCGAAGCAATTTGTGAATTTTAAATCCGATTAAAAAATGTTTGAAGAATTAGGTCCTATAGGGTTCAATGTTATGCATTTTTTCGACCCGGGTTCAATCCAAAACTAATTGGGTGATATTATTCATTTATATTCCCATATGTCCTACAAACCGTCTGAACAACATACTGAAATTTCATTTTGATTAAGTCATTTTTACGGCAGTTATCGTGCTAACGGACAGACAGAATGAACAACGTCATAAACACTTTTCAACTTTGGTGTAAAGTGTTAAAAATACGTGCTGTCTCACCCAAGAGTCGAAGCGCGGATCATCTTTGTACTGGCCAGTTGGCAATCTACCAATTGATCTAGTGAGGTGGAATTACAAGCTCCCATCAAGTGGACCTTACATTCTCAATATTCAAATGACAGATCAAAGTGACACTGCAGATCTATACAATGCCTCATTCCTTTTTTAACACTTTACAACAAAGTTGAAAAGTGGTTATGACTTTGTTCATTCTGTCTGTCCGTTAGCACGATAACTGCCGTAAAAATGAGTTAAGGGGACGGTGGACGTTGAAATGAGCAAAAATCGACTAAAAAAAAGTTTTAATATATAACATTATTTTACACATTTAACATTTGCTTACGGGTGGGACAGCGTCCATCCCAAACTAAGAACCTCTCAAAAAGACAGGTATTTGACATACCCTATCCCAAACAGTTCGATCCCCCTTTAAAGGCATTGGCGTCCATGGAAATCGGCGACAGAAACATTGCACCTGCTGCAGCAGGTGAAATGTTTCTGGTTATTCTGGTCAATGTTTCTGGTCAATGTTTACGGGTGGACGCTGTCCCACCCGTAAGCAAAAGGTTGAATGCATTTTTTTCGAAACGGAATTTGCAAAGGTTTTACATTTTCAAAATGCTCCATGGGTCTTAATTTTTATCTGAGATGCATGAAATTTGGCAAGAAGACACCTTTCATACTTTTTAACAAAACTGGGTATGTATTTCATAATTGGTCTTCATTAAGGTAATTAAAAGTGAATAAGATCCTAATTAAATGATGAAAATTAAGTTTTAATGCAGAAAAATATTTTTGAAAAATTAACTTTTTAAGGGATATAAAAATGAATACCCAAATTTGTTCATAATGTGCTTCTGAGTGATCATAATGCAAAATTAATCAAAAATGTGAACAAATGGCACGCAAGGAGCATTTTCAAATTTTCGTTAAAAAAATTAAATTAAAAAAAAATTACAAAATTATAAAAAAATTGAAAAAAGAAATTAATGGTATTATATATAGTAATGTTAAGAGGAATATTTCTACAAATGTTTACGTTTCTGAGTCAATAAATAAATAAAAAAAATTTCAACGTCCACCTTTCCCTTAATCAAGTTGAAATTTTAGTATGTTGTTCAGACGGTCTGTAGGACCTATGGGAATATAAATGAATAATATCACCCAATTAGTTTTGGATTTAGCCCGGGTTGAAAAATGAAATACATTGAGCCCTATGGGACCTAATTTTTCAAACATTTTTTAAGCGGATTTAAAATTCACAAATTACTTCGAAAATTTTAGATAATATTCAAATTGTTCCATAATATATATAAAAAAAATTTCAGCGAAATATATTCATAAGTTTTTTAAATAAAAATTAAAATAACAATAACACCTCTTATATGAAGTGATCGCGTGACCATAATATGAAAAGATCACGTGACCCACTTCAAAATGATATGACATCCATCTTGTCTCAAATTCGTGATTTTTAAAGTTCATTTTAATTCATATTGAGTGTTGTGTCCGTCCTAAAACCTCTTTATTTTTGTTTAAATTCTGTGCATCTACATACTGAAACAACGCAAGTACAATATATTTGAGTTTAAATGCTCATCCAAATTTGATTATTTCTGCAACGAAGCCTATTTTTCACCTATGTAAAATGTAAACAGCAAAATATGTAGAATGAGTTGTATTAGAATTGCTGAATTTCTTTAACACAAAATCATTTAGTTCATGGAGTCTGCATAGCTGATATGACTGAAATATTCATTGATTTTACAAAGAGAAGGACGATTTTTTCCCATGAAGTTTCACGCATAGAGTTTAATTATTTGTAGCTCCATGGTCTTAATTTTTAAATAAAATAAATTATTATAGTATTGTGATGAATAACATGAATGGGAAATTATTTATGAATGAAATGTTGCTTTTATAGATAGAGCCAGGCGTGTTATTTTTCTATGACGTCATTTGAATGAATTTAAGTTGTTTTCGAAGAAGTTTTCAAATATAATAAATATTCGTAGTATTATGATAATTTTAAAATTATTACCGAGGAATGTCTCACATTTTAGAGATGTTTAAACCAGACAATTTATATTTCAATGCCGTCATTTGAATGAAGTTCATTTTTTTCGATGAAGGTTTAAGTTTTCAAATATAATAAATTAATGTAGTATTGTGATAAGTTTTAAAATATTACCGAGGAATGCATTGAATTTTAGACATGTTTAAATAAAATTGCATTGAATTTGGAAAGTGTTTCATAATCAATGCTTTAAGCATGATTGATCTTTCTTGTTTTATACAGTATAGAAAATTACGAGTCGTAACGCTCGTACATCAAAGATTGTTGCATGAAATTGCAGCGATAACTCGAAATTCGGTATTTTTGAGAATTCTAATGACCTACTGCATAAAACTTTCTGGGTTAAAGTACTCGGTAGTAATTCTACAGAACTCATGTAGCAATAGGATTCAAACCCGGATCATCGGCTGGAGGGTGAACGCTCTATCTAATGAGATATTGGAATGATAGTATTGCCTTGTAATAGTTGCATTGGACGCTACAGAGCATTTGTTTCAATCGAGTGGTTTCGATATCATCGATTTTCTTACCTGTTGTTCACCGTCATTTATGCAATCTTTAATGTCTTCTGCTGCAATAGATTCTGAAACTGGAAAATATTTTACTTGCTGAAGAAGATATATGATGAAGAAATTAAGCGAATCTTCTGTCCAGGTTTCACTCAGAGAAAAACAATTTCAAGACTTCACAAAAGTTGATGTTTCAATTTGGTCAGGAAAAGTGATGAGTCAGTGAAAAAAAAAACAGACCTAGCTCGGATAACACAGCACTTTGAACAACCTGGACTCGGATAATCGGAACTCTGCTAAATTAATATAAATATCTCACGACCATTCATGTGGATTTTGTCAAAATATATTTTATATGAATCAAATAATTGATTTAAAATTTCACTGATAAATTAAAATAAATATTACATGCGAAATTAAGCAATAACTTTTTAATTTCTCATGCTATTTTATCGAAGAATTATTATTTTTCAAAATATTTTTGAATTTGAGATTGACAAAAAAAAAAAAAAAAAAGAGTGTTTTAAGACCTTCTAATCAGATTCGAAAATATGTATGCACAGTATACCTCAAAAACAATTGCACGCACTACTATTTATAATATTCTATTTGTAGATATATACATAATGCGAAAGTAAAAAAAAATCTGATGTGGACAGCACATGACTTTCCTTATATAATGCAATGTATTTACTACTTTTACAGTAAAAAAAATAGGTTATTCTTATAGTAGATACTTATATTATTTTCAAGATATTGAATTTTCGTCAAATGCTCGTCATTTTCATTGATGTAGAGTCATTTTTATCCATTTGGCGAGATTTTTTTTGATTTGGTAACATTTAATAAGTCGCCAAGTTGGCGACATTTCGCCAAATTCGTCGCTAAAATCTCGCCAAGCGTTATGGACGGAGAAATAATTTATTCTTATAGCAGATAAATGACTATTGGCGTTCAAATAAAAAAGTATTACTCAAAGTATCTTTTTTCATGAATGGAACGAGCTAGATCCACAAGAATGATGTCACCCAATTTATCGCATGATATTACATATGAAAAGTGAACATATTTCTGAATAGAATTTTTTTTTTATTTTATATATTTTTTTAAATTGTGCAATATCTCGAGAACGGTTCATGCTAGCGTTCTAAAATTTATGTTAATCGTTTTCTAATGAAAAATTATAATTTTTTGATGATTTTTTCAAAATTTTACTCGAAAATTCACGGGGGTTCTGAACATTCGTTTGCGCATAAAAACAATAGGCTTCCAGTATTCACGGATTGTAATTTTTGTACCAGATTTCGTTCGAATCGGTCCATTCGTTCGTCAGTTATCGTCTCCACAGACTCACTGACACACGCACACACACACACACACACACACGCTCGCGCGCACACACACACACACACACACATCACCTCAAAAATGTTTGATTCGTGATCAGAGATGCTTGAAACGTGCTCTCCCGTCGAAAACTTGAATTCGAATTTTCGACCCCGTCACAATACTTTCCTTATACATTATTGTATATAAGGAAATTAACTAGATGTACTTTTTATTATTCACAGGCTTCAAGCTTGAATAAATTGGAATTGATGATTTTCATAGCACTATTAACTATGGGAATATATAATAGTTCCCTAAACAATGGTAGTAATATAGTCTATTCCGAAAAATGATTTTTTGAACTACACTATAGATGGAAATGGTTTTAAAATAGTAATTATAGTCAGCTGAGGGACTAACATAGCGATGAATTACACAGCCTAAACTGTATAAGGCAAAGACTTGACATTTTGCCTATACATGGGGCTTGATCTGTAAGTAATGAAAAAAAATATAAAATTTTGGAATTTTGTTGAAGAACTTTTATAAATTTCTGAATATTTTGCTTAAACATTCTTCTAGTTACAACTCGAGAACAGCTAGACACACAAAATAAAAATACCATCATATGCAGGAAAAAAATCCCAAATTTTCTTAATTAACTCTATTGAATAATTAAGTCTCTAAATTGTTTAATTAAGTCTATAGGTCTCTAAACCTATCGTTCTTGAGATATTTTAATTTATAGTTACAGCTGAAGATACTTTTATATTTCATAATTTAAATTTTATACAGTTCTTGATTCCAATACCGAAATCATCTGCATGCTATTCTTTTGATCAAAAAAATTGAAAATATTTTTTATTAATGATTTATTTCTAAATTAAAATGTCTGAAAATGGTTTGTCTGTTCTCGTGCGTTTTTTATAGTGGAAAATATGAGCCTCTAACAGCTACGAAATTTAGTATACTAGCTAACTGAACTCCCGGAACTATAGATCTGGGGAAGATATATTACTTTCCTTATATACATAATGTATAAGGAAAGTATTGTGACGGGGTCGAAAATTCGAATTCGAGTTTTCGATGGGAGAACACGTTTCAAGCATCCCTGATCACGAATCAAACTTTTTTGAAGTGATGTCTCTGTGTGTGTGTGTGTGTGTGTGTCAGTGGGTCTGTGGAGACGATAACTGACGAACGAATAGACTGATTTGAACCAAATTTGGTACAAAAATCACAACCCATAAACACTGGAAGCCTATTGTTTTTATACGCAATCGAATGTTCAGAACCCCCTAAATTTTCGAATGAAATTTTGAAAAAATCGTCAAAAAATCAAAACCACTAATAAAGTTACGCAAATAGACATTTCTTATGTAATTTTTCATTAGAAAACGATTGACATAAATTTTAGAACGCTAACACGAACCGTTCTCGAGATATTGTACATTTTTCAAAAAAATATCAAAAAGTTATATAAAATAAAAAAAAATATATTTCCTATTGATAAACATGTTCACTTTTGAATACCATGCGATAAATTGGGTGACATCATTCTCGTGGATCTAGCTCGTTCCATTCATGAAAAAAGATACTCTGAGTAATACTTTTGTATTTGAACGCCAATAGTCATTTATCTGCTGTAAGAATAACTTACTTCTTAGTGCGTAACGCTTGGCGAGATTTTGGCGACGAATTTGGCGGAATGTCGCCAACTTGGCGACTTTTTGAAATGTTGCAAAATTAACGAAAATCTCGCCAAATCAATGAAAATGACGACTAATTGTCGAAAATTCAATGTTCTCGAAAGAATATTAGTATCTACTATAAGAAAAACCTATTTTTTTACTGTAAAAGTAGTAAATTCATTGCATTATATAAGGAAAGTCATGTGTTGCCCACATCAGATTTTTTTTAATGTAAACCTATTTGTGCACCTATTTGGATTCTGAAGTATACCTGTGTAACACATTTTATGGTTTAGGTTATCCGCTAAAGACTGCACAGATACATGCACAAACATATTCCTTTACTGTGTTAGATGAGAATATCGAGTAAAGCTGAAAACTCCATAGATATTTTGCTACCAAAATATAACAATTTTCGTCTTCTTCTTCTTCGACCCAGACTATCCGACCTACTAGAAAGGTATAAGGTATTTGTTTGGACGGTCGGGAAATGCCACCCAATTTAAACCGGAACCCAGTGGGGGAGGCATCCACTGGGACCATTTCGTCCTTTCCCTGTCAATAACCTCTCTGAAGGACTTACGGAACCACATGTTTAACGTGATCGTAATTCGCGTGAACACGGTGGCAGTTTTGGCAGCGGCGGGAATCGAACCCGGGCCGTCCAAGTGCAATTCCCGCGTGCTAACCACTGGGCTGTCGCGCCCCCAAGAAGTATTTCATCACACGTTATAACTCGACCTTTTAAAGCATCTACCTGAAAACTGTTTTTCCTCAAACGACTCTTGGTTTTACGGCTGGTCAGCGCCGACTTTAGGTCAAGCGGTCAGTTGCGATAAACTATTTTTTTCCCCCGCGCTCCTTCTCTGCTTACAAACATCGTAGCTCGTAATCGGTGCATAGCGTATCGTCGATAAGTGATTCTTTTGTGGTTCTCTTTATGTTGCTCGTTGGCTTTGTAGCTCGAGAAAGTGATACTGCATTTCACAAAATGCTGCATTGTGTTAGTATAATGGTGGAAAGGTTTCGCCAGTTCTCTTTGCTGGGTTAATATCAGTTATTAATCTCATGTTGTGTGTGTAGTTTTGGCTGGAATGTGAAAGTGGAATAAGTGGATCGATAACATCGTAATTAGATTTACTGAAAGTGCTTTTTCAATGAATATTATTAGTAGACGTGGCGCCTCAACCATAATATGACGCAAAAAAATGGATTGTATTATTTTTTTCTTTTCTATAACCTGTATAATATGCACTGAGTATGTAAGTGAGGGGGTGATATATAAAAAAAAATCTGATATGGGCAACAGATGACTTTTCCTGTATAATGTAATAAATTTACATCTTTTACAGTGAAAAAATAATGCATAATATCTATGATACAATGGTTTCAATGTTGAATCGTACATTTGGCGCTATTCCGGATGACAACATGTAAAAATATTTTGAAGTGCACACTTTAACTTATATTTCACGCACCTATAAATTGGCAATTATCAATATTGATAGTATCCGCAATAAGCAATATAGCCCATTTTGCAAAATATTTTAATAATTAATTCATCAATTCGGCGTTATTTTCGTCAACTTGGCGCCATTTTTGCAGTTTTACAGATATTTTCCTCTATCTAGGGCATATCCCCCGTTTGTAGTGTGATGTTTGTGTGCATAATGTCTGTAAATGTCTGTAATGTGTCCGTATAATGCGTATAACCATGTGTGCAATGTGTACAGCTTGACTCCAAAAATTGTCCGTCCGATTTTTGTAAAATTGAGCATTTATGTTCGGTATTCCGCTGTCGATTATATTTTAGTATGAATCGAAAGAACAGGCCTTTTATAGAGACTGATCCCCCCCCCCCCCAAAAAAAAAAAAATTAGTAAAAATCTGAGGTGGCCAGCGTATGACTACCCTACAGACGCAAATTCCTTTTATCTTCCTTTCTTTCACAATTGTATAAATTGAGTTTAATTGTACCAAAACTCCATGGGTAATTATTTTAAGTTATATTGACATCGCCCTTTTAATTCAATTTTTGTTTGCATTTGGAAAGTGGACGTTTTTTCAAAGGCGACGTGGTAGAAATGCAAAAACCTAAAATATCGCGGGAGCTGTTAGTCCTACAGTTATGGAGTTGGTCTTATTTTTTTTTGTTGTTGTTGTAGTTAAAATTACGTACAAAACAAGCATTGATACATTAGAGCATATGTAGTCCTTTATTTTATATTTTGATGATTTTTGCTTGTCATTTCGCAAAGAAAGGCAATTTTTTTTTCTGAATAGTACGAAAATTTAATCGCACCAGGATAACCCACAAGTGACTTATCTACCGAATGTTGGAGAATTTGGTCAATTACTTTTACAGCTAGGGTAGATAAATACCCCTAACAGTATTTTTTTGCACAGTGAGGTAAGATTTACGTCACACTGTGACTTTGGGACGTCACAGGACGTCGCCGTACGTCTCGGCAATGTCATATTGAGGTCACAGCGAAGTCATTTTGGTCATTTTCATTGTCGTTTGTAACGTCGCATATTAACTTGTTTGTAACGTGACATTGTACTTGCCATTGTAATGTCGTCACATTGTTACGTGTTAATTAAATTGTGGAAACGTCACAGAATATAGTTACAATGAAGTTACAAAGTTAGTAATACGTAACGTCGCATAGAAGCCGCAAATATGATGTCACATTGTGACCCAGGTGTCACGTGACTACAACGTCACTGTCACACATGTGACGATCTTTGCTATGAAAGACATTTCACAGACAGACGCACATACAGATGTCACGCTGAAAATAGTCTTTTCGGGTTCCAGCGTGCTCTAAACGTGCCAAATTCGTCGGAAACTTTAGGTTTGATACAATTCCAAAACTTTTTCTATATAGTACCATTTGTATAGTAAGTAAAAATGTATATGCTTTAATTTCGTAAACAATGGTTATTACGTGCCCTGCAATACATGGTAATGTATAGGGAGAGTATTGGAATCATGCCGAAAATCGTCACTGGAGCATCTACTCATTTTAGGACCTCTGGAACATGAAAAACCTTTTTTGGTGTGACATATGTGTGTGCGCGCGTGTGTGTGTGTGTGTGTGCAATGTATGTATCTGCTCTAACTATAAAACTAATTGACCAAATTTCAAAAAACTTTTTAATAGGTAAGTCATTTGTGGGTTACCATGGTGCTGATTAGATTTTGGTACGATTTGTGATAAAGAAAACCCTTACCTTTTACTACTAAATGACCCGCAAAAAACGTATGTATCCATTCTAGCTTGAAAACTAATTGACCAAATTTCACAGAATTTGGTAGATAAGTCTACTTGTGGGTTATTCTGATGCTGATTAGATTTTAGTACGTTTCGGGAAACGCTTGCCTTTTTTTGCAAAGTGGTCCGCCAAAATCGTCGAAATTTAAAATAAAAGACTGCATACGCTCAAATGCATAAATTAAATGCTTGCTTTATGTTTAATTTTCGACGATATAAAGACTAACCGTTCTCCAGATATGTTAATTTTTTTCGCATTTTTGCAACGCCGCCACCGTCTTTGAAAATAGATCCACTTACCAAATAAGAACAAAAGTTGAATTAAAAGTGCAAATTTAGCATTATTTCAAATAATTATGGGTGTTTATTTGTACAATAATCTCAGTTTAATGAATTATTGAAGAAATAAAGAGAAAAATAATTTTTGTTTACAGGGAAAGTTATGTGCTGCTCAAACCGGTTTTTTTTTCCATGTAATCTTATGACAAAGTGGCCACTCTTACTACGTTAAGGTAAATTTTCATGTAAGATATTTCAATAATTCGGAATTTTAGCATATTGAAGATATTTTAATACGCACCAAGTCACTAAATGAAAAAAGAAGCTTTAAAACATTAAATTCGACACACAAAAAATGTAAACAAACAAATATTTCTTGATTATTTTGTATCTTGATATTGAAATTGATATATGCAATATATATATATATATATATATATATATATATATATATATATATATATATATATATATATATATATATATATAAATGAAGACAGAAGGAAAAAAATAAATCTGAGAAAGCCATATGCCATATGTTGTCAGCATCATATTTTTACTTTCCTTAAATGCATAATGTATAAAGAAAGTATTGTGAAGGGGTAGAAAATTCGAATTCGAGTTTTCGGCGGGAGAGCAGTTTCAAGCATCCCTGATCACGAATCAAACATTTTTGAGGTGATATCTCTCTCTCTGTGTGTGTGTGTGTGTGTGTGTGTGTGTGTGTGTGAAAGTATGTGTGTGTGTGTGTGTCAGTGAGCCTGTGGAGATGATATCTCACGAACGAATGAAGCGATTCGAATGATATTTGGTACAAAAAAATCATAATCCGTGAATACTGGAAGCCTATTGTTTTTAAGCATAATCGAATGTTCAAAACCCCCTAAATTTTCAGAACCCCCTAAAGAGTGAAATTTTGAAAAAATCATCAAAAGAGTCATCAAATCATTAATAAAGTTACACAAATAGATATTTCTTATGTAATTTTTCCTTAGAAAACGATTGACATAAACTTTAGAACGCTACCATGAACCGTTCTCGAGATATTGCACATTTTTCAAATAAATTTATCAAAAAATCCCATAAGTTAAAAAAAATATTAACTCTTGAGAAACGTGCTCACTTTTCACATGTAATGTCATACGATAAATTGAGTGACATCATTCTCGTGGATCTAGCTCGTTTCATTCATGTGAAAAGATACTTTGAGTAATACTTTTGTATTTGAACGCCAATAGTCATTTATCTGCTATAAGAATAACTTATTTCTTCGTCCATAACGCTTGGCGAGATTTTGGCGACGAATTTGGCGGAATCGCGCCAACTTAGCGACTTTTTCATATGTTGCCAAATCAACGAAAGTCTCGCCAAAGGGATAAAAATAACGCTAAATCAGTGAAAATGACGACAAATTGACGAAAATTCAATATCTTGGAAAGGATATAAGTATCTACCATTAGAAAAACCTATTTTGTTTTTACTGTAAAAGTAGTAAATTCTTTGCATTATATAATGAAAGTCATGTGTTTCCCACATCTGATTTTTTTTTCTAGCGACTTCATATGCGTTAAATAAATCGCAGTTAACCAGATACAAATTTAGCAATCTTGGATCAGACCAGATTTCTTGTTTCTTTTACACATAGGAAAAATATTAAAATCTAATGTAAAAGACTACATATGCTTGAATATATCAATTAAATGCTTGTTTCATACGTAATCTTTGGCGACAAAAATAGTAAGATCCACACTGTAACTCTAGGACTAACCCTCCTCGAGACATTTAAGTTTTTTCGTATTTTTGCCAAAATACGTTCAGTCACAAAATGAAAATAAAATGGAATTAAAACTGCAAATTCAGTGCAATAAAAAAAATTGTTCGTGATAATTCATGTAAATTATTTTACTTGTTATATTGCTTGTTTTTTCATATTATTATATTAACAAAATCTGATGTAGGCAACACATGACTTTCCTTATATAATGCAATGAATTTACTAATTTCACAGTAATAACGATACGTTATTCTTATAGTAGAAATATTCTTCCCAAGATATTGAATTTTCATCAATGAGTCGTTATTTTCATTGATTTAGCCTCATTTTTATCCATTTGGCGAGTTTTTCGTTAATTTAACAACATTAAAAAAGTCGCCAAGTTGACTACATTCCACCAAATTCGTCGCCAAAATCTCGCCAAGATTTATGGATGGAGAAATAAGTTATTCTTACAGCAGATAAATGACTATTGGCTTTCAAATACAAAAGTATTACTCAGAGTATTTTTTTCATGAATGGAACAAGCCAGATCCACGAGAATGATGTCACCAAATTTATCGCACGATATTACATATGAAAATTGAACATGTTTCTCAATAGGTAATACTTTTTTTTATTTTATATGATTTTTTGATAATTTTTTTGAAAAATGTACAATATCTCAAGAACGGTTCATGCTAGCGTTCTAAAATGTATGTCAATCGTTTTCTAATGAAAAATTACATAAGAAATGTCTATTTGCGTAACTTTATTAAAGGTTTTGATTTTTTAATGATTTTTTTTTTATTTTCACTCAAAAATTTAGGGAGGGTTCTGAACATTCGATGGCGTATAAAAACAATAGGCATCCAGTATTCATGGATTGTGATTTTTGTACCAAATTTCGTTCGAATCGGTCCATTTGTTCGTCAGTTATCGTTCCCACAGACTCACTGACACATACTTTCACACACACACACACACACACACACACACTCACAGAGAGAGAGAGAGACATCATGTCAAAAATGTTCGATTCGTGATCAGGGATGCTTGAAATGTGCTCTTCCATCGAAAATTCGAATTCGAATTTTCGACCACGTCACAATACTTTCGTTATATATTATTGTATATAGGAAAGTGTGAATTTAGAAATTTCATAATTTGTTTTAATACTTACATTATTCTAAGATGGATGTAATGGGGAGGGGTTAAAACTTCATGTTTGGGAAACGCCAAAATTGTTTAAGGGAATAATTCAGGTAGCGCTGGGATAAGATATGTCCTGTATTTCTGTTGTGTTCCCGCATTGAATAAAAAAAAATGATAATCCTGAATTGAATAAAAAAAATCTGATGTGGGCAGCACATGATTTTTCTTATATAATGCAATGTATTTATTACTTTTATAGTGCAAACAAAATAAGTTATTCTTATAGTAGATACTATATTCTTTCTCGTACTATTCTTTTCCAAGATATTGAATTTTCTTCAAATTGTCGTTTTTTATTGATTTAGCGTCATTTTTATCCATTTGGCGAAATTTTCTTTGATTTGGTAACATCTAAAAAAGTCGCCAAGTTGACGACATTCCGCCAAATTCGTCGCCAACATCTCGCCAAGCGTTATGGACGGAGAAATAATTTATTCTTATAGCAGATAAATGAGTATTGGCGTTCAAATACAAAAGTATTACTCAAAGTATCTTTTTTCATAGATGGAACGAGCTAGGATCCAAGAGAATGATGTCATCAAATTTATCGCATGATATTACATATGAAAAGTGAACATGTTTCTCAATAGGAAATATTTTTTTTTACTTTATATAATTTTTTGATAATTTTTTTGAAAAATGTGCAATATCTCGAGAACGGTTCATGCTAGTGTTCTAAATTTTATGTTAATCGTTTTCTAATAAAAAATTACATAAGAAATGTCTATCTGAGTAAATTTATTAGATGTTTTGATTTTTCGATGATTTTTTCAAAATTTCACTCGAAAATTTATGGGGGTTCTGAACATTCGATTGCGTATAAAAACAATAGGCTTCCATTTGTATTCCTGGATTGTAATTTTTGTACCAAATTTCATTCAAATCGCTCCATTCGTTCGTCAGTTATCGTCTCCACTGACACACACACACACACACAGACACAGACATCACCTCAAAAATGTCCAATTCGTGATCAGGGATGCTTGAAATGTGCTCTCCCGTCGGAAACTCGAATTCGAATTTTCGTCCCAGTCACAATGCTTTCCATATATATTATTTATTGTATATAAGGAAAGTAATAATATTTATTCAAACTTTAAATTTTGAAGAAGTAAATTATTTGTGATATGCAAAATAGAGCTAAAACAATAAAAAATATTCCTGTGTAATCAAATTTATTTTGTCTTCCAAATATTTTTTGTTTTCCTATATTCTGTATCTTGTTCTACAACTAAGGAAAAGTACTTACCACTTCTACTTATAATTAGGAAATTTTAATTTAATTAACTAGAGTATAGTTCAACTTGACCTCTAAACACCAGAATCCCCCGTTGAAAACTGGAATTCGAATTTTCGACCCCGTCACAATACTTTCCTTTTACATTATGTATATAAAGGAAAGTAAAAGCTTGAAATTTTTCTTGTTTTACTGCAAATTTTGCAAGAAAATATTTAAAAAATCTGTATCGTTTTTCCAAATGACCACAGTACTCTTCATTTTAAAGGATTTGAAAAAATATTTCGATGGATGCCATGCTTGACAATGCAGCCCCGAGGGAGTAACTTGCTCCACAAATGGCTGCCTAATGATGTCACGAACACTAAAATTTTGTCGCAGCTACTTTTCGCTACATTGTTTGAAACTATTAAGTTTCATGATCATAGAGTCATAAATAACCCCTTATATCTATAATTATTTCAAATTTTGTCCTACGTTGTCATGTTAAAATAAAATACAAAATCTTGAGTAAATTTCGAAGTTTTCGCTCGAATTTATAAAATTTTTATTTAATTCCTGATTTTTCTTTAACTAAGCTGGATTAAGAATTTCGTGAAAATCCATTATAATTTCTGGCATCTATCGTAGACAGACAGATGGATATCACACTAAAAATATTTAAAACACGTACAGGAGGTCTTAATATATAATATTGGCATCAAAATCTTGAACTCGAAAATATTCGTGAAAACTATACTTTCTCTACACCATATTCTGTAATGTAGGAAAGTGAAAATAATTAAACAAACATATAATAAACACTATCCCTTCCTGATGTGTCAAGTGAGAACAGATGACCTGTTACTAACACTAGAGACACCGAGATATAATGCACAATGTTTTATTTTCAAGCTTTTCATCCATAGGAATTATATGTTCTACTCTATAACTTTATGGATCAAACTATCAGTTTCCTGTATTGCATTAATAAAATATTGCAAGAGCTAAAGATATGATAATAGATGCGTAAATATTTAATACCATTTTGTAAGAATTAATTTTAAAATATTAGCAAGATATTATATATATATATATATATATATATATATATATATATATATATACATATCGAATACTCGATATATATACATATATTATATATATATATTATATATATATATATATATATATATATATATATATATATATATATATATACATATCGAATACTCGATATATATACATATATTATATATATATATTATATATATATAAAAGAGAAAAATTCTACAAAGAAATCTCAAAAAAGGGGGGGGGGGGTGGAGAAAAGCCAACAGGGAAATTTGAAAAGGCCTAGGGGGGGGGTGACCCCTAGTTCCCCGGTTAAAAGTCGACTTTTATTCCAAAGGAAACACTCCCGGAGCCGAAAAATACCTGAGGCCAATCTCCGTACAAACGTCAAAGCAAAAGACGCACAAAACAGTCCGAACAAGGAACAAATGGACTCCATTACGAAGCAGTAAAAGCACGGATATACATACAAAGTTAGAATCCAGATTGACAACACACAAGAAAAGTAAAAGCAAGGATATACATACGAGTACATTGTCAGAATCCAGAGTGACAACACACAAGAAAAGTAAAACGTCCAACTGAAATCCCTCAGTCAAAAGAGAGAAGGGAGTAGAGTGTATAGGTCTAACATCATCGTTGCCATTTATAAACCCAAAACAAAACGTTTACCAAAATCATTTTTAAATGCTCTGACTGTTTTATTATGATAGGTATTATAAATATGTCTGAGGAATCCAAGGGGATAGTCTTGTTTTATAGCCTCCTTGATAAATATAACATCACTTTTTATACGGTCTTTTTTATAAGTATGCAAGCGGGCATTCCGTATAAAGTGATTCATTACGATATTACGAAAAACTTTCTGACTTAAATTAGTCCTCCAATTGATAATATAATTCACTTTGATCTTGAAATGTCGTCTATATATATATATATATATATATATATATATATATATATATATATATATATATATATTATATATATATATATACATATATTATATATATATATATTATATATATATATATATATATTATATATATATATATATATATATATATATATTATATATATATATATATATATTATATATATATATATATATATATATATATATTATATATATTATATATATATATATATATATATATATATATATATATATATATATATATATATATATATATATATATATATATATATATATATATATATATATATTTGAAATGTAATAATAAGAATTATGTAATATATATATATATATATGGGATATGGCCAACCTGCGCTACCTTCTGATTTGGAGTTACTTTTGAAAAAAATACAGGTATTGAAATCAATCAACCAGTTTCCCCAGAATTCAATCTCTTGAACACATCAAACCCCTTTAAAAACTCTTTTGACACTTCAGATACAAGAAGTACCTCCACCGGAACTTTAACAAATACTAAAAAATCAAAACATAAAAATCTAGCCATAGAGAAACCTAACAAAAACTGGCAGAACGAGTTTCTCAGTGCCATTAAGATTCCAGATATCCCCCCCCCCCTCTCCGACCAAGTTACCTGTTGCATGCGTGCAGGTAGAACGAAGAAAACCGACCCTCAGTTGCCGAGTTTTCCACCGTTGCGAGAACTGGTGACTCGTTGCCTGAAGACGACGCTCCACCGAACTGTGGATTTCGAAAATCAGAAGAGGGAGCCCCGTCTGGATTGTTGGCACCTTTTGGATTGGGATTTTATAAAACTAGAGGAAGGGACTGTGACAGTGATCTGGTGATAATGTGGTCTTGACATTGAGAGCATGTGTTTGTGTTGAGAAGTTCCAAGACTGTGTTTATCGTGATTGGCAATTTCCGTGGAGAAGATGGAGCTGAAAGAGATTTGGCGGAAGGTTCAGTTATTTGTGGTTTTATTACTGCTTGGTGGTTGCTTGGATTTAGCAAATTCTCAAGTGAGTGGTGAAAATTTTATTTATATTAGCCATAATGTAGATTATTTTAGTTGTACTACCTGTAACGGGCGACCCAACGAATTTTCTGTAGCCTGCTCGTAAAGAACATAATACTTTTCTTTAGGATCATGCCTACTGAAAGTAGAAGGTCTCTCCTTCCCGTCCAATTGGAGGAGGAAGGGGGAGGGGGGAGGAGAATAAAAAAATTACACACTTTAAAAAAATTGCTAACTCTCCGAATAAAATTTTTGCTAGTGTCGGTTAAGTTTTCGCCCCGGCGTAGTATCAAAAACACCACCCCATGTGGAATGGATTATTTAAATCATCTTATATGGAGATTGGAGATATATCCCTTTAAAGATTTATTAATTTATTAATACAAATACATACACACACACACACACACACATATATATATATATATATATATATATATATATATATATATGCGTGTGACAATGAAGAATGGAATGGTTCAATACTTATTGACCTTAAATATACTTCTTAGAACAGTAAATATGTTCCAAGAATGTCTTCTACTGTTTAGAAAATGAATAATTAAAGGACCGTATATTATGGAACTACTAAAACCAAATAATAAATCCATTGCTGCTAATTTACTGATGAAGATTCTCTTATTTGGAAAATAAGAAACAATTTTGGATGATGTTTAACATATCGAGCAGAAAATAATCAGCAGAAAATGAAATGAAGGAAATTAAGTTTTCAGGTAACTTATAAAATCGAAAACGTTTGACTTTAAAATAAAATTAATTGATAAGTGTGGTGGGGACTTCTAAGTGCAGGGAGTCCTTAGCGATCGCCGGTAAGATATATTGACCATACCTTCACTGATTTTTATCACTTGTATATAACGCCTTGGTTCAATCATTATTTGTGACAGATATTTTAATGATTTGCAAATATATAAAATATTCAAAAAATTTAGGCAATCTGTTTCGATTTCACAAAAAATCAATCAATATTTATCATAACTATTTGAAAAGTTTTCGAAAATATATATTCGGCAAAAATATAAATGTGTTCTAAATAGTTGAAAATTAATAGTCCTCTTATATTTATTGACTAAAAATCATCAAATTTCATTTAAATTACTTAATTTGTTCGAGAGATATCGTGCTGCCATATTATATTAAAATTTGGCAAAATAAATGTTAAAGTGATAGAAATTATTTTTCACACACAATACCAGTCGTTCTATAGTAGTATCACATTTTTAATAATTACAATACATATATTTACAATCGGTATTAAAATATATTCATACATTAAAATGTTAAAAATATTTCTTTTAAAATAGCAAAGTTTACATTAAAGTATTTATAATCTCGTTGTTTTTATAGCCATATGAAGTTTATAACTGTCAAAAATTACTAATATATTCTGAAGAAAGTTGCGCTTAATACCACCCCAGTCAAATTTAATTTGCATCAATATCGATTTTCATAAATAAAATACTTCATGTAATTTAACTGCAATTAGTAAATAATACAATTTATTTAAATGTTAAAAAAATAGATTATTTAAGTCATGTACTATGGAGATATATCTCTATTTAAAGGTTTATTAATTTGTGCATTGGTAATTTTATTCATAATTTATTTAATTATTTTTAATAAAGAATATTCAAAACAAAGCAAAGTATGTGAAATCAACAATTAATGGGTGGAAGTTCACTAAGGATAATGCGAATCTTTCAAATCAAAATGATTAAATAAATTAATTAAAATCTCAGCATTAATATCCATATATGAAGATATATAATGTTATTTACTTAAATGACTTTAAATATGCATATATAATCAGAGAAAATTGATTATAAAACAGTAGTTTATTAAACTATCATTAATTCGGAATCTTTAAACGAAACAAAAGGTGAATTAAATAATTTTGGGCCACATCACATAAAATTTCACATAAAAAGATGAATGAAGATTTTAAAAATAATAGATAATTAAAGAAATTAAATAATATTCCATATTAGACATGAGAAAATTAAATATTATTGGCAAAATGTAATTATGTCATTTGCAATTGCATATAAGTAATTTTATATCAGTTTTAAGTAAATGTAAATAAATAGTGTAAAATGTAAAGCTGCAAAACTGCATTTTATCTTCTTTCATGTACTTGTCATTATAATATTACTTTCCCCATAATATATAGTAATATATAGGAAAAGTATTGGAATCGGGTCGAAAATCGCAACTCGAGTTTTCGATAGATCTACACGTTTCGAGTACGCTAGAACCCGAACAACTATTTTTGGCATGACGTCAGTGTGCGTGTGTCTGTATGATTGTGCAATTTATGTATTAACTGTAACTGAACTAATTGACCAAATTTTATAAAATTTGGTAGGTATGTCACTTGTAGGTGACCCTGGTGCTGATTAAATGTTGGTATGATTTGGAAAAATATAACCTGCCTTTTTTGAAAAATGGTCCGAAAAAAATCATCAAAATCTAAAATAAAAGACTACATATGTTCAAATGCGTCAATTAAATGCTTGTTTTGTAATTTTTAACCACGAAAAGAGCAACTCCATTATCTTCAAATGTATCAATTAAATGCTTGTTTTGTAATTTTAACCACGATAAAGCCCAACTCCATTTCTGTTCATGAGAAACTGTTATTGAGATATTTAAGTTCTTTTGTATTTTTTGCAACGTCAACTTTTAAAATATGTCCAGTCTCCAAATGAAAACGGAAATTGAAATAAGGCTGCAAACTCACTATAATTTCAAATAACTCTTCATGCTATTTTGTGTAATTAAACTCAATTCAATGTATTATATAATAAATAAAGGGAAATTGAATTTGAGTCTATAGCAAAAGTCATAAGCTGCCCAGATCAGATTTTTTTCCCTTCGTGATAATTTTTCTGTTTTCTCATCCGGTTACATAGTTTATAAAACCGTTTTGTGCACACAGGTAGTTTCAAATGCTAAACGTCTACTTCTAAGGAAATAAAGAAAATACTAATTCATGTTATAGAGGGAAAATATTTCAAATTATGAATACTTTTCATTTGATGGAAATAATTATATTTAAAAATAACATTGACAATTCATTTATTCCAAGTTTTTCATTAAAAATTGATTTACGTGTTGTATGATAGTACTTTCATAGAAATTTTAAAATTTATGCATCTTAAAGAAAAAGATAAGAATTAAAATATTTTATTGTGTCAAACTAATATTTATAAAATTTCTAAATTGAAAAATCTAATTTAATTTTAATGGTAAAAGTGCTTTTCTTCGTTGCGAATAAATGAAAGTTACTGCTTGATTTAAAAAAAATAAGTCGCCAAGTTGGCGACATTTCACCAAATTCGCCAAACTGGATTTCAGTTTTGCGAATAGGATTAACTTTGATGGAAGTACACTTTCCTTACCGACTCAAAAGCAATTTTTTCTTATTTATTTACATTCAATAATAATCAAGAAAAATTAATAAGGTGTTAATAAAGGGCTATTTTTGCAATAAGATCATATTAGTGTATCGTACAAAATAGCACATGAACTGAATAATTAATGGGCTACTTGAATGTACAAAAAAAAAAAAACTGAATAAACAAAACAATTAATGGGGACGTATTTCGAGAAAGTTCTTTTAAGACTTCAAAATTAAAATGGTTAAAAAATTTATAAAGAATTTACTGCATTAATTTGCAATTTTAATTTACTTAGAAGAAATTATTTATTAAATTAAAAAAAAATAAAAAATAATTTAATCATTTTAAACTATTAGTTTAAATTAATTTTTTTTAATTCAAATTACGTCGAATTTGAAATTAAAAATTAATTTCGTTTTCATTTGACGGCATGACGGATTTTAAACGAAATCCCCCCACCTCCCTAAAACACAATCTTGAGAGCAGGTTATTCTTCTATAGGAACTAATTATATTCTCTTTGGTAAGAAAATTACGGAGAAAAAGGAAAATGAACTCATAGTTAATAATATTATATTGTTATTGTTTAAAGTATATTTATTATTTTCGGATTTTGTATGTCATTGTAAAAAAAAATACAACACTTGTAGCTTTTCGATTTGTACCAAAATCCAATCATCAACAGGGTAACATTTAATACACAAATACTCCCCTGACTGCCAAATGTCATAAAAATCCGATTGATAGTTTTGGTATTATTCTCTTCTTTAAGTAAAATTATGTGATGCAGTTTTGTATTTTTATTTATAATATATTCTGGTTTTTATGAAGAGATGGTAAATAGACAAAAATATTTATACAAAAGCAGTTACTATTATGTAGTATCTAATGATATTTCAAAGTCTAACTGTTTTACATATAAGCTACAAAAAAGATAACTGCCAAATTTTATAAAAATCTGGTATATATTTTCCAAGTGTAATAAATTAAATATTACCTGGACACACATATACACACGGGCACATTTCTGAAAATAATCTGTTTAAGAGGCAAGGGACTGAAAAGTTTAAATTTGTGAAACACCTGATCCCCTGATTCTATATTTTAAACTTCTACTTTAGGATTCTACATTTAAGTTTTATATAATACTATATACTGAAAAAATAAAAAAGTACTGCACACACACACACACACACGCGCGCGCGCACACCCACACACCCACACCCACAGACACACACACACACATATGTATATATATATATATATATATATGTATATAAGAAAAAAAGGTTTGAAGATCCAATGAAAGAAAAGTGAGAAGCTGTAACACGAAAATCCAAATATCTAATACGCTTACGAAATAAAAGTATAAATCAACAAATCCTCAAGCAAATATATATATATATATATATATATATATACACACACATATATATATATATATTTATATATATATATATATATATATATATATACACACACATATATATATATATATTTATATATATATATATATATATATATATATATATATACACACACACACACACACATATATATATATATATATATATACGTATATAATAGGATGTTAATATGGAAATTCGTAAACAACTAGACAGAAGACAAAATGACCAATATACAATACGCGCATAATAATGCAGCGACAAGTAGTTGGATAAATATTAGAAAGATATAACAATAACAACCAATTCCAAGTAATTATGAAATATTAAAATCACTAAAGCAGTTAAGCAGCGGCTTCAATGCCAATAAAAGAAACGAACTGCTTTGGTGATTTTAATATTTCATAATTACTTGGAATTGGTTGTTATTGTTATATATATATATATATATAATTACACGCACACACACATATATATATATATATATACATATATATATATATATATAATATTAAAATAGTAAATCCAATGGTAGAATGGAAGTAACTCATAATACACTATCTAAAAATTTGCCTACTGAATACAATGAAATAAAATGAAATTCAACCATATTGAGGATATTACAATACATATTACAGTTCAGAAAGCTAAAGATAATCAACAAATGTCAAAGGAGAGGAATAGAAAAAAGGAATACCAAAATAATGAAGCATTAAAGCTGGCACGTGGAAGAGCTCTAGGCTTAAGAATAGTTCATTTCGAAAAAATTATTTTTCAAGTCGTAATATTTAAACGAAATGAACACAAAAATACTTGTTTCTGAAACACAAGAAAGATATTATCTATGAACATGTGTTATTAGGACGACACGCATAAAGATTAAAAAATAGAAAGAAAACATAAATACCTTAAAATACACCTCAAATGTACAACCATGACGAGCAAAAAATGACTGGACCAATGTTGCCATTCGTTAAAGAGTAAAGACGTAATTTATTGTTGCCAAAGTGAGTAATAAAAGCCGTACTGCGTAATGGCAGTAAAATGTGATATTCTACAGTAAAAACTGCAAAATAGATAGATGAAAATATATTGTAATGTAAAAACAAGAGAATGTAGAAGTAAGACTAAAATAATATATATATATATATATATATAATACTTTACAGATACTTTGTTAATTAAATTTTATACATATATTTTTATATACAAATTCAGTTGAAGTCGAATAAGTGTGAAGACAAATACCCTTGTACAGATTAAATAGAACCTGATTCTTTACTTCTCTTTTATAAACCTTAAAAAATACTCGCACATGTCCTGAATACAAATATATCCACCTTCTAATGAAGTATAATTTCACGCATCATAAATTTTATCACAATATTGGAGAAAAATTCTTAAAGCTGCATCCTGTACTTAATAAGGATATCACACTCAGTTTAGTTTGCGTATATATGATACTATATAAATAAAAATAAAAATAAAAACAAAGTTTCTAACCTCATATTCCTTTCCTAGTGTTTTCTGTTGTTGTTAGTTTCCCACCTCATACTCGATTAAAAAGAGGCAAATGATGCTGAATTTTCGAGGCTTTTGTTCGTATTTTTTAATTTGTTCAAATTGCTCTAAAAGTTTTTGATGTGTTTACAGTAATTATTTTGCGTTTCTTACAACACTGTTTCATTATCATTTCTTTTAATTGTAACTATATTATTTATATATATTGAATGGCATAGGAAGAATAATTTAAACAGAGCAAATACAGTAAATCGTTTTTAAAAAAATATTTAACTCTCTCAAATTTTAGTTGTTTGAATGCCATTTCTTCTCTCAATGCTCGATTTGATTGAATACAGCTCATTGTAAAGCCTTCCGGATTTTACTTCCAATAGAAAAGTTAAAAAGGATACACAATAAAGAGTTTTTTTTATGGAAATAGGACCATTTTCTCTATTACTGTTGTTTCAATAGCGAAATGCAATTTTAGTAAAATCCGAAGAAAATATGAAATTAAATTGGGACAAATGGATCTTATTTGAAGATAATAATCTTCCAGTAATAATAAAATATAGAATATGGGACTCCACTGTCGTTTCTCGTACATTCAGATTACTCATAGTTTAGATCCGCTTGCAAATAATTAAACCAGAATAAAGATTTGTTTTATTAAATTGTAAATTATTCTTTAAAAAATGTGGTAACTAATTAATAATACAGTTTTTTCAGTTCGTTAAGTCTATGATGCATTCGACTGACTTATGCTAATGTATACGATTTTGATAAGACTTACATTTATAGTTCAATTCAAATATTATTTACCCGCATAGACATTGCCCATTTATTGCTCTGGGAATACCCATTGCTATCTCATAGGAAATATTTCTGAAAAAATGCATTTTTATGAATTTTCGTTCAAAAGTTAATCTTTAAAAAATTCTTAATATTTTATAAAGGTAGTTCAAAAATAATGTATAAGCGTAATTCAAAAATAATGTATAAGCGTAATTCAAAAATAATTTATAAGCGTCATTCAAAAATAGTATATAAGCGTCATTCATAGTGTAATTCAAACTGCCATTTCCTTGGAAAGACATTGTTCAACTAATGTTCTGGGAATAATAATTGCTCCTTCGTGGTAAAAAATGCTATGAAAATCCCGTTTCGAATAAATTGTGTTCTAGTAATATGAATTATACTAAAAATTCTATAATAAACTAAAAGGAATTTTTTAATGAACACACCTAAAATTTCGAAAGTTATAATTCGTGTTAATAATTCGTGTTCTAAGTAATGGGAACTAATGTGAAAATTTTTAATGAACACAATAAAAATTTTGAAAATTTAGAGTAATTCTTGCTCTAGTAATGCGAATAGTTGCGAGAATTTCATAATGAACTATAATGAATTCTGTGGCGAACACACCTAAAATTTCGATAATTTCAAATAATTCGTGTTCTTATCATAGGAATTAATTCTAAAATTATGTAATGAACTATAATGAATTTTACAATAAACACGTCTAAAATTTCGAATAATTCGTGTTCTAATAATGTGTAATGTAAATAAATGCAAAAACTCTATAATAAATTATTTATAATGAACACGGCTAAAATTGTGAAAGTTTCGATTTCCATAATGAAGTGATAATGCATTCTGTATATGAATTCCATAATGAACCATAATGAGTTCAGTAGCGAGCACACTTAAAATTTCTATAATTTTGAATAATTAGTTTTCTAGTAATGGGAATTAATTCGAAAATTCTGTAAAGAACTATAATTGATTCTATAATAAACACGAATAAAATTTCGAATAATTCGTGTTCTAGTAATCTGAATGAACGCAAACATTTTTATGATGAATTCTGTAATGAAAACATACAGGTATATATGAAGAATTTGAGATACACTAAAAATGCCAATAAATATCTAAAAAACAATAATTTCACAACTTCTCCATGTGATATTCTTTATGCAAACGAACTTTTCTAACGAGCCCATGTCTGCTAAATACACTGCGGTAATTGCTTCACCAAGAGCTAACTCTGAACCTGAGTTTCCTGTTCCTCCATTATGCATGCATATTTTACTTTTCTTTTTCTTTTTTTTTAATCTCTTGCCCTTGGAGAAATATGAAAAGAGGGATAAGATCCCTGGTGTGTGTTCGAATATTCCACTCTACCTCAGAGTAGAATTTCTAGTTCTTTATTGGGTTATTTTTGCGTGATGTGATGGAACAGATCGAGGGCAAGGGACGCAAGAATCAGACTGTCTGAAAATTCTACCGCAGGACTGGCAACTGGGTACGGAATTACTATGTAACTAATGGATGGATTCCGGATTATACACTATTGCATATATGCATATCTAATCGTTATAGCTATAGTACAGGAGTAGAAATCAAGTTATAATAATTCCGCATTTGATGAGATTCGGTATTTAATAAAGAAGTTATGAACTTTTAGGTGGTAGTTAATTGAAACTCGATTCGCTCGCTTTTAAGCAGCATTTTTTTAGATCCCTGGATTTAGTGATTGATTGTTTTGTAAATGTTTCATTTCCAGACGATGATAATATTAGAATGGAAACTTAAATCAAGAATGTTTCAGTGTTAAAAGTTTGATTTTTCGTTGGTATTTTGTTAAATATTGTAGTAAAATAAAAATTAATAAATGATTTTAATCAGTTTTACTTTCAATTCTACTAGTGCATTTAATTAGTGTTTGCATGATGTTCATTTTTTATCTTGAAAATCTTATCAGGAAATATAAAATTATTAAAATAAAGTCCAGTCATTAAAATTGAAATGTCAGATTGCATTACTTTATTTTTTATAATAAAACTGAAAATATTTATTTTTATGTGAGCATGTATGTATATGAGATGTGGATACGAAAATAATAGAGGTGTGGAATGGATTTTGATGGCATCAGAATCGTTAATGTTAACACATATAAACCAAATGCATCCGCCAGCGCAACTAAGTTGTTGTCAACTTGAAAAAAATAATATTAAAAGAATTTTTAAGAAATATTTTATAGTGAAAACTCGCGAACTAAAACTGATAAAAATACATTTTTTTGTTATTATTACAAACTTTTACTTAATTTATGATGTGTCGGTGTGATTCAAATTTTTGGGGCCGTAACTGTAATTTGGGTTCCTTTATTATAGTAATATGAAATTTGGTATATCGTTGTCTTTTGTGGTACATTTTAGTCCTTTGGATTTTGAACTTTATCGGTCTAGCATTTTAGTCCTTTGGATTTTGTCTTTATCGTTCCTGGCCTGCCATAGGGATAAACTCATTTTATGGGAATATCCCAAGAACTGGAGCAGGTAGAAAATCCAAATTTGATATATTATTGTGCATTGTTGTATATATTCCATGGATTTTGAATCTTATTGAGGGTAGCCCGTCTTGGGTCCGTCACACGAATGTACTCGTTTTCAGGGAATATTTCCATACCTACATTAACTAAAAATTTAGCATATCGCTGTATTTAATGGTATATTTAATAATTTTTTGGGGGAATTTAAACCTTACCGATCCAGCCCGTCCTAGACCCGCTGTAGGAATACTGTCGTTTTTTTGCGGAATAACTCGAAAACCGGATGAGCAGCTAAAAAGTCCAAATTTGGTATGTTGTTACCTTTGGTACAGTTAAATTACATACCTTTTAATAAATAAATTTTTGTATTTTAAAGTTGCATACAAATATAATAATTAAAAGGAGTATTTTGAAAAACTATGGATTTTGATTTTATTTATTTGTATTTTGATACTGATTTTGATAAAAGTACATTTAGCCAATGTAGTATATGAATGCACGAGAAAATTTTGTAGCGGTTTACTCTTTCGATATTTCAAAGACGATATTAAGCAGAAAATGTTGATATCAACAAAATTTCTCATGCATTTTTAACAGTTTTTGCAGGCCTCGAATGTCCGAGCAGTCTGAGTGGACGATTGAACGAAATGGTCACCGTTTTCTGAAAACAAAATGATAAAAAAAATTAATCACGCAAATATTTCATACAATTAACGATACGAAATGTCATTTCGGGCATCACTCATGTGGAAACACATATTTTCTAATTAACATATCGGCTTCAACCGATATACTTCCGAGTAGATTTCCTTAGATACGAGTATTATATGATATTGAGAACTTTTTTCTTCGCCAGAATGTTTCCGGCTCTGAAGTAATTAATGTTCTTATCAGAATAGAGCAGGACTTAATCTTAAGTGAACTATAACATTCAACGGTGGCTGCTCTAATTATATTTATCCCAATCTCGATTCTCCCTTGGGTACGTTATATCTTAATACAGTGTGGGAACATCATAAATATTCAGTAAAAACATTTAAATAAAGCTAAGTAAATTGTATAATGTAATCGGGACCGGGTTTAAACGGTTGATGGCCCGAAGCCCAAAACTGATAATAGCTAAATGTGAATGGGACTGAAAATTCTAATTTAAATTTTCAATGGATTTCTGTTTGGGGCACTCTGGAACGCGAATAAACTCTTTGGATCATGATGTTTGTGTATGCACATTTGCATATGTATTCGTTCTTCTGCATGTCTCTTTATGTGTAATATATATATATCCACATTAAATAAAAAAACCATTCCAAATTTAATTACATTCGGCAGTTAGGTTAGTTATGGGAGGCACTTTAAATATGCTTTTGGTTAGTGAATCTGGATAGCAGCCGGAGTTTGTGTTGTTCAATTCTCCGTTCAGATACGAGTTCTTTAAAATAGTGTATCAGGATATATCAACACTTTGTGCTAGATGCAGTGGATGACTAAGCCTTACAGAAACTGGTATTTTCTCTTAGATTTACAACGGTTAAGAATTCACGGAAATTAATTTCTTTCCCTTTCTTCTTCTTCTTCTTCGACCCAGACCGTCCGATCTACCAGAAAGGTGTTGAAAACCCAGGCCGTCCGGCTCGTCAACAAGGACTTGAGCATCCATTTGGACGGCCGGGAAGGAGTTAGCCGAAACCAACTCCCAACTTCCATGGCTTTCGTCCGACGGTCCAGCAGCGTTTATTTTGAGAATCAAAAATTTACAGGAGAGTTTACATATGTTTCACATTTTGAAACAATATAAAGGTTAAACAGTGAAAGACACAATAAAACGGATTACAATAATTCTTGAACAATTGTTACTTCAACTGGTGCACAATGAGAAATAATACAACAAAAACAACAACGAAGACAAAAACAACAACTAAACCAAGACAAACAGCAACAAACGGGGCACAATCAAAACACAGCAAAACACAGACAAAATCAAAACACAGACAAAACAAAGCAACCAAACAAAGAGAGGGTAACACCTCCAGGGAAAAGGACAACAGGGGACCACCGACCAAAAGGGGGAAAAGGGGGAATCTTATAACATTTCTCCTTTAGGTTAAATATATGTGTACTCCATTTGAGATTATCATCTATTGTTATTCCTAGGAAGATAAGAGAACGGGAGGTAGGAATTTTATAGTTCAAAATTTTAAAAGAGGGCCTATTACGAATTTTAGATCTGTTTTTGTTAAAGATTATGGCTCTACATTTATCAGGAGAGATCGTAAGTTTAAGATTAGAGAGGGAGGAGGAAACAAGATTTAGCAGGCTATTTGTATTGTTACGAAGGGTCATCAGATTGACACCGTAAGTAACCACCGCAAGATCATCTGCGAAGGCTTGGATATGATAAAGGTTATTATTAAGTTTGAGGATGTCATTAAAATAAATGCTCCACAGGGTAGGGGAGATAACCGAACCCTGTGGAGCACCCATAGATATTGTTTTTTTAAATGTAATAGAATTATCGGTAAAAGAAATTTGTCTGTTGCTTAAGTAGGAATATATAAAAGATTGAAAAGTTGGCGGTAGGTTTATGTTTGATAAAGTTTGTGGTAAGATACTCCAGTTAAGGCTATCAAAAGCCCCGCAGATGTCCACGGTGGTTAACGAAACAAAATTTTTTAATTTGTGTACTTTTATAGATTCAATCAGCCTGTGAGCAGCATCTTCACAACAGGTGAGATCTCTAAATCCGAACTGAAGGGGATGCAGAGTCCCCTCAGTCGACAACCAGAAGTTGAGTTTATGTATAAAAAATTTTTCAAGTATTTTGCCAAAAGTTGGGAGGAGGGAAATCGGCCGAAAGGAGGAACAAAGGGAAGGGTTTTTACCCGGTTTATTAAAAAATAAAATATTTGCATTTTTGAGGCAGGAGGGGAAATGACAAAATTTAAAACATAAGTTAATAGACTTTGAAATGAGTGAGGGGAAATTTTTAAAAAGTTGTTTCCAAATGGCATAGTCAAGGAAATCAAGTCCTGGAGCTTTGCCCATTTTTAAATTGTTAAAGACCAAGAGGAGCTCTACATCAGAGACAGTTCCCAAGCCAGCATCTGGCACGGAAAGAGAAGGGAATCCGAGGAAGTCTGAATCTTCTTTAAAATGGTGATCCAAAAGACGTTTAAGTTTGTCATTATGATTGAGAGAGGGGGAGTCAGGAAAGTGAAGATTTAAATTTTTGAATTTTTTATATTTTTGAAATGAAAATTTGAAATGTGAGCCAAAAGTTTGATTACAGCTGGAACAATACTTTTTCCAGGAATCCAAACGAGATTTTTTAATTAGTTGCTTATACTTCGCCCTGTTACGTTTAAATAGTAGTTTAGCCGCTGAAATTTCATCTGGGGGGGCAGAATTCCCCTCGAGTGATTAGATTCTTTTAGAGAGGGCGGTAACAAAATTACGAAATTTGGACAAGTCTTTGTTCCACCAGGAGAAATTTGAAATTTTTGATTTTTTCTTTCTAATGAAAGAGAGGGCACAATTTTGAGTTAGATCAATAAAGGTTTTAAAATAGTTGTCAAGAGAGGGAATATCAGTTATTTTGTCTAGAAGAGAAAGTAAAAATTTAAGGTGAGATTTAAAGTTATAAATAAATTTGCCAATGCCGTATTTAGTTTTAAGAAAAAAGGAATCTTTTAAAAGGGGAGCTACATTTAAAGTTATTTGGATAAATTTATGATCACTGTGTGAATCACTCGAGAGGACTTCCCAGCACTGTAGAGAGTCATAAAGGGAGAAATTTAATAAAGTTAAATCAGGATAACCTACACCGGTATGGGAAACGAATGTTGGACCACAACTAGGATCATTACATAACAGTAGATTATTTTTCAAGCAGAAATCGATGAGATCTAGACCCCTTTGGTCGGTAAAACTATAACCCCACATCCTTGCTCTGGCATTGAAGTCCCCCAGGAGAAGGGTATCAGAATTATAAAAGTCATAGGGGGAAAGTTCAGAAAGTAATGTTGAAAAATCATCACGGGGAGGGAAATAAAGACTTCCAATAGATAAAAATTTACCAGAAGGGAGCAGAACATCTATAAAAATTGACGAGGTAGTTTTAAATTTAAAATTAACCGTTAATGAGGTATTAAAAATTAATATAACTGCTTTTTGAGAAAGGGAAGAAAATTGAAGGGTACCAGGGGGGGTAGATAAAATTTTTTCCTGTGCAACATATGGTTCTTGAAGGCAGATTATGTCTATATTATTATCAATTGCAAATTTTATTGAATTAGAGTGGGCGACCAGGGAGTGATTGGTGTTAATTTGAATGCAAGTTAAAGACATTAGGAAGGAAATCGACAATAATGCCAAAGCCCGGATGGGGAAAGGAACTAAGTCTACAACATTCAGAAGCTGAAATAATTATATGCAATAACAATTTTGACAAATTAATGGGGAACATGTAAGCCTAGACATAAACATATAAACAAATATATCATAAACATATAAACAAATATATCATAAACATATAAACAAATATATCATAAACAACAAAGAAATAGAGCAATAAACGACAGTTGACATACTATGCTTCTTTTTGGAGACTTTTGATTTTTTCCAGTTCGACCTGAAAGGTACGACAGTTTTTACGATCATATGCTGAATGGTCTGTTCTATAGTTCAGTTCAGGATGATCGTCATTCGATGTGGTGCAGTTTATACATATGGGTGATCTCGCCCGGCATTCCTTGTATGTGTGTCCAGGGAGAGTGCAAATTCCACAAATTCCAACTGGAAAGTGGCAAAAGTTCGCCACGTGTCCATATCCTTGGCAATGGTAACAAATCTTCAGGGAAATGAATTTCTTAATGAAGAAATACGAAAAATGGTTAAAAACTTTCTTTGCCTCAAGGATTCGAGCAGCGGAAATCATGTCTACCAGGAACACCCAATTAGTGTTCCCATTTTTGGCCTTAAAGTTTTTCAAAATTTTTATGTCTCCAGGTTTTAGTGATGGGTGATTATTGTGTATCAATGCTTTGACATTTTCCTCAGTATAGTCCGGAGGAATGTTAAAGACGATAAGGGCCCTCTTCTTATCCTCTTGTTTACGTATTGTAAATTGGCTGGTGATTGAAGAATTCGTGAAGAGAGGCAACAGTTTATTGGGGTCGCTTTCTCGACACGTCACTTTCAAAGTACCATTAGGCAGGGCTGACACATTTTTCACACTTACTCCCTTAGGGCAAGGGAGGGAAAACAAATTTCTCTTTAATTGGTCATTGTTCAATGTACGATCCTTCCCCTGCAGGAGAATACTCGAGTAAGTACGAGGAGCATTTTGTTTGGAAGCCATAGAAGAGCGAGGAGGCGCCGACGAGGAAGACGAAGTAGCTACCCGATTAGAAGATTGATCACTCAAAGGATGTTGGATGGAGTTATTCATCAGAATTGGGATGTCCTTACGGAGAGAATTAGCTGTGGTTCTATACTCCGCCAACATTAAAGATTTAAATTTGGCCAAGTCGTCAGTAATAGTTTTTGTGAGATTTGACAATGCCTCTGGACCAGGAAGAGCAGAACGGGAGCGAGGAGAAGGAACTGAAGCAATATAAATGTTACTTTCCAGCGTGTGTCCCGCTATACGTATTTCCTTTATTTTATCATCAATGTATGTCTTTTGTACAGCAGTCATTTTAATATTCCTGGAAAGATAATTATTTAATTTGGAGACATTGGATAATATTTTACGAAGGTGTTCATTGTTAATGTTGAGTGGTACTGACGAAGCATCTGTAAAATTGGACTCCGGGCTGGAAGCGGTAGATGGAACAAGAGTAGGAGAGGTTCCTTTAATTGAAGAACTTGGAGGAGGAGAAGAAACGGCATCGGCAGCAGCAGAAGAAACTATTTCGCCAGAAGGAGGAGAGCATGTAGAGACGGGAGGAGCAATCAAAGGAGGGCAAGGCGAAGTGAAGGCTTTTGAAGTTGATCTTGAAGAGAAGGGGAAGGAAGACATTTTAGAATTTGATGCAGGAAGCACTGGAGGCAGAGAAGAAGGCTGCGAATAAGAAGCAAAGGCCCTAGAAGTTGACCTTGTGGACAGTGGGAACGTAAATTTTTTTGAAGTTGAAGCTGGAGGCTGAGAAGACGACGTTGAAGATGCCGGAGCCAGGGGAGAGGTATTTGAAGCTGGTAACGGAGTCCCGCTGTACCGAGGGAGCCGAGGAGGGAGGATAGTACTTGAGAAAATTGGAGATTCATAGATTTTTGACGATCGGGATGCACATTTAAAGTTTGTAAATCGAATAGGATTTCCAGTGGTAGGGGTGTCCTCGAGGGAGGAAAGAGCACTATTAACTGTGGCACCATTTTTTGAAGTACTTGTACTAGGAGCAGAAGAAACAACATCACTACGAGCACTGGCAGCAACTCCTTGAGCACTATTTTTTATGTCACTAGCACTGTGGGGCGAGATCACAACAGTCGGAATAAGGGGGAGAGGTGGAAATTCTGCTGTGGAGAGGAATTCCATGTTGATAGACATTGTTTATGAAAGTAATAATACAATAATACAGATGTATCAATGACTAATAAGTAAGAATTAAAGGAGGAGGTGTTACCAAAAATGATTTACTTGGTGAAGATTTAAAACTGTATTTAAAGCTACTTTCCTAATGTTTAAAGCTATTGAAACTGTACACAAACACATCAAATCACCAAACCTATCACTAATCACATCATAAAACATATCACTAAGCATATTTATTTTCTGATACCATACTGTAATATTCAAATATTTAGGGGAATGACCAAGGGCAATTAACAAATAAACGGACCAAAAAGGGATGGTGCGCGTTAGCGAGCACCGGAGCAGCAAAGAAAAATAAAGAAAAAAATTAGAAACCTGGAGCAAAAAACCGCGAGCGGCCAGGACCAAGGGGGGCGAGAAAAGGGGGAAAGAAAAATGAAATTTTTCCAATTTATCACTCGGAAGGGGGGGTGTCAAAAACCCAAAAAATATAACAAGTACAAAACGATTATCGGGCACGAGTTGCCGAAGGGATTGATGAAATTTTGATTTTTTACTAACAAAATTAAATTTTTTAAGTTTTTAACATGGGAAGTCCCATTGGAAGACGAAATGTATTCTGAATTTAAAAAGTGAAATATTCACAATCAGATTCAAGAGAAGAAGAGGTCAACAATGAGTACGGGCAGGCTAGAGGAAGATTACACTACTGGGAAGGGGGGAGCGTAGAACCGAAAGTAAAATCTATGAAAACAGGTACTTTTAAAATACAAAATACACTTAAAATTTTAACATTTGGGGGGAAAATAATATTCAATATACAATAACAAGACATTATAATATATATATATACACTCAGATTCACCCAAACTTACAAATATAAACAGATTCACAGATGTATAAAGTGCTCCATTTCAGAGCACTTTCTGAAAATTTTCCCATTACAATTGCATTGCGGCAGTTAGACAAAACAATAGAATATTTAAAATTTATATTAAGTGATATCTCACCAACCAGATATCGCAGCAAGAAACCACTTATATCCACGTAAAGCTGGCGGGGGGGGCAACACGAAAACACTAAACACAAACACAAACACAACGGAATCACGCGCACACGGATCAAAAAACTGGAGCGAATAAACAAGCGTGCTTCAACGTCGGAAGCGTTGGACGAAAGCGTACCAGAAAGGTGTAAGGTAACTGTTTGGACGGCCGGGAAGCGCCACCCAATTTAGACAGGAACCCAGTGGGGGAGGCATCGACAGGGACCGTACCCTCCTTTCCCTACCACAAACCTCTTGGAAGGACTTACGGGCCCGCATGTTTAATGTGCCCGTAAAACGGGGACATTTTGGACAGAGCCGAGAGTCGAACTCGGATCGTTCGAGTGCAATTCACTGGGCTGCTCCACTTCAGTTCCTTACATCCCAAAATATAACATATAAAATTAACACTAATTTGATAAAAACATCGAAGCAGTTATTTTTATATTGTTAATTAGCTATTTTGTTACGCCAACTTACCAAAATAAAGAAAAAAATGAAAATATCTTAAAATTTTCCGTATGTATACACAAGCTCACGCGAAACATACCTAATTCTTGTTCTAGAGTTTTTAAAACTTGTGAAGTAATTATAAACTAAAATTAAAAGTTCCAATGATATTACAAACTTTTAAGAACTTTTGCCTCATCTGCAAATCGAACTATCGATCTCCGCCGGGCTAGGTGACTCTAATAACCATTGACATATCGAGACAATTACATTTTCTCCAAAACTTGACGTAAACTCTACAAATACTTTTTTACCTATCCATATACCGTCACCTTGTACTAAAAAAAAATCTGATGTGGGCAGCACATGACTTTCCTTATATAATCCAATGAATTTACTACTTTTACAGTAAAAACAAAATTGGTTGTTCTTATTGTAGATATAATTATTTTCTTTCCAAAATATTGACATTTCGTCAATGAGTCGTCATTTTCATTCATTTAGCGTCATTTTTATCCATTTGGCGAGATTTTCGTTAATTTGGCAGCATTAAAAAAGTCGCCACGTTGGCGAGATTCCGCCAAAATCTTACCAACATCTCGCCAAGCGTTATAGATGGAGATATAAGTTATTCTTATAACAGATAAATGACTATTGGAGGTCAAATACAAAAGTATTACTCAAAGTTTCTTTTCACATGAATGGGACGATCTAGATCCACGAGAATGATGTCACCAAATTTATCGCATGGTATTACATATGAAAAGTGAACATGTTTCTCAACAGTTTATATATTTTTTTCAATTTATGGGATTTTTTGAAAAATTTATTTATAAAAATGTTCAATATCTCGAGAACGGTTCATGCTAGCTTTCTAAAGCTCATAACAATCGTTTTCTAAGGAAACATCGCATAAGAGATGTCTATTTGCATAAGTTTATTAAAAGTTTTCATTTTTTGATGATTTCTTCAAAATTTCACTCAAAAATTTAGGGGGTTCTGGACATTCAATTGTGTTTAAAAACAATAGGCTTCCAGTATTCACGGAGATTGTAATTTTTGTACCAAATTTCATTCAAATTGCTCGATTTCTTCGTGAGATATCGTCTCCACAGACTCACTGACACACACACACACACATACATACTTTCACATACACACACAGAGAGACATCACCTCAAAAATGTTCGATTCGTGATCATGGATGCTTTAATCGAGTTCTCCCATCAAAAACTCGAATTCGAATTTTCGACCCCGTCCCCAAACTTTCCTTATACATTATACAATGTATATAAGGAAAGTAAAATTGAATCATTTGTAAAAATGGAATCATGTATAAATCAACATCGTATATTTTTATAGTTAATTTATTCATTTCTGACGTAGGATCAATTCGCAATTAAATAGAATCAACTACTTACAGAAGATATTTAGGAGATTTTGCACATCTCGATATACAAATAGAATAGATCGCGATGACGTAAAAATCTATTCTATTTGTATATCGAAATGTGCAAAATCCCCATCAACTCTAAATATCTTGTGTAAGTAGTTGATTGTTCTTCCATAAAAGCGTACGTAAAAATGAAAGTCAAATGCGGAACGAACACAATGTGCAATACCAGAAATATTTTTGCTTACGGGCTCACGTTGCCGATCAGGTAATCTCCTTTTCTTATGGCTTCTTCCTATTGTCGGCAAGTTTTCTCTGAAAGCTTCTTAAAAAACAAAAGATGCTATAAGAGGAAACATTTTCTACTTAGAAGTTTTCTCTTGCATCGCTTGTTGGGAGGAAACTTCATTTATTCAAGTGGTCTATATAGGCAGCTTTCAACAGATTCATCGAGACGCTATCTAGTGGCTTAATCTAATGTCTGATCTGACGAAATCGTGTGTTTCTCTATAAACAGTTTTTCTTTCGCTATTTATTACTTTCCTTATATACATAATGTATAAATGAGGAAAATACTGTGACGGGGTCAAAAATGCGAATTCGAGTTTTCGACGGGAGAACGCGTTTTAAGCATCCCTGATCGCGAATCGAACATTTTTGAGGTGATGTCTGTGTGTGTGGGTGGGTGTGGAGACGATATCTCACGAACAAATGGAGCGATTCGAATGAAATTTGGTACAAAACTTACAATCCGTGAATACCGGAAGCCTATTGTTTTTAAACACAATCGAATGTACAGAACCTCCCTAAATTTTCGAGTGAAATTTTGAAAAATTCAACAAAAAAACAAAACCTTTAATAAAGTTACGCAAATAGACATTTCTTATGTAATTTTTCCTTAGAAAATGATTAACATAAACTTTAGAACGATAGCATGAACCGTTCTTGAGATATTGCACATTTTTCAAATAAATTTTTAAAATAATCCAATAAATTAAAAAAAAAATATTAACTGTTGAAAAACATATTCACTTTTCCTATGTAATGTCATGCGGTGACATCATTCTGGTGGATTTACTCGTTCCATTCACGAAAAAAGATACCTAGAGTAACACTTTTATATTTGAACGGCAATTTGCTATAAGAATAAGTTATATCTCTATCCATGACGCTTAGCGAGATTTTGGCGACGAGTTTGGCGGAATGTAACCACCTTGGCGACTTTTTTAAATGTTGCCAAATTAGCAAAAATCTCGCCAAATGGATGAAAATGACGCTAAATCAATGAAAATGATGACTAATGGAAGAAATGTCAATATCTTGGAAAGAATATAATCATCCACTATAAGAATAACCTATTTTTTTTTACTGTAAGTTTAGTAAATTCACTGCATTATATAAGGAAAGTCATGTGCTGCCCACATCAGATTTTTTATATTTACTTTAATGTAATACTTCCGTTCTGATGCACAGAGCTAGAGATAAAATAAATACTCTATTAACGTGACATTGGCGCTATAAATGACACTATCTATACGTTATAAATGACACGTTATAAATGGTACTACCTTTCATTAAGGTGATTATTGATATTTGCATTCCTGAACATATAGAGTACACATAGGTGTAGCCAGGATTTCGGAAAAGGATGGTTGTGGTGATGAGGATAAAATGGAGAGTTGGTAATATTGGATTTCGTTTTCCTACATGGGCTCTATGGAAAAATAATGGAAATGTTCAGTTATTGGAGGGAAATGAGGGTATGATTACCCAAGCAAATTGAAAAATTTCCGTTTTTGAAGTTTGTAATGCTTATACACTGACTTCCAAAACTTAAGCACGCAATTCAAATTTTCATTTTTCGAAAGCGTATTTGAATTTGAGTGTCTGAAAATCGCTGCGGATGTAGATGGCCATATGCAAATATCGTATGTTATAGCCAATCACGGTTGACTGTCCAGATATATGCTAATTAGGCAGTCGTTGAAGGCGCCAGCATTCTGAAAGGTTTGAGGAGGTGCATTTAAATGCTGATACGAAGTATTTATAACTTTTATAGGATTAATTTTGATGATATTCGTGTTTCTATGATTGAAAGAAGACGAATGACAAATAGTGAGCGCTGGCGCGCTATCGGACGCATTGAAGCAGGACAGTCGATCAAATATGTCGCTATTTTCTTTGGAGTTGATCATTCGGTAATTTCTCGATTATGGAAACAATTCCAAACACATCAAGCAGTTGTCCGGAGACCCGTGCCCGGTCGTCCAAGGGTTACTGCGCCCTCTGATAATCGGTATATTGCTATAGTAGCCAAGCGGAATCGACGAGGAACCTCCACAACCGTTATATCCATGGTTGCAGCGGCACTTGGTAAGACAATATCTGCCAGCACTGTATGCCGATCGAAGGCTCCACGTGAAGGGAGTGTACGCCCGAGTACCACGTTTTTGTGTTTCGCTAACCATCCAAGCCAGGGGGTAGGATTAAAGTGGTGTCGTCAACATGTCAATTGGACTGTCTCAGAGTGGTACAACGTCCTGTTCACGGATGAGTCCAGATTTGTCCTGGAATCAGATGATAAGCGTGTAAGGGTCTGGAGAGAACGAGGCACATGCAATGCGGCCAAGAACATCATCGAACATCATGCATTCAGAGGTGGCAGCGTCATGGTGTGGGCTGGAATTTCAATGGGATATCGCACAGAACTGCACATCTCTAAAGGCGGTTCTGTGACGGCTGCAAGGTATCGGGATGAAATCCTAGACCCCATTGTGAGACTCTACGCTGCAGCAGTTAGTCCTGATTTCCTCCTTATGGACAATAATGCCCGTCCCCATCGAGCTAACATTGCTGACGAATACCTGGAAAGTAAGAGCATTTCTCGCATGGAGTGGCCGGCGTATTCTCTACATTCTCCCTTTAATCACATTGAAAACCTTTAAGATGCCCTCGGGCGTGCTGTCTCTGTATGTTTACCTCTGGTGATCAATCGATCGGCGATGGTCATTTTAATCTAGATAGACCTAATGTGTACATTTATGGACTTTTCTTTACAAAGTTATTGGTATGCTAAAGACATTTCTTAAGAATCCTGTATAGTGTTTTATCGCCGTATTGTATTTCGTTACAGCATTCTTTGACAGCACAAAATATAGCCTGACGTTCCGAAAAATATTCTGAAATTCGACACGTAAAGCTTTGCAAAACAGCATCATAACCCTTAATCAGCCGTCCACTCAAGCAGTCACTGAGACACATTTTCCTAATAAAAGCTCACGAAAAGCCGATATCATCCCTTGACCTGTCGACGCAGGAAAATATATTCGCAATTGCGTCAAGTTAAGGAACAATAGGACCTTTAAGTTCGAGCAGCCCTGCGGCATTTCCACAAAGCGAATCGCAATGCTTTACTAACCCGGAAGGAAGGGGGAAAAGGCACACCAAGACAATATGGACTGTTTTGAAATCGGGGAAAATCAAAATATCGGTTTGGATAGGGTAATTGGAAGATATTTATGCGTCTCAAGTAGAGGTTGGACATATTATGGGTCATGCTAAGAGCTGGCCTCCATAGTTATGAGAAAATAGGTTTTGAGAAAGTAGGTGCTGTAAGCGGGGAGTGTGCTTACGGTTTTTTTATTTTTGAAAGTTAATGTGAGTTTTATGATGCTGTATTTCATTGGTGAGAAAGCTGAGATATCAGATGAGTGGTAACCATTATGAAAGATGCAGTATTCTTTCGCGGTTCATTTCAGTTCGATGTGAACTTTTCTTTGAATTCGGTTTTTTAAGAGTTTTTAAGATAGAAACAGATTCATGATATCAACACTTGCGGTAAACCTAGTTTGACAATACAGAGGCTGAGGAAAACTCTTTAATACGCCATTAAGTTATATAGTCTATATGATACATTCTAATTATTTATTTATTTACAAAACGACAGGCATTTAACAACTAAGTCATTGGCCTTTTAACTTCCTAATATCTTTGAACACTAACTAAAATCATTAAGTGCAGAACACGTATCTAAATGTTCTCCATTCATAGGTAGTCCAGAATTACACAAGGCACGATTAGATGAACTCATTATATATTCCAATTATAATAAAAATAAAAATCTGTTTTATAAAACCAGTGGTTTGAGTTCAAATAAATTGATTTCTAAATAAATATCAAAAATAAAAATTCTATTCCTGTATTTCGTTATTTAAATTTAAAGTAATTGGAGTGGGACACAACATGACTTTTCATACTCGAATTAAAAAAATTGAAATTTTGCATGAGAAAATTTGAAAAATCGATAATTTTCAAATTTTACAAGAGGAAATTTGAAAAATCGATAATTTTCAAATTTTACAAGAGAAAATGCGAAAAATCGGTATCGTGGGTTCAGATGATTACAAATATAGTGTTGTTGTTGAGACCCAGACCGTCCGACCTACCAGAAAGGTGTAAGGTAACTGTATGGACGGCCGGGAAGTGCCACCCAATTTAGACCGGAACCCAGTGGGGGAGGCATCCACAGGGACCGTACCCTCCTTCCCCTACCACCAACCTCTCGGAAGGACTTACGGACCCACATGTTTAACGTGATCGTACTCCGCATGAACACGGCGGCATTTGTGGTAGCGTGCAAATCTAGCGCGCAAACCACCGGGCTACCGCACCCGAGATGGCCAACAGCACGCGGTGTTCCGAGGTGGTCACCCACCAAGTACTAACCGCGCCCGATGCTGCTTGACTTCGGTGATCTAACGAGAACCGGTGTTTTCAGTACAAATATAGTGTGTTACCCTTCACTTTAAAGAGCTTGAAAAAATCTTTCGATTGATACCATAATTGACAATGTGTCCCTGGGGTGATAACTTGCCCCGCCCCCCCATGGGGGCCTAATGACGTCACTAAAAAAATACATTATATCGCGGCTATTTTTCACAACATTGATTGAAACTATAAAGTCTCGTGATCACTGAGCAGTAAATAAGCACTTTTATGCATGATTATGTCAAGTTTTGTCCTATGCTGCCATTTTAAAAAAATATAAAATTTAGAATAAAATTCAAAGTTTTCGCTCGAATTCAAGAAAAATTCTATCTAGTTCTAGATTTTTTGATAACAAAGCTGGATACAAAGTTTCGTGAAAATACATTAGTATTTGCAACAGCTACCGTGTGCACAGGAAATCGACCACAGACATCAGACATCACTCCAAAAATAGTCAAAATATGTTCAGAAGGTCTTAAGACATATAGTGGCATCGGAATCTCAAAATCGAAAATTTTCGAGAAAATAATACTTTTTCAATACTGCGTATGAGAAAATAAAAATATATATTTTCTAAATTGATATTTAAAATATATTCTGTTTCTATAGTTACCAACTAGTCAATGTACGTATAATGAAAGTATAAAGACAAAAACTGACTAATTAATCGATTACATTGTCCGCAACGTTTTCACGTTTGCCGCGAGTATACCGATATATGCAGAGTGTTTCAAGAACGATATCCGAAAAGAATATAAAATCAAAGGTTGGTCGAAGAAGTGAAGTGAAATATGAAAAACAATCAGGAAAAAAAAAAGAAGATAATTTCGCTATGGCAGTCGCACTCTCCGAAGTTGGTATTTTCACAATAACGCGAAATTAATTTTTTTTTATATCAATAGAAAAAGAAAGGTCAATTAGTACATTATTTTCGCATTTTTATGAAATAACTAGTTTTTGAGGGTGAAACTGTCACAGCTAAATTCGCTTCTGTTTTTGATTATTTTAGTTGAGATAAATTTACCCAATACATTTATATCTCTAAACCGAAAATTTTCGGGAAAATTAAAAAGTAGAAAATTGGCGAGTTTTCAGTTTTAACCTTTTGCTTACGGGTGGGACAGCGTCCATCCCAAACAAAGAACCTCTCAGAAAGACAGATATTTGCCATACCCTATCCCAAACAGTTCGATCCCTCTTTGCCCCATACATAGTCAAAAAACACGTACAAAAATACTCTTTTCGTATTCTAGAGGTCTCGAAACGTGTAGATCCGTCGAAAATTCGAGTTGCGATTTTCGACATGATTCCAATACTTTCCCGATATATTACCATTTATTGCAGGGAAAGTAAAAAACATGCTTTAAGAATATCTGAACATAGTTCGACCATTTTCGGAAAGATGTACATCTCTTCATCTCTCACTACTTGTCCGTATGAGTATGTGATGTGCAGAGTACACTTCAACGATAAGAGCTTGAAATTTCGCCCCAGTAGCTCAACGGTAGAGCGTTGACTGTGTCTCAGAACTGACCAGTTCTGAGATACAGGGTTCGATTTCCGGTTGGGACAGCAAGGCTCTTTATAATGGCGCCCGAACAAATCAACCCTGTAGCTTAGTGCAAAGATATCGGAGGTCTGAAGACCCCAGACCGTGCGACTCACATAGTGGGTTTAGAGTAGGTAGCTGCACGGCTGGGAAAGGATACCTCCTGCACTCGGGAGGCACCCAAGGTCTACCATCCCGCCAAACGAACTTTCATTTAGGTCTAAAAATATAACAATTGTTGAAAAATATTGTGATTAAACATACAGTTTTACATTATATTTGAACTTGACAAGTACGTCCATTTTACAAAAATGGGAAAAGGGTTATTGCGAATATAGATAAAAAGATCATTGAAAAATAAAATTTAGAGTGGGGTATAATAACATAATGAAAAATAGATTAAAATTAAAGAAAATAATAAAATTTTAAAAGCAAAATTTAGAAATTATATAAAAAGAAAATATATGGAAAGGGAAAAAAAATGAGGCACATGAAAAAAAAAACAGAAATTTAGAATAAAATTTAGAAAAGAAAAATTAGAAAAAATACAAATAAAAAGGGTCAAAAGAAAAGAAAGAACCGAAAAAATAAGAACAGTTAACATAGCTTTTTTTTAAAACAAAAAATATGGAGGGAAAACAATAAGTTCATACGATAAGTTCATATAATAAGTTCATATAATAAGTTCAATAAGCAGTAGGTTAACCTGAGGTAAAAATAGCAGGAGGTGGTCAGCCAGATTGACAGTTGCCCGCAAATTTGACATAAGAGGGTGGAGAATGCCACTTCGACTATAAGAGCTTGAAATTTCGTCCCAGTAGATCAACGGTAGACCGTCGGCTGGCCAATTCGAAGATCCAGGGTTCGATTCACGTTTGGGGCAGCAAGACTCTTTACAGGTGTTTTGGCACAATAAATCATAAACGAATTCCCATATCCCTCTAATATCTATAATCTTCTCGATAATTCTATGCTTGAAATTTTATACCCTATTTTCAGTGTGTAGAAAATTAAAAATGAATAAATTTTTCCTGTTATTCGCAAAATGAGAACATTTTTATAAAGATGCACATTTCTATCTACTTGTCTGTCTATGTATGTGATGTTTTGGCACAACAAATCATAAACGAATGCATATATCGCTCTGAAATTTGATGCTCTTAAATAATTCTATAAAGAAATTCTATGTAAAATGTATTATTTCTTTATAATATCTATCTATAATATGCTCTAATTCTATGCTTGAAATTTTATGTCCCTTTTTAAGTGTGTAGAAAACTAGAAATGAATAGATTTTTCGTGTAATTCGCATAAGAAGAACGCTAATGATTCTAAAATCATGATTTTCATGACATTATTTCTTAAAAATAACCGCAATTAGATTTCGCGAAGTAAATAATGGTGGTCAATGTAGGAAACGGTTGACACACAAAGCATTTCAGAAGTGTATCTTTCTAAATCAGCTGAACACATTTACGTCTCCGACTTGACTGACTTTTTGAGAACTTCCTTTTACTTTGAGAATAAAGGAAATTGTGAAAAGAACAACTTGCAAAATAAATTCTGAGGGAAAAAAAAACATCTTGCAAAGGGAAGTACATAAAAAGATATATTCAACTTCTCATACTACGTAATATAGTACAGAGAAAGTATTGTTCTCACGAAAATTTTCGAATTCGAGATTTTGATGCCAATATATGTTCTAAGACCTCCTGAATACATTTTGAATATTTTTGGAGTGATGTCTATCTATCTGTATGTTTGTATGTCTGTGGTCGATTTCTTGTGTACATGATTGCGGCCACAAATATTAATGAATTTTCACGAAACTTTATATGTTACCATAAAATCTATGCTTTGCTATCATAAAATCTATAACTAGATAAAAAAAAAATTAATTCGAGCGAAAACTTGGAATGGATACGAAATTAAAATTTTTTTTTTATATGTCAGCATAGAACAAAATTTGACATAATTATTGACATAACTATTTTACTTGATTTACTTAGATTCTCACAGATGCCACGTATGCATATTTCAACCGCACTTTCTTTATTTCAGAGTATTAGATGTCATTAAAAGTAGCTCAATGTCCAGTTTTGGCATCCGGAGAACCTCATGCATTGTCAGATTTTCACAACGTTTAAAGATCTGTAACACCATTGCTGTTGTTTAATACTCTTGATTAGCTGTGTGCTCGTTTTTTGTATGAAATATATAATGTAAAGAAACTTGGTTCACAATTTAATGGTGAACTTTTAATATTTAAAGGCATTCTATTTGAAATTGCTTTACTTTAATAACTCTTATAAAAGGGAAAAATGAGTTCTCTCGTGCTGAGATAATAAACAGACAGATCGATAGAATTGTAAGAAGCACAACTTACAATTTTATTTATGCAGATACTAATAATTATACAATAAAAACAATTGCTTCTTTGTAGACAATGTTGCTGTTGTTTAAGATATGCATGCAAATATAATACAGATATATAGTAGTAATATATGGCTGGCGATAACATAAATTAAATGAAAAAAAGAAAACTTTTATTCTTTTAATATTATCTTTGCAGGTTAAAAGGTTTGCTTTTTATTTAATTAATTTATAAAGCTGCCATAATTTTGAAAATAGGAGCGCAAATAACGATTGGGAAACGCCATAGAATTTTGAATTACAGTTATAGTAGAGAGGCTCAAAAAGCAATTAAATCACTTTAGTTTGGAGGCTCAAATAAAGATTCGGTCCCTTTTGTTTGGAGGTTCATTTACCAACTGGGTCGAGATCAAAGTGAGGAAATTATTAGCAGGACATGAATACAGGTAGACAGGACAGACGGACGCTTATATTTTAAGTGCGACTCTACCAGGGTTACCTATCAAAATTTTATGAAATTCAGTAGAGTCGTTCTCCCGTAATGGTGAAACCAACAGATAGTTGGACTTTCAATTTTATTACTTTCCTTACATACATAATGTATAAGGAAGTATTGTGACGTCGAGTTTTCGACGGGAGGGCACGTATCAAGCATCCCTGATAACGAATCGAACATTTTTGAAGTGATGTCTGTGTGTGTGTGTGTGGAGACGATATCTCACGAACGAATGGAGCTAGTCGAATGAAAATTGGTACAAAAATCACAATCTGTGAATACTGGAAGCCTATTGTTTTAAAACATAATCGAATGTTTAGAACCCTCCTAAATTTTCGAGTGAAATTTTGAAAAAAATCATCAAAACATCAAAATCTTTAACAAAGTTAAGTAAATAGACATTTTTTATGTAATTTTTTATTAGAAAATGATTGACATAAACTTTAGAACGCTAGCATGAACCGTTCTCGATATATTGCCCATTTTTCAAATAAATTTATCAAAAAAATCCCATAAATTAAAAAATATATTTACTGTTAAGAAACATGTTCACTTTTCAGATGTAATATCATGCAATAAATTTGGTAACACAATCCTCGTGAAACTAACTCGTTCCATTCACGAGAAAAGATACTTTGAGTAATACTTTAGTATTTGAACGTCTATAGTCATTTTTCCGCTGTAAGAATAACTTATTTCTCCATCCATAACGTTTGGCGAGATTTTGGCGACGAATATAGCGGAATGTCGCCAACTTGGCGACATTTTTGAATGTTGCCAAATTAACGAAAATTTCGCCAAATAGATAAAAATGACGACTCATTAAAGAAAATTCAATATCTTGGAAAGAATATAAGTATCTACTATAAGAATAAAAATTTTTATCTGTAAAAGTAGTAAATTTATCGCATTATATAAGGAAAGTCATGTGCTGCCCACATCAGATTTTTCATATAGGTTGTTGCATTATTTAATAAACCCGTCTCCCCACTTTCAAACCTACTGTAAACTTATTATAATACAATTGTATATAAAAAATATGACATTTGAATTTAGTCTTGCATTCCAGAATGTAGATTTACTCATTCTAGTGTAGATTTACACTCCAGATATTTTTTTAAAAATTTGAATTCACGTTTGAAACATTCTTTCTTTAGTGTGGCCTTAACTGTGCCCACAGTAAATAGTATTGTTCTTGGACAGCTGCTTAGACTTAAGTAGGTCTGCCAAGAGATGAGGGTGAATATAAATGAGTTATCTTGCGTAATTCCAGTTTTTCCACTGACGCATAAGATACTAGTTGCGGTCCAAGGATTTTTTTTTTAAATAATTCGCTTTAAGTTTTAACTTTGTTGCATGTGCAATGAATAGTAAGTGTTTCTAACACAGTGAGATGTGTATGGTTCTATAAGGAATTTTGCTAATTTATTGACATGAATGTGTTCAGCTGTGTTACTTAAGCTAAATTTTGATTTTATGAATTTCATTTTTGGTATAATAGAAAAAAAACATTTATTCAAAAAATGAGCACGAGCTACGACTTTAATTTAAACCCTGATGCTCGCAATTAAAATAGATTCACATTTTAGATTTTGAGTTGGCAACAGTTTTTCAAGTTGGAAATAGTGTTTTAAGTTGACAGCAGTTTAATAATACCGATGAATACATTTGCCTCATCTATGTTAATATAAACTATTAATACAATTATTATCTTAGAAATTATCCTTATTTTCCCATCGAAAATAATTCTATGAAAATATTTATATCTAGTTCTTTACATAATATATCTGCACATAAAATTTGATATTGGTAGGAACATTCGTTTTGGGGTTGTAGTATTTGGACTCACAGAAATAGAATTATATAATTCCAAAGGTGACATAATAAGAGATAGAAGGATATAATCCCTAAATGATATAGTCCCAAATGGATTCAAGAGATCATAAAACGTGATTATCCAAATTCGAAAATTTGCTAGATAGCAATAATTTTTTTTATATAATCGCATGATGAAAAAATCTGATATGGGCAGCACATGACTTTCCCTGCAGACTTATATACACGTTCTCTTTATTTTAATTAAATTTAATTCACTTTTAATTCAATTTTCGTTCTCATTTGGTAACTGGACTCATTTTCAAATGTGGCGTAGAGAAAAAACGAAAAAACTAAAATATCTCGAGAACGGCTAGTCCTAGTGTAATGGGGTTGGTTTTATTCTTTTCTTCCGTTAAAAATTACGTATAAAACAAGCATTTAATGGATATATTTGAGCATAGGTAGTTTTTTAATTTGGATTTTGGCGATTTTTTCGGGTCTTTTTGCAAAAAAAGGCAGGTTGTTCTTTTTCGAATCATACCAAAATCTAATCAGCATCAGAGTATCCTACAAGTAACTTATCTACCAAATTTTGTGAAATTTGGTCGATTAGTATTTTACCTAGAGTGGATACATGAAATTTTAACCGACCATTCCGCTAAAAAATGCGGGTTCTGTTTTTACGAATCCTACCAAAAACTAATCAGCACCAGGGTATCACCCAAGTGACTTACCTAGCAAAGTTTAGGAAATTCGGTCTATTAGTTTTTTAGATAGAGTGGATACATACATTGCACGGACATCACGTTAAAAATAGTTTTTTCGTATTCTAGAGGTTCCGAAACTTGTAGATCAGTCGAAAATTCGAGTTGCGATTTTCGGCATGATTCCAACACTTTCCCTATACATTACCATGTACTGCAGGGAAAGTAATAAAAATTGGCTCAATCAGGTTTTGTCCGGCTTCTATAAGATTCGGCTGCTGTGCTCTGTGAAAAAAAATCTTGCCAGGTGAAACGGGGTAGAGATTTATTTAAGTGATGCGTGTTAATAATTTCTTTGTATGAGAACTCATGCGTATACGGCGTAACTCCGGTTTCCGGACATATGGCAGAAAAGACTCGCATGATCGTTTCAATTGGAACTAGCCGGGTGGTTAAAAATAAAAATATGGGATAGGCGGTACATACTACTTTCACTACGAACCCACATGTGTTTTTCTGTCGTTTGCTGTTTATATTAATCGAAGGAAAAGGTGAAGAATTATTTTCACTTAACCAAGATCTGGGAATGCGGTTTATTCTCATTATGGGTAACATAAGTTTACATAGAAAAAAAAATCTGATGTGGGCAGCACATGACTTTCCTTATATAATGCAATGAATTTACTACTTTTACAGCAAAAAAATAGCTTATTCTTATAGTAGATACTTTTATTCTTTTCCAGATATTGAATTTTCGTCAATTAGTTGTCATTTTCATTGATTTAGTGTCATTTTTAACCATTTGGCGAGATTTACGTTAATTTGGCGACATTTAAAAGAGTCGTCAAGTTGGCGACATTCCGTTAAATTCGTCGCCAATATCTGGCCAAGTTTTATGGGAGGAGAAATAAGTTATTCTTATAGCAGATAAATGACTATTGGCGTTCAAATACAAAAGTATTACTCAAAGTATATTTTCTCATGTATGGAACGAGCTAGACCCACGAAAATGATGTCACCGAATTTATCGCATGATATTACATATGAAAAGTGAACATGTTTCTCAACAGTTAATATATTTTTTTTCAATTTATGGGATTTTTTTATAAATATATTTGAAAAATGTGCAAGATCTCGAGAACAGTTCATGCTAGCGTTCTAAAGTTTATGTCAATCGTTTTCTAAGGAAAAATTGCATAAGAAATGTCTATTTGTGTAACTTTATTAAAGGTTTTGATTTTTGATGATTTTTTCAAAATTTCACTGGAAAATTTAATTACCAAATTTCATTCGAATCGCTCCATTCGTTCGTGAGATATCGTCTCGAGACTCACTGACACACACACATACACACACACACACACACACAGGCATCACTTCAAAAATGTTTGATTCGTGATCAGGGATGCTTGAAACGTGCTCTCCCGTCGAAAACTCGAATTCGAATTTTCGACCCCGTCACAATACTTTCCTTATATATTATGTATATAAGGAAAGTAATAACTTGAAACAAAATATTTTTGTTATGTAAAATCGTATTTGATAAAAAAAAAACTAAATAGAGAAAGGCTGCTAAATGCGCACAAAATATTATTTCGTGTAATTGTGCGCTTTATAGGGATATAATGATGCGCAGTAGAAAAAAAGCGTGCAAATCAAACTTAAAGCATGAGAAAACGGCGTGCAATCGGAAATAAAGGTGTGCAAATCAAAATTAAAATAAAAAAAAATATTGTGCACAGTGGAAAAACCATACAAATCAAAGTTAAAACATGAGAAAATGTTTAACGACAATGTCTCTTTATTTTAGAAGTGCTTTTAAAGATATAATGCGAATAATTTCATTCAATTATATTTCATTCAATTATATTTTAATTCATTCAATTATATTTTAATTTCTTAAAGTAAAAACATTCGTGTTCGGCCTTCAAATTCATCGGTGCTGGATTGGAATCCCGGATATAGGTGAGAAGCTCTGAGAATGCAGAAATGTTCACAGTTAGATGGAATTTATTTAAACTATAAGTCCTTGTCAAATTAATTGTGTGTGGAAAAAATAAACAGTTGAAAGCAAAAGTTATATAATTTAATCATAAAGCTGCCATAACCTTGAATCGAACACAGGATCTTCACACTGGCTAGCCGACGATCTACCGTTAAACTACCAAGACGGAATTGCAAGCTCTTATCATTGATGTGAACTCTGCAACTTTATTTAACATGAATGCGTTCTACATTTGAGGAATGCATGCTTTATCCTACAAGGCAACTGGAATTCTTTATCCTACAGAACTGCTAGGTACATGTTTTTTACAGTTTATTGGATATATTTCAAAATTAATAAAATCATCCCGATTAAAATGGTAATTACTTTCCTTATATACTTTCCTTATATATTCCATAGGTAATTATTACTTTCCTTATATACATAATGTATAAAGAAAGTATTGTGACGGGGTCGAAAATGCGAATTCGAGTTTTCGACGGGAGAGCACCTTTCAAGCATCCCTGATCACGAATCGAACATTTTTGAAGTGATGTCTGTGTGTGTGTGTGTTGAAAGTATGTGTGTGTGTGCGTGTGTGTGTGTCAGTGAGTCTGTGGAGACGATATCTCACGAACGAATGGAGCGATTCGAATGACATTTGGTACAAAAATCTCAATCCATGAATACTGGAAGCCTATTGTTTTAAAACACAATCGAATGTGCAGAAACCCCCTACATTTTCGAGTGAAATTTTGAAAAAATCATAAAAAAAATCAAAACCTTCACTAAAGTTACGCAAATAGACATTTTTTTTATGTAATTTTTCCATAGAAAACGATTGCCATAAACTTTAGAACGATGGACCGTTCTCGAGATATTGCACATTTTTCAAATAAATTTATCAAAAAATCCCATAAATTAATAAACAATATTAACTGTTAAGAAACATGTTCACTTTTCATATGTAATATCACGCGTTAAATTTGGTGACCCCATTCTCGTGGATCTAGTTCGTTCCATTCATGAGAATAGATACTTTGAGTAATACTTTTGTATTTGAACGCCAATAGTCATTTATCTCCTATAAGAATAACTTATTTCTCCGTGCATAACGTTTGGCGAGATTTTGGCGACGAATTTGGCAGAATGTCGCCAACTTGGCGACTTTTTAAAATGTTACCAATTTAACGAAAATCTCACCAAATGGATAAAAATGACGCCAAATCAATGAAAATGACGACTAATTGCAGAAAATTCAACATCTTGGAAAGAATATAAGTATCTACAATAGGAAAAACATTTTTTTAACTGTAATAGTAGTAAATTCATTGCATTATATAAGGAAAGTCATGTGCTGCCCACATCAGATTTTTTTGATTTACTATAAAGTGTTATTGTAAAACTTTCAAAAATATTCACGATTTTTGTCCATCAAGAAAGTTTATCACGACGAATTTAACTGTATTTAACTATATTGGAAAAATTATCACTTTAAGTTAACTATGCTATCAATCAGGGTTGAATGGTGAAAAACATTTCAGCTCTTATAGACACCATAGTTAAACTCAAATGAATCTGATAATTCGTAAGCAAACCAGTTTAGTAGAAGTAATTTACTTCAAACCACGAAACTGGAGGTTGAGTTGATAAGGAGATAAAGATTTACGAAGCATAATTCCGTTAACCATCTATTATTGCTAGACAAACATTAATAACTTCCGTCATTTAAATTAAGTTTATAAAACTGAATAGGAATATTCTAAACAATGAAACAATGTGACGTAAAATACTAAATAATAACAGTTCTGTACAAGCTCAAAAAGCAATTTAGTTGTTATCTGGACATTCTCTTATCTCTCCCTCTCTCTTGAAGTGTCATTTATAAGCCATTAAAAATAAGTTTTTTTTTATTTAATGAAAATCAATTGTCGTGAATAATTCTTCTAGTTTGATTTAATATTTTTAAAGTTACTTGTAGATTGTATCTTCCTTTGCCTAATTACATCACATCATCCAGCACATAGACTTGAAATAAATAAATTTATAATAATGTTGCTTAAAAAGTCGAATTTCATTTAATAGAGACAACCCCAGTAAAGGATATATCAAAGAAAATATTTTTATGAAAAACTAGTTGTATAATACATTTCTAATACAGATGATAAGAATATAATCTCAGTTAAGATATTAGAAAGTGAGGAGCGGGTAGAAGATGGGTAGATCAAGGAGCTACTAAGAGATGGGCAGGATTGCAGGAATCTAAGAAGCTAGTAGGAGGATAGAACGGGGATCTAGTAGGAGATGAGTAGTGTCGGGTAGAAAAAGATTATGATATTCCAAACATATTTTTGAGAGTTTCTTGAATCTGAAAATCATCTAAAATAAACTGAAGTGGACCGATTGACCAGTTATTCCTAAATTGTACAAATATGTAACTACATAAAATAAGAACACTTTAAAAGAAAGAGAGAGAATACATAATTTTAGTTTTCAAAAATCTAACGTTTATTAAATTTTAAACTTCATTTTTAAAGAATTTTCAAAACATTTTACAAATTTTTAAAACAACTCATTAACTAAACAAATCACATTAAACATCTTAAATAATAAACTTTAAACAGTGGCCGGTCGTATAGTGATAGTAAAAACGTAAGAATATTAAATTTAAAGTTAACAATGTTAAAATTATACAATTATTTGCCAAACTAGAATTTAGAATAAAAAGAACATCAATTAGCCCAAAGCGAAATTTCAACTAAAAGTTAAAGAAAACCACAGGTTCTGGTGACCTAAAATATATAGGTCAAGGGGTCTTATTTAATACCAACTCAATTAAACTTTAAATACTGCAAAAAGATAGAACTAAAAAAATATATCACCCATAAACGGGAAGATGACGAACGGTCGAAAAAAGTCTCGAAGAGGAAATCTATGTCAGTCATCATCAGCTTGGGTGCAGATCTCTTTTGCTCCAGAAAAAGCCAATGGAGACGTATCTCCCGTAAGGTATCTGTACATCAAATGAGTCCAACCATTTAAGTGGAATATGGTGCTCCAACATCTCACGAAAAGAACACTCCCGGACCTTGATCAGCACAAAAACGGGCAGCTCCTTCACATCATAGAAAAATTCAGCCGAAAGTAGCAAAGCGCCAGTGGACATCGTCCGGAAGCAAAAACACAGACTGTTCCGTCATCAAAACCCAAGAAGTAAACATTTGGAACTCCGGTCCTGCGACTCGGAAAAATTAAACTTCTCAGTTTATTATGAAAGAGCAAATCCGACCTCCGGAACTAAACAATTATTCCAAAGGCGCCGACGTTGCTTCAGTAGACATCGACCACACATCGCTCTGGAGATCAAAACCTAATTTCAGTTTTTGCAGACATTATAAATTCAGAGGCTCTTGAGTGTTTAGACTAAACATAGTCTCAACGGCAGGAAAATGAACTGAATAAAGTTAAAAGGTCAGGAAATAAAAGCTTGCGTTCCACAGAACGTGTGACAAACGGTACAGGGCAGCTTAATAGATCACATCTTTAAATTCCAATCAATAAAATGAGAAGAGAGAAGAGAGCGAAAAAGAGCGCGATTTTATATATATACTGCGAAACATCGTTGCCACACATTGTAAACAAAATTATCGATGAGCGATAAAATAATTAATGACAGACGATTTTAGTATTACGGTCAACCAATCAAAAACTCGAAATTTTAAAGAAGACAGCAGGAATTTTTAGGCAGACGAAAATTGAAAAGAAATCAAGTGAAAGGATTTGGAATATACGAATTCGGTAATAATTTAAAAAATGGACAATTCTGAAATATTTAAACAAAGCTGAAAATAGAATAAAACTGAAAAATCGCGATAAATCAACGAATTTTTAACCGAGAACAACAAATTTAGAATCAAATCAAAGGGAATAAAAAGGGTAATAAATGGAATTGCAAATTAGCCAATTTAAATTAATTTAAATTGCTAAAACCCAAAAAAAAAAGAACTTTCGCCATTTTAACACAATAACAATGGAATAGAAACTATTTGGAACAGAAGAATATCAAAAACCTAAAGAATTGGAAAATGGATAACTAAAAAGAGAATGACTATGTAAATAAGACTCCTGAACATGTTTAAATTAAAAACAAACTTCCTAAAATTATTAAATAGCCAAAAATAACCCAAGAGATAGCAGAAGATGGATAAAAAGAGAAGCTAGTTGACGATAGACTAATTCGTCTGGTCATTGTTTACGAGCAAATATTCGTGAATAAAATAATGATTGAAGATTAAGTTTTTTACAACGACGAGATTTTTTAGCTCTGCAGGTTAGATACAGTAATTATTAGAGTTTCAAATGATCATTTCGAACCTTAATAATTACTTTTCAAGGACTCTACGATTTATGGTAGCGGTATCAACTCACGAGTATTATGATTTACAGAATACTAGCCTGTATAAAAAGGGGAGAATGAGAAGGTCGATCATATCTAAATTGTAACTTCGATTTGTGAACAGAGAGAATAATCTAGGGCTCATTTTCAATATTGAAGGTGAAAATATCGTCCCAGTAGCTTTATAGAACATTGTATAGAGCGTCGATTGGCTAGTGAAAGGTTTGGTCAACGTACATCCTAACAGCATTTTTTTTCACAGTGACATAAGATTCACGTCAAACTGTGACGTCACCGGACGTAGCAGTACGTCTCGGCAATGTCATATTGAGGTCACAGCGAAGTCATTTTAGTCATGTTCATGGTCGTTTGTGACGTCGCATATTAACTTGTTTGTGACGTCACATTGTAATTGCCATTATAGTGTCGTCACATTGTTACGTGTTAATTAAATTGTGGAAGCGTCACACAGAATATAGTCACAATGAAGTTGCAAAGTTACTAATACGTAACGTCGCATAGAAGTCCCAAATATGATGTCACATTGTGACCCAGGTGTCACGTGACTACAACGTCACTGTCACACATGTGACGATCTTTGCTGTGAGGGGCATAGAATCTTGGTTGGGACATAATTTATTTTTACACGGTACTTTTTTATTTTACATCCGTTTTTATGTTGTTTTATCATAAGCTTTTATACTGTTTTTACATGGCTTTTTATGCCCGTATTTTATAAGGAACCCCTGTTCCTACTGGGAATTGAACCACGGATCTCGGCTTGATAACTAACCGCTCTATTCACTGAGTTACTGATGATAGTCTATTCTTCTATAGCTGAAGAGTATCCTACACTCATCTCTTTCCAGTTTCAGATTGAAACAAGGCTTTATATACAACCGACCTTAAGAATGCTCTGCTTTTATTAACACTTTACAACAAAGTTGAAAAGTGTTTATGACTTTGTTCATTCTGTCTGTCTGTCTGTCCGTTAGCACGATAACTGCCGTAAAAATGACTTAATCAAAATGAAATTTTAGTATGTTGTTCAGACGGTCTATAGGACCTATGGGAATATAAATGAATAATATCACCCAATTAGTTTTGGATTGAACCCGGGTTGAAAAAATGGAATACATTGAGCCCTATGGGACCTAATTTTTCAAGCATTTTTTACGCGGATTTAAAATTCACAAATTGCTTCGAAAATTTTAGGCAATATTCAAATTGTTCCATAAAATATATAAAAAAAAAATTCAGCGAAATATATTCAGTAGTTTTTTAAATAAAAATTAAAATATTAATAACACCTCTTATATGAAGCGATCACGTGTCCATGATATGAAACGATCACATGACCCACTTCAAAATGATATATGGCATCCATCTTGTCTCAAAATCGTGATTTTTAAAGTTCTTTTTAATTCATATTGAGTGTTGTATCCATCCTAAAACTACTTTATTTTTGCCTAAATTCTGTGCATCTACATACTTTAACAACGCAATGACAATATATTTCAGTTTAAATTCTCATACAAATTTGATTATTTCTACTATTAAGCCTATTTTTCACCTATGTAAAATGTAAACAGCAAAATATGTAGAATGAGTTGTATTAGAATCGCTGTAATTCTTTAACACAAAATCATTTAGTCCATGGAGTCTGCATGGCTGATATGAATGAAATATTCATTGATTTTAGAAAGAGAAGGACGATAATTTTCGATGAAGTTTTACGCATAGAGTTTTACTTACTTACTTGTAGCTCCATGGTCTTAATTTTTAAATAATATAAATTATTATAGTATTGTGATGAATGACATGAATGGGGGAATTATTTATGAATGAAATGTTGCTTTTATAGAGAGAGCCAGGCGTGTTATTTTTTTATGACGTCATTTGAATGAATTTCAGTTGTTTTCGATAAAGTTTTCAAATATAATAAATTATCGTAGTATTATGATAATTCTAAAATTATTACCGAGGAATGTATCACATTTTAGAGATGTTTAAACCAGGCAATTTATATTTTAATGCCGTCATTTGAATGAAGTTAATTTTTTTCGATGAAGGTTTAAGGTTTCAAATATAATAAATTAATGTAGTATTGTGATAAGTTTTAAAATATTACCGAGGAATGTATTGCATTTTAGACATGTTTAAATAAAATTGCATTGAAGTTGGAAAGTGTTTCATAATCAATTTTAAGCATGATTGATCTTTCTTGTTTTATATAGAATAACATCCTGTACTTCGTAATACCCGTGAATTGAAAATCACTGTCATAAATTTTAGGGTACTTAAAAATTCAAAATGCTGTAGTTCTGAGACATTAGTGATTCATTGTTAACATACTGGGTAGGTTAAATTGCTCAGGCGCTATTGTAACACTCATGTCCCAACGGCGAATTGAATAAAGGACATTCACCTAGCCAGTCTCTCTACCCACTGCGCTGCTGGGATGCTAGATGTTTTTGCAATGGAAGTTAATCATACAGTTTTTCCATGCAGTCAGGCAGATACAATAGTAGCAGTAACTTTCTTGGCTATTCCGTACTTTGACCAGTTCATAACTATTCCTTGCAAAAAGCCTATAAAAATAATTTCCATCCATCTATAATACTGGTTCTTAATAACTCTATATTTACGTCTCCCCTGCGCTTGAACTTCCTCGGAAAGTGAATATCATTTAAACTTCCCCGCTTTCTCAATTGATCAATGGACAAATGATATTCATTTTCTGGATCACCCCCAGTAGCCTGTTCACACACACCACTACTATGGTTAAGCGTAGCTTCAGAATTCTAAAAGCGTACCCCCATCCTATAAGAATCCCTGTTCCATAGGAATGCAGATTAACAAAGGAATTATTCTCGTATATGAAATTAGGGTGTGCCTTAAGAAAATGTCACAAGTATCTGTTGCACAGAGAAAATTGTGTTCACTACACAGTGAAATATACGCTTTCACAGTCTGTTGCATAGATAAAAATAGATACATCAAAATATATACATAAATATATACAGATAAAAATGTATACAGCCCTCTCAGGATGAAACTTGCCCCGCCTCCCTCTGATTTTCTGACTATTGAAACCTTAAATAGCCTCTTTCATGCATGATTATGTCAAAGTTTGTCCTGTGCTGCCATGTTAAAAAAATATATAATCTCGCTCGAATTAAAAAAAAATCTATCTTACCTTGTTCTGTATTTTTTGTGAAAACGAATATAAAGTTTCGTGTAAATCTATTAATATTTGTAGCAGTTATTGTGTACGCAAGAAGTAGACCACAGAAAAGCAGACAGGCAGACGGACTATACTAAAGAAATATTCGAAACGCGCTCAGGAGGTCCTATAGTATACATTACCAGCAAAATTGCAAACGAAAATTTTTGTGAAAACAATACTTTCTCAATACTACTTACTTATAAGAAAGTAAAGTTTACGAATCAATCTGACGAAGTTTATCCAGAAACCAGCCTACATCACTTGTATCGAAAGACACACTTTTAAAAACTGTCAAATAATCTATCATAAAAGCAAAATATTCTACCAAATTTTAATGAAACATGTATTTTTACTTTCCTTATATACATAGTATAATGTATAAGTAAAGTATTGTGGAGTGGTCGAAAAATCGAATTCGAAATTTTCAACGGGAGAGCACGTTTCAAGCATCCCTGATCACGAATCGAACATTTTTGAGGTGATGTCTGTGTGTGTGCCAGTGAGCCTGCGGAGACGATATCTTATTAACGAATGGAGCGATTCGAATGAAATTTGGTACGAAAATTACAATCCATGAATACTGGAAGCCTGCTGTTTTTAAACACGCCCGAATGTTCAGAAACTCCCTAAATTTTCGAGTGAAATTTTGAAAAAATCATCAAAAAATCAAAACCTTTAATAAAGTTACGCAAATGGACATTTCTTATGTAATTTTTCCTTAGAAAACGATTGATATAAATTTTAGAACGCTATCATGAACCGTTTTCGAGATACTGCACATTTAAAAAAAAATTATAAAAATATACCATAAATTAAAAAAAAATATTAACTGTTGAGAAACATGTTCACTTTTCATATGTAATATGATGCGATAAATTGAATGACATCCTTCTCGTGGATCTAGCTCGTTTCATTCATGAGAAAGAATACTTTTGTATTTGAACACCAATAGTCATTTATCTGCTATAAGAATAACTTATTTCTCCGTGCATAACGCTTGGCGAGTTTTTGGTGACGTATGTGCGAAATGTCGCCAACTTGACGACTTCTTTAAATGTTGCCAAATTAACGAAACTCTAGCCAAATGGATAAAATTGACGACTAATTGACGAAACTTCAATATCTTGGAAAGAATATAAGTATCTACTATAAGGATAACCTATTTTTTTTACTGTAAAATTAGTAAGTTCATTGCATTACATAAGGAAAGTCATGAGCTGCCCCACGTCAGCTTTTGGTATAATAAACGACAAAGAGTAAGAAAATATTCCCTAAAAATTTGATAAAGTAACGGCATGTCCAAAAAATTTCAATTTTTCCACTACAAGTAACAATTTTTACTTTCCCATACTATGGAATATAGTATATAGAATGCATTGTTTTCACGAAAATTTTCGAATTCGAGATTTTGATGCCAATATATGTTTTAAGACCTCCTGAACACGTTTTGACTATTTTTGGAGTAATGTCCGTGTGTCTGTCTGTGGTCGATTTCTTGTGTCCCCGATAGCAGCCACAAATATTAAATGGATTATACAAATATAATATTACAAAACTTTTTATTCGGTTTTGTTATCAAAAATTCTAAAACTGGATAGGATTTGTTTTTAATTCTATTTTTTTTTATTCTTCGAAATGTATTCGAAATTTTATATTTTTTTTAACATGGCAGCATAGGACGGAAGTTGACATTTTTTTTTTGACAGAATTTGACATTTGACATTATAATCATGCATAAAATAGTTTAGTTATGTATCGATGATAATGAGACTTAATAATTTCAATCATTGTTGTGAAAAATAGCAGCGATACAAATTTCTTTTTTTCGTGACGTCATTTGCCCCCCTCCCGCCCCCCCCCCCCACACACACCGGAAGGTGCAGTGTCAATTATGGTATCAATCGAAGGAATTTTTTCAAGACCTTTAAAGTTAAGAGTAACCCGCTGTATTTGTAATCAGTTGAATCTACTATACCGATTTTTCAACATATTTCTTGTAAATTTCGAAAACAAAATCTGATGTAGACAGCACATGACTTTCCCTGCAGACTTATATCCACGTTCTCTTTATCTTAATTAAATTTAATTCACTTTTAATTCAATTTTCGTTTTCATTTGGTAACTGGACTTATTTTCAAAGGTGGCATAGAGAAAATTCAAAAAGCTAAAATATCTCGAGAACGGCTAGTCCTAGTGTAGTGGGTTTGATCCTAGTGTAGTGGTTCTTTTCTCCGTTAAAAATTACGTATTAAATATTAAACAAGCATTTAATGGATATATTTGAGCATACGTAGTTTATCATTTTAGATTTTTGCGATTTTTGCGGGCCATTTTGCAAAAAAAGGCAGGTTATATTTTTCTGAATCGTGCCAAAATCTAATCAGCACCAGAATAACTCATAAGCGACTTATCTACCGAATTTTGTGAAATTCGGTCCCTTGGTTTTTCAGCTAGAGTGGATACAGGTTTTTGCGGGCCATTTCGCAAAAAAGGCGGGTTTTTTTTATTCCGAATCGTACTTAAAACTAATCAGCACCAGATTCGCCCACAAGTGACTTACCTACCAAATTTTATGAAATTCGGTCCATTAGTTTTTTAGTTAGAGTGGATACAAAATCTGCACAGACAGACAGACACACAGACAAACACCCAGACAGACACACAAACACACAGACAGACACACAGACAGACACACAGAAAGACGTCACGCTAAAAATAGTTTTTTCGTATTCTAGAGGTCTCGAAACGCGTAGATCCGTCGAAAACTCGAGTTGCGATTTTCGGCATGATTCCAATACTTTCCCCATACATTACCATGTATTGCAGGGAAAGTAAACACAAAATAAAACGGATTCTAGTACAGAAAATCAGGTTGAGTTACACTGCAGTTAATTGAACTGGTAAGAGTGATCTTCTCCCTTAACTTTACATTCATAACGCCACACACAAACGTCAGCAAAATCAGAATTCGAAACTTCTGAGCATGTGGAGCGTTCCGTTCCTAAGAGAAAGTTTAGGAAGCTTTGCAAGTTACGGTTAAGGCTTAAGAAAGCAAACTCGAGACCTACAAAAGCGGATTCTGATAACAGGCTTAAGAAGCTCAGCAAATAATACAAATTTATTTTCTCCCGCTATGTGCCGCTGCGGTTTGTGGAAACGTTAATATTTTAGGAGGTTTAACTGCTAACTGTACAGATGACTAACCACTCCGAACGGATTTTATCCTTCGGGCAGGATGTCTTATACTCTTATGGGGAGTTAATGTGCCCCAAGATGTGGTGTTATTGGTGAACGCTTGATAAAAGTGTAAGATATTTAATGAAAGTTAATTTCCGGGAGAATTAACTTAAATTAGTCTATGCTAGAATGAATTAGCCGGTGTTACCCGGGTCCTAAATAAGCGTCTGCGACTTAATAAAGATACAAAAAGCACCATTCAATGTCTGAATAAATTGTTTTGAACTAAAATAATTCCTTCTTTCGTTTCAATCCAAATCCTTTAATTTTAACGCATGTGTAGGCGCACAAACGTCCACTTTTCTCCATAGCAACGCTCAGAAAACTGGAGAAAAAAACGGATGAAAGAATTTCGAGCTTTATGCTTTTGTTTGAAAGCGAAGATTTATTTACACCCATGTTTTTTCCAAACTATTAAATTGTGATAAATCTTCATTTTACGAATGCGGTGAAATAAGAAATTAAAAATAAAACATGCATATTTCGATGCATTTCTAAAAATTAAAAAAAATAAATAAATATGTAATAAAAAGTAAGACAAAATAAATATGAAGGACTTTTCCTATAGATTCAGTTCAAAGATCGCTAAAAAGAAAGTTTTTCAATCTCTCCGATGATGTATATATTATAACTCTGATGTATACATTATAACTCTGTGATAATGCTTTTGATCGCTTAGGAACCGATTTGTGCAAAAATAGTTCAAAAATCATACTTCCGCATAAAATAACTAAAACACTAATTCGAATTTTAAAAAAGTTTAAATAATTTTTAAGTTTAAATATCTTGATTTTTTAAGTTTAACGATTTTTTAAGTTTAACGATTTTTTAGATAACGATTTTTTAAGTTTAAATGACTTGCAGAGTCCACTTCGATAATAAGAGCTTGGAATTTCGTCCTTGTTGCTCAACAGCAGAGTGTCGTCTAGCCAGTACGAAGATCTGTGATTCGATTTCCGGTTTGACCAGCAAGATTCTTTACAAACTCAGTACCGAATTTCGAAACCGTCCGAAGCTTAGATTTTCCCTTTACAAAAGGCATACACAAACAGGCAGATGGGCAGACATGCATATTCTTTTATTATTTAAGATACAACATCTAAATTGGAGTCAAAGTGGATACAAAGTATTTTACTCTAAATGTGTGGCGAAAATTGTTTTTCTCGTTATAAAGTGATTAAACTGTTTAAATTAATCAAAATTCAAATTTTTATCCCATTATAAAATTTTTGAGGCAATTATTGACCTTTTGCTTACGGGTGGGACAGCTTCAATACCAAATGAAGAACCTCTCAAAAAGACAGGTATTTGACATACTCTTTCTCAAATAGTTCGATCCGCCTTTGTAGACATTGGCGCCATTGACGCCAATGCCTGCAAAATGTCGGGTTAATTAGGATGCTCCTACTATTAGTATTGCATTGGGCTATTTTGTCTGCACTGTGGCCCTTTTGATCCAATATTGATATCAACAATTTAATATCAATAGTGCACCAATACCTTTAAATACAGATAAAAAAAGTTAGTTACTTTTTTTTCAATGCAATTTAAAAGTAGTTCTTATTAGGTACTTTTCATATACTTCTCATGCAAAATCAATTACGTTGTAATTTACTCTCTAAAAATTCTCGAAAAAATTTGCCCGATAGTGCGCCAGTCGTATTTAATTAACTTTAGTCCATGGATTTTTAAATTAACTCCTTTCTTATTCCAATCCGGATTATATAGATTATGGATATAAATAATATTTTATAAAAATTACATTTATAACACATTAAAATAAGGTAATGCGGTGTACTTTTATTATCAGAACTCACACTTTCTAAATAACTCCTAGAAAAGTTAAAATGAACTTCTCTGGGACAATATACAGTGAATCATAGTTTATGAATCTTAGTTCCAGTACAGAAATCGAAATCAGCATCAATGAAACAGCTTCTATCTGGAAAGAGCTTGTAATCAATTTATATCTCTCATAGATGCATAATAAAACAAGTCTAATTACAATGATAACAGTATAGGAAATCTTACACCAAAGTCAAATCCTCAAACATACGTTTTTAAAGTCTTTTTTTCAGACATAGCAAATAAATCAGGGGTATTAGAGCATAAATTAAATAACATAAAAAATTTAAAAACAGGAATTTTCCCCCCAAAAATTGCGATTAACATTATCTGGAATGTGAAATAACATTTGACACATTAAACTAGGCTTGCTAGCATAATGATTGATCGCATTTAAAAGTACACTACAATCATCTGATTGTTGAGTAATATTCTAAAACACACAATGTATAAAGTAAACTAATTCAAACATTAACATTAGTAAAATTCCTAATCTTTCTAAAACCAAAAGCTCTAGAAACGATATTTCGAATATGTAAATTGAATTTGAACTCAGAATTGAAAAAAAAATTATATTCACCGAATGATAGTTAACTGCTCTGACAGTTGGAAAACTTGATATTTGATGAATTTTTTACAAGCCCCTGCGATAACAGACGAATCAAGTTTTATCGCACAACTAGCATGGAATGTATGCATGGTATTTTACGAAACTGTAAGGCTAATTTTATGTCCAAAACCCGTTTAAATTGCTCCCTTTATTCATTCATTGGTGTTTTAATCATTCCATTAATTCTGCTATTATTTTAAAAAAACGTCCTGCTCGTAATTAAATCGCAAGGCTTTTTAAAAGCAATGAAGGTTATTGGAGAGTAGATCTTCGACTCCGATTTCAAGGTCATGCGATAGTAAAAAAAAAAGGTTAAGAATCGGTTGATGATTATAGCCTGGAACACCGCACAGATAGAGTGAATCTCAATAATCAAGAACGTCTAGGAGGAAGTGGAAGTGCTTCGTTCTTGAGGACAATTGCTCCTGGAGGACAGTGATACTACAGAGCTTTAATGAGTTCGTGCTTTCCATGCTTTTCTGTATTCATTGTCATTTTATGGATTTCCTTCATCATGATATTTTTAAGAAATCAATATTCTTAGATTTTGCATTATTTTTAAGAATTTGCAATGTATGGATAGGGATGCCTGACAAGTGATAGCATAAAAATGGATAATTCATTTTGTTGATATCATAAAATTTAAAGTAAAGAATTTTAGCAGTTGTTGAGAGAAGTTGCACAAGTAAATGCCATTCGTTAAAAAGAGCAGTGCTGAATGTATTGCATTTTAGAGGTGCTTAAATAAAATTGTATTTCAGTTGGAAAGTGTCTCATAATCAATTTTTTATGCATGGTAATATCTTTCTTGTTTTTAACACTTTGCAACATAGTTGAAAAGTGTTTATGACTTTATTCATTCTGTCTGTCTGTCTGTCCGTTCGTACGATAATTGCCGTATAAATGACTTTATCAAAATAAAATTGTATAATGGTGTTCAGACAGTCTGTGAACATAGGGGAATAGAAATGAATAATATCGCCCAGTTAGTTTTGGATTGAACTCGGGTTGAAATAATGAAATACATTGAACCCTATGGGACCTAATTTTTCAAACATTTTTTAAGCGAAGTAAAACTTCACAAATTGCTTCGCAAATTTTAGGAAATATTCAAATTATCTCATAAAATATATAAAAAAATATTCAGTAAAATATGTTCGGTAGTTTTTAAATAAAAATTTAAATAATAATGGCACCCACATAACATGAAGTGACCCACTTCAAAATGAAATATGGCATCCATCTTGTGTCAAAATCGTGATTTTTAAAGTTCTTATTAATTTATATTTAGTGTTGCATCCGTCCTACAACTGCTTTATTTTTGTGTTTTTTCTATGCATCCATATTCTGCGCCAACGCAGTTACAATATTTTTTAGTTTAAATGATCATCAAACTTTGATTATTTTTACAACGAAGCCAAATTGTAATAAATGTAAAATGTAAACAAGTGATTGTAAGATGAGTTGTATAAGAATTGCTGAAAATCTTTCACTTTTAAAATTATTTAACTCTGGAGTCTGAAATAAAAGTGTATGAATGAAATACTCACTGGTTTTACATAGAGAGCCAGACGATTTATATTTCGATGACGTCATTTGAATAAAGTTTGAATGAAGTTTTAAGCATGGAGTTAGAACGTACTTTTACTTCCATGGTTTTAATTTTCCAAGTTAAATAAATTATTGTAGTTCTGTGATAATTAAAATAATATCGTCTCTGAATGTATCGTATTTTAGAGATGTTTAAGTTACATTACAGTTGGATAGTTTTTATAATCAATGTTTTATGCATGATTTATCTTTCTTGTATTTATATTTAGTGTTGCATCCGTCCTAAAACCGCTTTATTTTTGCATATTATCTGTGTTTCTAAATTCTGTGCTTACGCAATTATAATATTTTTGAGTTTAAATGATCACTAAACTTTGATTATTTCTACAACGAAGTCTGATTTTTACGCATGCAAAATGTAAACAAAACAAACGATTGTAAGTTGAGTTGTATAAGAATTGCTGAATTTTTTAATGCAAAATTTAGCTCTGGAGTCAGGAATATAAGTGATATGATTAGAAAATTTATTGATTTTACTTAGATAGAGAAGCAAGCGATTTTATAGCATTGTTTTTCTTATGAAGTTTTAAGTTTCCAATTACTGCAAAAAGATAATTTTAAAAATATCACCGCTGAATGTAACGCATTTTAGAGATGTTTAAATAAAATTGCATTTCAGTTGGAAAATGTTTCATAATCAGTGCTTTATGCGTGGTTAATCTTTGTTGTTATTTTACTCCCGCAACTTTAAGGCCGTTTTAGTTGACAGATTTTAGATGCTATGTGAATTCACCTTAAATGAGTGTTTGATGCGTTCTTTTATAGCCATTTTGCTCAATGAACAATAACAAAAAATATCTAAAGGTTTCATTTGGCAACTTCTATAGGCTCTGAAGCAATACATAAAATGTTTCATGTATTACTTTCTGTCCCTGGTACAGGAAAATAAGGAAACTGCCAAAAAATATTGATGGGTAAATTTGAGACATTCCAAAAGTTCTATTTTTCAGTAATGCGTTCTTGATGAACGATTTCATAATATAACATATCAGCTTTCTAGTAATTTTACTCCCTCGTATCACTGTATACTAGCTATATACCTGATCTTAGTACTAAATATATAACATAAACTTAATCCACAATTTAATGTATATGTTTTAATTTTTAGATTTTTTGTTAGTTAATAATAATTCTCACAAAAAAGAAAGAAATTATATCTTCCGTGCTGAGATTATAAACAAAGAGATAGAAGCACAAAACCTACATTTATATTTATATAGATAATAACAATTTTACAATTTAGCAGTAGCTTTTTAATAGGCAAAAATTTCTGTCTTCTTATTAGGAGCAGAAATAAAGAAACATGTTTCATTTATAGCCACTGAACAGGCAACATACAAAAGCAGCAGATAGATAGGCAAAAAGCGGCAAATATAGATCTATGACCACAGTAGTGAATGCTTTTGATTTTTGCAGTTCTGTCCTTATTATCTGTACAGTTTAAATTAAGTTTGCATAATTTTAGATATAGGAGATATAGAGGATATTATTATATAGAGGATTAGAGAGGATTTGGATATGGAGGTTCTAGAAACTATTAGACCACGTTAGTTTGGAAACTCAAAAACCGATTTTATCCCGTCTGGAGTCTCATCTTAGATTTGATCACTTCAAAGTGAGGATTCAGTCAAAAGGATATGAAGACGGGAAGAAGAACAAACGAAAGTAGAATTTTTAAGTAGGATCATACCAAGGATACCCATTAAATTTTAGCAAAATTTGGTATTGCCGTTTTCCCGTGATGGTGAGACAAACAGACAGACAAATAGATTGGTTTTCAATTCTATTTATATACTTTATTGTATATTCGTTCTTCGTACGGAATATATAATGTAAAAAACTTAAAGTTCACAATTATGTGCAAATTACTATAGCTCTCTAAATGATATTGTCATTCAAAACATTCTAATTAAATATTTAATTTATTTAGAATGTTTATTAGAAGCCCACTTCAAAGTGAGGATTCATTTATTAGACCCTCACTTCAAAGTGAGGACTCAATCAAAAGAACATGAGGACAGGCAGAAAAACAGACGAACATGGAATTTTTGAGTAGGATCATACCAAGGATACCCATTAAAATTTAGCAAAATTTGGTATGGCCGTTCTCCCGTGATGATGAGACAAGCAGACAGACAAACAGATTGTTTTTCAATTTTATTTATATACTTACGAATATTATTATATACTTATTTATATACTTAAACTCGCTCTTCGTACGGAATATATAATATAAAAAACCAAAATTCACAATTATGTGCAAATTACTATAGCATTCTAAATGATATTGTCATTCAAAGCATTATAATTAAATATTTAATTTATTTCTCTTAAGAAGTATAAGAATATCTGTTCCCACTATACAAAATTGTCTTCACGTGCAGATATGAAAAGTGAAACAATCTGATCCCGTTTTAAAGAAAATTACAAAAACTATGAAATTGAATCAATGTATGCCAAAATGAAAGCGCCAAAATGGTAGTAGAAGATGTAGCAGTACTACTTTTATTCTGTTTCAACAACCGGATAAACACAATATATGAGTTCAACATGGTATGTGAGTTTGAAAAGTCTTTGTCAATATTAAACAGATGACGTAAGAAATTGCAAATACCAATAATTTTCCCGTAATCTTTAAACCCGAAGGCCTTAATTGATATAATCGAGTCAAAAATACAATTCCGATAAAATTTATATTTAGATATATTTTTTTATTTAAATTGGAAAAGATTTATTAAAATTTTCTGTTGTATAAATACATTGGATTTTATTTCTTTGCTAAACAATATGATATATTTTTCGTCAAATAAATTGACGACAAAAATATCGTCTGCATAATTTGTCCGTATAGGAGGTTCATTTCTATTAATGTCTCGATAACCTCTGGTCCTAGAAACTCAATATGGACTAGGGATGGGAAAGCCCAGTGGTTAATGCACGTAGATTGTACTCGGACGACCCGAGTTCGATTCCCGGCTCTGCCTAAACTGTCCCAGTGTTCACGTGGAATACGAGCACTTTAAATATGTGGTCTCGCAAGTCTTGCCGAAAGGTTGGTGATTGGTGAAGGAGGGTACGGTTCCTGTGGATGCCGCGTTCACTGAGCTCCGGTCTCAATTGTGCTACACTGCCCGGTAATTCAAACAGATACTTTACACTTTCTTGTCGGTTAAACGGTCTGGGTTGAACAAACAAAACATGGAAAAAAATTTAAGAAGGACTATTTCACGGCTATTCACAAAAATTCATGAAATTCGGTGCATCAGTTCTCCTGTGATAATGAGACAAACACACATACAGACAGATATTTAATTTCATTTGTATATATAAGACATAATAACTGCATCAATTTTAGTCCTCTACAGCAATTTTCGTCCACCACATCAATTTTTGTCCACCACATCAATTTCATTTGAATAATTTTATCACCATCTGATCCGGATCAGATGATGATCTAAGAAGCAGACAAAAGTGGTAAATTACCTAATGCTCAGATGCCATAACAGGTTTCTGTGCTATTAAAAAGAAATAAAATAACCCATTCCTCGGAAAATCGAGTGAATAGGTTACGTAGAGATGGGCTGCTTTAATGAGCAATGTGGTTGATGGGGCGAGGCTGTGATACATGTGGGTTGAGCTGCTCACGTTTTCTCACTAGTTACTACCGTCACCCCTATTTCCTGTTCATGTCATCACGATAACCTGTGCGTAAAAATATGGGATTTAACTTTCCCGCAATCAAAGAGCCTTCCTTATTTATGCATAGCTCGAATTATTAATGACTAACAATTCCAGTAAGTTGGAAGGCACATGATAAAAGATAAGATATTTTTTTGCGTCGTGTCTAATGAATGCACGTTATTCTCACCTAAATGTAGGCCGATCAAGAAAACTAAAAGTGTGATTAATGCACTTGATCGTGTTAGGTGATAATTGCTAAAACATACAGAACATTTAGTTTTTTTTAATCTAGTTTAAGTATAATGTGCTTGAAATGCAAGTGTACAAGTGAATGCATTATGATGTTAACAAATTAGTAGTATACTCGTAATTTTTCTCGCATTGTAGCGTCCAAATTGACTTTTATTTTATTCTTCTGCATAGCGTATTATTTTTTTTCTAAATACGAAAATTATTTGGAATTTCTACTAAGCAATTATCCGAGATATATTCATTAATAAAATACTTAACTTTATTTTCAATTTTTTTGAACACCAAATTAACATTATATAAAATTGGATGCGAATTGGATGAAAATTAAGATTTTCAATAACGTTTATGCGCAGTTTGTAGCAGAATCAGCAAAATCACGTTACAATAAATGTACATTAATTTTTGAAAAACTCCTATCAACTTACAGCATACTTAAGTTGGTGTATATCGGGAAAGAATTGGAATATAAACTGATATATTACTAAATACATATTCTGTGCAAATTATTCAAAATACTGGCCGAAATTCAGATAGTAACGACACTGTTTTCCTATGCAGATCTTGTTTTGTCATTTTTACTATATTTAATTCCAATCGGTTGCATAACTTTTCAATTAATGCAAAACATTACGAAATGCGCATACTTTTCGAAATGGTTACAAGTTTAAAATAAGATTTCAACTGTTTTCTTATTCATATAACCTATATAATAAATGTTTAACTTGTTTTTATCTTTAAAGAACCACCCAAAGCCCCCGGGTGACTTAAAAATCAAACATTTATTATAGACAATAGAACAGAAGCTGGACGTCGAATTTTCAATTTCATCCCCACAGGATAGACAAAACGAGGGGAAGTCGAAAATACTTTCCGGACCGTCCAGAATCCCTCCTCCCTCGATGACCTAGAATATATAAATTTTGCTCACTTACAGTATCGACCACGGGACATAATCTAACTGTGCTAATTACTTTCCTTATAAACATAATGTATAAGGAAAGTATTGTGACGGGGTCTAAAATTCGAATTCGAGTTTTCGACGGGAGAGCACGTTTCAAGCATCCCTGATCACGAATCAAACATTTTTGAAGTGATGTCTGTGCGTGTGTGTGTGTGTGTGTGTGTGTGTGTGTGTGTGTGTGTGTGTGTGTGTGTGTGTGTGTGTGTGTGTGTGTGTGAGTCAGTGAGACTGTGGAGACGATAACTGACGAACGAATGGACCGATTCGAACCCAAATTTGGTACAAAAATCACAATCCGTAAACACTGGAAGCCCATTGTTTTTATACGCAATCGAATGTTCAGAGCCCCCTTAAATTTTCAAATGATATTTTGAAAAAAATTGTCAAAAAATCAAAACCGCTAATAAAGTTACGTAAATAGACATTTCTTATGTAATTTTTCATTAGAAAACGATTGACATAAATTTTAGAACGCTAACATGAACGGTTCTCGAGATATTGCACATTTTTAAAAAAAATTATCAAAAAGTCATATAAAATAGAAAAAATAGTCCTATTGAGAAACATGTTCACTTTTCATATGTAATACCATGCGATAAATTGGGTGACATCATTCTCGTGGATCTAGCTCGTTCCATTCATGAAAAAAGATACTTTGAGTAATACTTTTGTATTTGAACGCCAATAATCATTTATCTGCTGTAAGAATAACTTATTTCTTCATCCATAACGCTTGGCAAGATTTTGGCGACGAAATTAGCGGAATGCCGCCAACTTGGCGACTTTTTGAAATGCTGCCAAATTTACGAAAATCTTGCCAAATGGATAAAAATGACGCTAAATCAATGAAAATGACCACTAATTGTCGAAAATTCAATATCTTGGAAAGAATATTAGTATCTACTATAAGAAAAACCTATTTTTTTTTACTGTAAAAGTAGTAAATTCATTAGATTATATAATGAAAATCATGTGCTGCCCACATCAGATTTTTTTTTTATTAAAGCGATTAACGACAATTTTCGACGCTAGGAGCCAGACATAGTTAAACAAATCGAAACTTAAGAAAAAAAATTTTTGTAACTGAATTTTTAGAGTGTTAGTTTTACTGTCTTTAACAGACCTAAATACTAGTTGTATATAAGATTCAAATTAATCTGTATAAAGTAAAAAAGAAAAAATATTGTCTCTTTATATACTAACCGCATCGATATTTATGTTTGAACCATTTGTGTTCTAACTCCCCCATCTTGTCGGAACACACCGGATACCATGATTTCGATATCAAGAACCTCTGCAATCATATTCCACAGTACGCTGATCCCTCATTGTGTATCCTTGAAAATAAAAACCGATTTGGAGTCTTCATCGTTCCATGCTTCAACGCACTCACCAACATTTATTCGACCACATGTTGGTGGAGGGTGGTCGACTGTAGAGACGAATATCTTGTGTCACATTGACCTGTTCACTGTGTTGTCTGGTCTGCTGCAGCTTATTTTTCGGCAAATAATGCAAAAAAAATATTGAGATCTTGGGGAAAATAATGCGATGTTTTCTTAGGATGGACCACGCTCTTCAATGTTACGTCTGAGAATAGTCGTATAATTGTATGGAGTATAATTGTATGGAGAATAGTATAATTGTATGGAGACAGTCAATTCAGCAAAAACTCTGAACTAAAATAAGGACTACCAAAAATTGGCTGTTATTAAAATGTCTTCAATAAAACACCATTAATGACGTACATAACGTTTTGCTTACGGGTGCGACAGCGTCCATCCCAAATGAAGAACCTCCCAAAAGACAGGTGTTTGACATACCCTATCCCAAACAGTTCGATCCTCCTTTGCAGGCACTGGCGTCCATGAACGCCAATGCCTGCAAAGGAGGATCGAACTGTTTGGGATTGGGTATGTCAAATACATTGGACGCCAATGCCTGCAAAGGAGAATCGAACTGTTTGGGATAGGGTATGTCAAATACATTGGACGCCAATGCCTGCAAAGGAGGATCGAACTGTTTGGGATAGGGTATGTCAAATAAATTGGACGCCAATGCCTGCAAAGGAGGATCGATCTGTTTGGGATAGGGTATGTCAAATACATTGGACGCCAATGCCTGCAAAGGAGGATCGAACTGTTTGGGATAGGGTATGTCAAATACATTGGACGCCAATGCCTGCAAAGGAGGATCGAACTGTTTGGGATAGGGTATGTTAAATACCTGTCTTTTTGGGTGGGTTCTTCATTTGGGATGGACGCTGTCCCACCCGTAAGCAAAAGGTCTAAAACCCCATAAACCAGAGCGTTTTTGGACATTTTTACGTCCTTCAGTGGTGGCATAATAAATAGTAGGTGACAAATATAAGCTCTATAGGCCATAACCGCGAGACATGATTTCCGTAAAGAACATTTTTAAATCGATACATTAAGAAAAAAAAAACATAATTTAATTACAAAAAATGTAAATGACAGTAGATCATAAAATACAGGGTGAACCGATATATGTGTAATCACAGAAACAAAGAGAATAATTGCTTTATATCCAGAAAATTATATAGTGTAACACGCAGTGAGTCGAAAACGAGATGCCAAGCATAACTGAGAGTTGGAAGGGAGTCAACATTGCAAATAGAATCGCGGTAAATTTAACTGAAAGAGATTCAAAAAGTAAAATGTTAAGAAGGTTCTTGCAACTGATTAAGAGGAAAGTTTTATCCAACATAGGGTGAAAATTAAGTCATGTAACGGCTCCAAGTAACGTTTCGCTCAGGGATGCATTGCGTCGGCTGGATCTCAATTTTGCCATGTTTAATTTGCACCCACCAAGATTGAAATCTACATATGGTTCTGATAGTTATTACCTCTAAACGAAATATCCTAGGCATAATTTTGTTGGTTTAATATTTACTTCAAAATTATCTCATTATGATACATATGTATGACTTTCTAACCATATAACGTAAATACAGTTCAATTTTCTTAGGCATCATAATGATATATATTTTTACTTTACAGTTATTAACAGTTTTTATACGTTGGCCTAGCACTAAAGTTTCAAAAGATTGACATATATATTCTTATACAAAAGTAATCTTGCATTATTAAACCTGATTCACAAATTATCGTTAACAACGACTTTTAAGAAGTCGCCAATTTAGCAACATTGCTACAAATTTGTCGCCAAATTTGTCGTCAATATCGCGCAATAAACGTCAAATATGTCGCCATGGGGGCTTTTCTTATATAAGCATAAATACTTCCTAATTTTCTAATGTTGCTATTTCACGATGGTTTCATTTCATTATATGCGTTTACTGCCTTATACTTGTATTAGCTTAACATATAAGTGAAATACGAGATAAAGCTTAAATCTTGTATGTTAAGACTTTCGCTGATATAGATAAAATACAATTCTTTGTATAAACTTAAGCAATATTTTGCAGAGAACAACTGCCATGCTTGTCATAGCTTATAACGCAATTGTATAGAAATATCACATTTTCAATTAGAAACGGATCTCAATGTTATCTGAATCTTGAAAGTAAACATCCAAGCTATCAAAGGTTTTCCTTTGATAGCTTAGATGTTTACTTTTGATTTTACTGGTGTTTTAATATGTAGTTTCCATTGTTCTATCTTTCATTCAACTCAATATTTTCTTTAAATACGTGTGCAATGCTCTTAAATTTTTCTTGTAAATATCAGTATCTGAGATTTAATAGGGAAGATATATAATGTCAGATAAATAACATGAAAGTATTTATCTAGCTTAAACGCATAAGTAAGGCTTCCACTGTGCATTGTCAATCAAACTATTTACCTATTCGATATTTACTGAAAAGATATTACTATTAGCACGCTGTTCTCTCCTTTTTAGATGTATTTCGTGTGTGACACATACAAGAAGGAAGACTATAATCCTTAAAGAAAGCTCTTAAATTATGTACTATGAACACAAACAATTAAAATAATTCTTTATTCGAAAAATCTTAATTTTTGTATTCACATTTCATATTTGGGTTATTATTTTGAGCTTCCTGAAGACTCATAGACTGTACTAGTTCGAACACTGACTGGTAAAACACAGGGAGACAATTTGCAGGGCGAATATTTAAGCCTCCGTCCTCTCAGATAGTATTGACAGACTATTCGTGGTGGGTTTTTGAGTAGTAAAACGCTAATCATTGAAACATAGGGTAGACAAGCTGCAGAACGAGGTTTCAGTCTAATCTTAGACTGTATTGACGGACTATTCGTTGTAGATTTTCGAGGGTGAAAACGCTAGCCACTGAAAAATAAGCAGATAATCTGCAGGGTGAGGGTTCAGTCTCCTCCTAGATGGTATTGACGGACTGGTAGACTACATAGGGTTAAAACGCTGACCACTGAAACATACGGAAACAAGCTGCAAGGCGAGGGTTGAGTCTCCTCTTAGACGATATTAATAGATTATTCCTGGTAAGTTTTTGAGGGTTAAAACTTTGACGACTAAAACGTTAGCGACATGCTTAAGGGCGAAGGTTCAGTTTTCTCTTAAACGGTATTGACGGACTAGTAGGTTTTCGAGGAATAAAACGCTGCCCAGTGAAACATACAGAGACCAGCAGCAGGGAGAGAGTTCAGTCTCCTCTTAGATGATATTAGCGAAAATTTGTGATAGGTTTTCCAGGGTTAAAGCGCTGACAACTGAAACATAGACAGACAATCTGCAGAGCCAGGTTTCAATATCCTCTTAGACTGTATTGACGGACCATTCGTGGTAGGTTTTCGAGGGTTAAAACACTGGTCACTGAAACATAGGAAGACAAGCGATTGTTCTGTCTCATCTTAGACGACATTGACGAACTATTCCTGGTAGGTTTTTCTAAGTTAAATTGCTGACAACTGAAACATAGTGGGATAAGCTGCGGGGAGAGGGTTCAGTCTTCTTTTAGACGGTATTGCCGGACTATTCGTGGTAGGTTTTCGAAGATTGAACCACTGATTACTGAAACACAAGCTGCAAAGCAAGGCTTCTATCCTTCTCTTACACGTAATTGACGATGTACTCGTGCTAGGTTTTCGAGGTTACACTATTATGTAGTTATGAAAAACTTATGTCTCAGCGGGAAATGCAACCACAGGTTTTTTTTCAGTCCAGCCTCTTTACTATCTGGAGAGCAATTACATCTATTATTCTGAGACAATTTATTTTTCTTTTATATTTGAAGTGCATCCTACATTCTCATCCTACAGATTTACTTCAGGGGCAGTAAAAAATCTTACACGAAAAGCAGTAGTCCTTGGCAGCGTGAGGCTATATCTAGATGTTGCGAAATAAAAAGCTCTCCCTGCTGTTTGATCTGCTTTTGTGGAAAATTTTCATTATGTGATTAAAAACAAAATGAAGTTTCAGATAAATATTATATTTCAGTGCAATTTGAATTGAACTTCTTAAAAATATGTATGTTTTTGAAGACTTAACAGTAAAAGGCCATTTCTGCTGATTAAAAGATGTAAATTGTGCAATTCAGATTGTTTCTTGTCTGTGTATCTTCATTTTAAATAAATAGCCTTGAAATCTAGCCTAGTTCGGAATTAGATTATCCCATTCTTGCGAAAATCGTTAAAAGAATAATTCGAGAAGGCAAACTGACAGAAATATATTTTGTTTCTTCTGATGCTAATATTGATAAAAGTAGAGTTAAACAATATGATATTTGAGAAATTTAACTGGAGACTCACATTCCAGGTATTTATTTTTGTTTTTTAAAAAGTCAGAGTTTGTTAGTTTGTCGGGAAAAATCATATATTGAACGTATGTGTTTTTTTTTTCTTATTCAAAGATAGATCATTTCAAATTCCCACCATTTTCCCAATCAAATAGATTTTTTATTTTACTCCAATAACTTTAGGGCCGTTTTAGTTGACTGATTTTAGAAACCATGAGAATTTATCTTAAATGGGTGTTTGATGCGCCATTTTGCTCAATGGACGATAACAAAATATATCTAGAAGAATTGTTTGGCAACTCGTTTCATTAGGTTCTGAAGCAATACGGAAAATGGTTTATTCACTACTTTCTGCCTCTGGTACAGGAAAATAAAGAAAATGCCAAGACGTTGATGGGTAAATTTAGGACATTCCAAATGTTCTATTTTTCAGTAATGCGTTTTTGATGGATGATTTCATATCAGAACATTTCAGCTTTCTAGTAGTTCTCATATCATCGTACACTAGCAATGTTCCCGTTCTTAGTACGGAATGCATAATGTAAAAAAACTTAATTCACAAATTGCAAAAACTTTTAATATTTGGAGTCTTTCTTTTTAAAATTATGCAATAATTCTCCCAGAAAGGAAATAAGTGGGTTCTCCGGTGTTGAGATAATAAACAAACAGATAGAAGCACAACCTACAATTATATTTATATAGATAATAACTATTTTACAATTTAACAATAGCTTTTTAGTAGACTAAGTGTCTGTCTTCTTATTAAGGGTAGTAATAAGGGAACATGTTTTATTTATGGCCACTGTTTATTTTAGGCAACACACAGTTCGCCAAGCGAAAAGCAGCAGATAGATCTGTGCCCACAGTACTGAATGTCTGCCCTTGATTTTTGCTGTTCTGATCTTACTATCTGTACAGTTTAAATTAAGTGTCCATACTTTTTGATATAGGGGCACAAATAATCATCGGATTTTTTTAAATTTATATAGACAAGGACAATTTTACAATTTAACAATACCTTCCCTGTAGACTCCATTTCTTATTAGGTTTTCTTATCTCCGGAATCTTAAAAATAAAAATAAACAAGAAAGATCAATCATGCTTAAAGCATTGATTATGAAACACTTTCCAACTTCAATGCAATTTTATTTCAACATGTCTAAAATGCAATACATTCCTCGGTAATATTTTAAAACTTATCACAATACTGCATTAATTTATTATATTTGAAAACTTAAACCTTCATCGAAAAAAATGAACTTCATTCAAATGACGGCATTGAAATATAAATTGCCTGGTTTAAACATCTCTAAAATGTGATACATTCCTCGGTAATAATTTTAGAATTATCATAATACTACGATAATTTATTATATCTGAAAACTGCATCGAAAACAACTGAAATTCATTCAAATGACGTCATAGAAAAAATAACATGCCTGGCTCTCTCTATAAAAGCAGCATTTCATTCATAAATAATTTCCCATTCATGTCATTCATCACAATACTATAATAATTTATTTTATTTAAAAATTAAGACCATGGAGCTACAAGTAATTAAACTCTATGCGTAAAACTTCATCGAAAAAAATCGTCCTTCTTTTTATAAAATCAATGAATATTTCATTCATATCAGCTACGGAGAGTCCATGAACTAAATGATTTTGTGTTAAAGAAATGCAGCAATTCTAATACAACTAATTCTACATATTTTGCTGTTTACATTTTACATAGGTGAAAAATAGGCTTCGTTGTAGAAATAATGAAATTTGGATGAGCATTTAAACTCAAATATATTGTAATTGCGTTATTTTAGTATGTAGATGACCAGAATTTAAACAAAAATAAAGTGGTTTTTGGACGGATACAACACTCAATATGAATTAAAAATAACTTTAAAACTCCCGATTTTGAAACAAAATGGATGCCATATATCATTTTGAAGTGGGTCACGTGATCTTTTCATATCATGGTCACGTGATCGCTTCATATAAGAGGCGTTATTATTATTTTAATTTTTATTTAAAAAACTGCTGAATATATTTCGCTGAATTTTTTTTCTATATATTTTATGGAACAATTTGAATATTACCTAAAATTTTCGAAGCAATTTGTGAATTTTAAATCCGCTTAAAAAATGTTTGAAAAATTAGGTCCTACAGGGCTCAATGTATTTCATTTTTTCAACCCGGGTTCAATCCAAAACTAATTGGGTGATATTATTCATTTATATTCCCATAGGTCCTACAGACCGTTTGAACAACATACTAAAATTTCATTTTGATTAAGTCATTTTTACGGCAGTTATCGTGCTAACGGACAGACAGACAGACAGACAGACAGAATGAACAAAGTCATAAACACTTTTCAACTTTGTTGTAAAGTGTTAAAAAGGAAGGTCAAGAGAGGAGAGGGGGTAAAAAAAAGAGATCTTTCTCTCATTTTTACCCTCAGGCGAGAGATCTGTCAAGGGCCATTTATGACCCTTGAACACACAATATGCAGTTGAACCTGCGAAACGCAACAAACACTTAAGTCTATCTATATCCACAGTGCTGAATGTCTGCAATTGCTTAAGCCTCCATAATTTTAGTGTTTTAGTTTGCCAAAAATTACAAATTTGATATATTTAATGAAAAACACATTTTTAAATCCCTTGCATTTCTAACCTTTGGGAAGATGTCCAGTAGTTCGTCTGAGTGCTCTGTCTGCGATATTTAGAAACTATAAATTAGGGAAGATAGTGGTTTTTGTCATGAAATGTTATGAATAGATACATAATGCAAAAATTAGAACTAAAGAGAACAATTTTTTTGTAATTCGCATAATTAGAATACCAGTTATTTCAAATTTAAGATTTTCATAGCATTGCTTCTTCTAGGAAACAACTTTTCAATATTTACTATAGAAGTGTTAGTAATATCGATAGTGTTATTTATTTATTTATTTTTATTTCTTTTTTTTTGGAAAAACATGTTACTGTGTGTGCCTTTGTCGCGCGAAGCGGAGAATCGGAGCTATCAACAGACAATAAATTTGGCACAGGAACATCTAAACCACTAAGATGATATATAAGGACGAAATATTTTTATATAATTTTTCTTTACGTAACTTTGAACGATGTTCATACTGATCGGTTTTTTAGATATCGAAAATACTATCAACGAATGTCTATCTTGACGCCATCGGAAACATATCTGTGCTACGAGTTTTGAACGCATTCTATATCGTAGTTTCATACGATTCCAATGTTTGGCACGAATATAAATCTGCGCATTATAATAAAAAAATAATTACCTCATTTTTGAATTTTTATGAGTTCTTAATTGGGTCTATAAATGTTGCGATTTTAATTTCTACTACTAGATGTCAAAAAAGTTACCCCGTCTTCAAGACGCCACACCCGGGGCCGTACTGAGCTACCCTAACTCACAAATAAACCTCATATTACTTACAACATAACTGTAATAAAAAAAAAATCATTTTAATAATTTTATCTTATTTTAATGAAAATTTTATAAATGAACTAACGTTTTTAAATTTTCTCTTTTAGGGAAATTCATTATTACAATGTCCTGATGGTGAGTAAAATATTTTTAATGCTTTAAGAGATATGAATCTATATGACAATTAAATATGTCATCTTTGTCAACATATGTCGTATTCGTCATCTTTGCCAAATATGTCATCTTTCTGTAGTTTTCTAATTTAAGTTACGTTCATAAACTTGAAAGTTCATGAAAGTTATTTTAATGAAATATTATTATTGTATCTGAATTCTGGTAAATTTATAATCTTGATTTATGAAGAATTTATGTGGCGATCTACATCAACAAGCCTTGATGACTAAATGATGGGAAGATTAAGATGTATGTAATGAAAGTCGAAATATTTAAAATTAACTAGGTGCGACCTAAAACTAAAGTGATATAGAATATCTAGCTACCTGCTTAACAACTGAGACGTTTATTTCACAAATGTAGTAAAACATCAAAATAATAAATCCAAAAATGTATTACATATTAAATAATTAATGTACAAGAAAGTCTAGTAACTTGTACAATTGTACAACTTATACATTTGTACAAGTATGCAACTGTACAAGTATTGGTATAACTTTCTTGGTGTAACAAAGTTACACCAAACGTTTGGTATGACTTTTGTTCAAGTTATACCAAAATTTAATTTATATTATAATTTAAATTATATTTTAAATATAATTTTTCCCAATAGACTTTATCTAGTATTTGACTTCAGATGTCTTAGTTCATATAAACTAAAATTTAAAATGAGGGCTTTTTCATGGCCTAAAACACGATCAGTTCAAGTTATGTACACAAATTTATTTTAATTGATTGAGTTTTACAAGGTCCACGAAACTTTCGCACACAATGAGATTGTTGGTATTAATTTTGGAACTCGCTTCGCTTCAACAAAGCACTAAGTACAAACAAACATTTATAAGCAAATTTTTTTTAAATAAGCAAAACATTTCAATGTTTAATCATTTAATTGTTGAAAGAAAATAAAAGGTGTTTTGAAACGTAAAATTTTTCTAAAGTTAGCATGGAACATTGCATAAACCAAATGTTGTAACTACTGAAAGTAAGCGAAAGTGATTTTAAATCTAAAGTAGCTAAAATAAATAAGAAACATTAATTTAAATTATGTAAGACATACAATATATTACTGCACGTTTTGGAGGTAAAAAATAAGAAGAAAATAGGTCACGCAAAGAAATGTTTAAATTCAATTAAAATTTGAAACTTAAAACAGAAAATGTCTAAAACAAGATGGAAGTCTTATTATTTGTCTTGCAACGACTTTTAATTTTAATAACAAACAACAACAATAACTAGCTTTTATTGTGGGGCGGTTTTATTTTAAAGTGTACACACAGAAAGCTGTGCCAACGGCCCTACTGTGTTGATAACACCGGTTCTCGTTAGACCACCGAAGTCAAGCAGCATCAGGCTAGGTTAGTACTTGGGTGGGTGACCACCTGGGAACACCGCGTGCTGGTGGCACGCGGTGTTCCTCTATTTACATAAAAAGTATCCATAAAAATAAGTTAATATGTACAGAACGTATCTTTGCGTCCCAACAATGTCTAGCTCACAATATAAAATGCTGCGCAAATAAAATATTATTTGGCGTTTAAATCTAGGGTTGTTCATACTGATGACGGAATGTCAATCAATTCTGAAATGAGCGTGTGTAGCTTTTTATTTGCGAGGTAATTTTATTTTGCTGTCTCGTTATTTATAAAGTACTATGCCCCTCAATTACTATAATTAATCAACATTTTCCACGTACTAGCACGTACCGGTTCTCGTTAGATCACCGAAGTCAGGCAGTATCGGGCGTGGTTAGTACTTGGGTGGGTGACCACCTTGGAGCACCGCATGCTGTTGGCATATTTCGAGCGCGGTAGCTCGGTGGTTTGCGCGCTGGATTTGCACGCTGCCACAACTGCCGCCGTGTTCATGCGGAGTACGATCACGTTAAACATGTGGGTCCGTAAGTCCTTCCGAAAGGTTGGTGGTAGGGGAAGGAGGGTACGGTCCCTGTGGATGCCTCCCCCACTGGGTTCCGGTCCAAATTGGGTGGCACTTCCCGGCCGTCCAAACAGTTACCTTACACCTTTCTGGTAGGTAGGACGGTCTGGGTCTCAACAACAACAACAACAACGTACTAGCACGTGATTGCCGAAATGATTAAATAAATTACATCAATATGGCGGATATTAACGTCTGTAACGTTAAAGAGAAATCCTTTCTTACAACAACTGATCTTAATAAAGTCATGAATATTGTCCAAATGCCACGGAGTGTAGTAAGTCATACACATAAGTTTTTCCCCTCATTCAGTATACCCCTAAGCACCTTAAACACAGTTATATTCAGATAACACAGATAGTATATCCAGTTCTGAGCAGTGATTTCCGCTCTTTTCTAAATTAAAGTCAGTTCTAGAATCTAAAACCAATCTTGAAAAGCAGATGTTTGAAGAAATTTTTTTGGAAAATAAAAACAAAAGTGAAAATCTTTAATAAACCCCTCAACCCCCTCTGGAATTTGCTGAATCCATATCAGTCATTATCTAAGCTCTACCTATAGCCGATCCCGGGAAATAAATGTTACAAGAAAAATGCAAATTTTTAAAGTCGAAGTGACAGCTCAAGAACCAGAAATGAAAATCCTTAGTTCCACCTGCACCCTCTCTGGAATGTTATGCTTTATTCACCAGTCGTCATTTAAGCTATAGCTATGGCCATTCCTGAGAATTAGATGTTTAAAGGAAAAATTTGAACCAGAAGTAGAAAATGAACCGGAAGTAGAAATTCTTAATAAACTACCCTGCCTTCTCCAGAATTTGATGCTGAATCTCTATCAGTTACCATCTAAGCTCTATTTATAGCTCATCTTAAGAAATAGATGTTTCAAGTAAAATGACAATTTTTAAAACCTAAATGAAAAAAGAATCGGAAGTGGAAATCTTTAACGAACCCACCAACCACCTCCTGAATTTGATGCTGAATCCACGCCAGTCATTATTTAAACTCCATCTATAGCAGACTCTGATAAATAAATGCTTCAAAAAGTTTTTAATAAAAACAATAGTAAGGAAATATTTTTGTAAAATTTGTCTATTAATGTTTTATAGACAAACTCTGATATCATTTTACCAATTAAGGTAAAATGCTATTTAAATTTGTCTATAAAATGTATTTATTAGTACCATTTAGAAAACGTTTTATGGTGTATTTCTTAGTGCTCCTTGGGAGAATTTAATATAATGTTAGTGTTTGCTCCTTGATAGTAAATGGTCACTGATATTTGCTTTAAGGTACTTTATGATCACTGCGTGCATCAGTATAAATTCGTGTCGCGAATTTTAAGATAGCTCCCATGTAATGGAAAATCTTCCTCTACGACATTTCCTCCTGACAAAATTGATATACTATTAAATGGGATTAGCTGTGTTTCTTAACAGTCAACGAATTGCATTAAGTTATTTCTTTCTCCTTATTCAAGTTCTTCCTTTCTCCATATTCAAGTTCTTCTTTTCCGCATTCAGCATGCCCTTAAACCTCCTAAAGATTATTATCTTCGATGACACATCCATTTTTGAGCAACGGTTCCTTCTATTTCCTAAACCAAAGACCGAATCAAATGATTATTTCTCTTTAAAGTCAAGAAGAGAACTTCTCAAAACAATGAGAAAAGAATAGTGAGATATGACTTTCCAATGCCAAGGATGGCAATTATTGCCCCGTTCATTCCAGAGGAGAGCAATCATGAAGAACAATGGAACCCTTTGTCCCTATCTTTTAAAGAATCAATTCAAGAATTCAAAAATTGTTGCTATCGTAACTATATTATACCACGTGATGTTGAATGCTATTGCTTGTTAAACGTCAGACTACCGTGCTTTGTTTATAGTTACTGTTCAAAAGGCAGACCGGAAGATTTGAAGGATATAAAACACGCCTAGTTTAAAGGGCAAGGAATGATGGTTTCCATGGGAAGTCACGCTTGATGTGGCAAGTTTAGAAATTTGAAAGGGTTACATAATGAAATTAATGTGCAAAATCTATATAAATAAAATTTAAAATACATCTGTTTATCTGCTTCTCTTATCATCACCGAAGAACAGCTGTACAAAATTTCAAAAAATTTTGATGATTAACCTTGGTATGGTCCCACGTAAAATTTAGGCACCCGTTTGTCCCTTTATTTGTCTACCTTCATATCCTTCTGTATGTCTGTCTTCAATATTCTTCTTTCTGTCTGTCTTCGTGCCTTCTTTTTGTCTATCTTCATATTCTTCTATCTGTTTCCATATGACATGAGATTCCAAACAAACGACACCCATATAGTTATTTGAGATTTGAGTCTCTAAACTAATGTGACCTAATCGTTTTTGAGGATCTCCACAATAAATACCGATACCTACAATGACAACAAAATAACTTGCTACGTGCCGTATAAGTATAATATACACTAAAAATATAAGTATAATGTTCCACTTTTCTATAATCACATATGGCACGGTATTATGGCATTATCATTCTGCCGCATATACTAACTGACTGACTGGCTGGCTAAGCCACGGATTACATAACTTGAATTGCTGAAGGTAAAAGCTTGAAACTTTTCAAACAAGTGGAAATTGATTTTAAAATAATGAGAAAAGTCTGAAATTTTGGAATTTTATTCGAAACATTTATAAATTTTCTCTTCCGACATTCTTCCAACTTTAACTAGAGAACAACACAAAATTCGTTTTTAGACCATCATGCGCAGAAACAAATATCCTAAAATTTCTTAATAACTCTGTATATAATTAACCATTCTTGAAATATTTTAATTTATAGTTATAGCAGATATTTTCATATTTTGTAAATTCCAAAAATTTATAAATTTTCTCTTCCAACATTCTTCCAACTTTAACTAGAGAACAACACAAAATTCGTTTTTAGACCATCATGCGTAGAAACAAATATCCTAAAATTTCTTAATAACTCTGTATATAATCAACCATTCTTGACATATTTTAATTTATAGTTATAGCAGATAATATTTTTATATTTTGTAATTCATTTTCTCATCATGTTCTTTATAGTTCCATTTGTAACCATAATTACTTACACTTCAAATGCCGAAATCGTCTGCTGGCTACTCTCCTGAACAATCTGTTAATAATAGTTTTACTACTGATTGAGTTTTTGATTAAAATGTCCGAAAACGTTAGAAATAAAGCAAAATACAGTGACTGGAAATAAAATATTTTTTTACATACCACAATTTCCATGTTAACAAAGCTATAAAAAATTCGCGCCCTTTCGTGCTTAAATTTGAAACGGTATTAGATATTCAGAAATTTTCTACTAAGTATAATGGTGTAATATTTAGTGACCGCTTGCTATTTTGTCCTCGCAAAGTCAGCAATTACTAATACAAATAATTAGGCAGCCTTTGCATTAGTAATTGCTCCAAACTATCATCAAAATTCATTTGTACATAAAACATTAAACGTTTTTACTATTTCATATTTAATAATGCGTGCTAATCCTTGAATATCCTCTTTCTGAATTAACAAAGATGTTCATGTAAAGTATAATATGAATATAACACGAATATTTAATAATGCAAATATTCATATAAGTGCTTACACTAATCTTTTACATTCATCCTAAAGATATAATTAGCAACGTTACATAAATACATGTATCGCATTCCATGTTGAAATTAACTCTCTGGAATGTGACAATCAATTTAAAGTATACAATCCAACGTACACAATACACATTCATTGCATTCCATGTAAACAAATAATCGGTATTTGTTGTGATGGAATAATTTATCTATTTAATTGCTTGTTCAATAATCTTTAAAATCTCATCTTGTATGACAGCAGATTACAAGATACTTGGATTGTTATTGTATCGTTTTGTGATTAACTTTGAAGGTTAGCAAAGTCTTAACCATAACCGACTCGCCCAAATTCAATTCATAACCCATAATGCAATGCTGCTCGTTAACTGTTGTTTCTATTTATGCTCAAGGTCTTCTGCTTGTAATCCGATTGGATAAAAAAAAAGTTTTTGGTGAGGTGATAGGTTGGTGTTGTGTAGAAAGTATCCTTCGAAATATTTTCTTTTACATATAAATAAGAATTATTATGATTTTAATTATAGAATATTACCTTTAATATTACATATGTAAAGGCAAAATATTGGGCTGGACTAAAATACCGACTTTTAAATTTTGATGAATATATACGTTTTTAGCGTCTCTAAATGCGAATTAACCATTTTGTCGATTATGTCTGTCTTTCTGTGAATCCGTGGGCATAATATTTCTCACGCAAATTGAGCAAAGAATGAAATTTTACACAGGATGGCAGCATGAGGGTGCCGTTGTCAAGCAATAAAACCTTTAGGCTGTCGGTTTACATTCGCCAGCAGAGGCCTTTGACAAGCACGGATCACCATGCAATGCCGCTATTCTACAATGAATTTCATCAAGTTTCTTTCCTTCAATGGACAGAAACTGAATAACAGCTCACTGGTCTACTTTGGATGCTTTCTGTAGCAATGATGCAATTATAAGTGTACTGTTACGAATGCTGTGATGTCCCTTTATCCTCATCCTTACTTTCGTCTCTTTTGAAGACCAGGCGGTGAAAACACCCGTACAGGCATCCTTTCCTATGACGTGAGTATAAGGTTGCCGCATGCCGAAATTCGAAGAGGAGTTGCCTGGCGACTTTCCCAAGCTTCGAGAAACATCTCGAAATAACCAATATTCTACGTGATATGAGAGATTTCCAGAAGTGCCTATGGTGAGTCTATAAAAAGAACTCATCACTTAATCGAAGAGCAGTTGCTGAGATACAAGCTTTATTGAACTCTGACTTTCGTCAATGTTTTGAGAAGAGTATTAGTTATTTTGTGAAATTAGTGAAGCATTAAAGTGCTGTTTTACTATATATTGTTTCTGTTTACGCTGTACTTATAAATATAAATAAACGTGTTAGTTATCCAGAAATTTGGACTCATTCCTGTATCCTGAGCGCACACCCGCGATTACAGAGTATACATCGTAACAAATTGGTGTCAGAAGTAGGATACTTCTTGCCAAGTTTACCTATGCATTTAAAAAACAAACAGTACTATGCATTTAACAAACAAAGTACTGCACCACAATTCAACTGTTACCCTCACAGATTAGGTTAATTACCGTTTTCAAATAGTCTCGCATTCGTCAACAATTACGTCATGCGCCATTTTGCCACGACCTCGAATCTATTTGATCATGCCATTTACAAATAACTTCTTGAAGAAAAGTCAGTAAACAGAATATAACATCCACGTATGCATGATTAATACATAACTTATAATCAAATTCACAAAGTTAGATCCTAAACTTGGCCGCTAAGTTCAATGGCATCGAACACTGTTATGCCTCTGAGCACAAAATCAGGGAGAAGTGGAGATTGATAACATCTTTCCCTCCAGAGCACGAAAAGTCTTAATATATCCAGAGGGGAAAATCTGTCATTTGCTAAGCGCGCTAAATCACTTTGGATGAATTGTAAGAGAATCAATTTGCTGTCTGGATTAATGCAAGAGAAAATGCATTGCATTGTAGGGTCTACGGGTCTACATCAAATATTGAGGAATAGATTATCGTCCCAGCAGCTCGATTAAAGAAAGAGTCTTCTGGACAGTCTGTCCGATTTCCAGGTGAAAGTTTTTTTGCAATGGCACCTGAAAGACATTTAACTGTAGTGTATGATAGAGGTATTGATTATTTCCTCTAGTACACTGCTATTTGAGGCAACAACTTCAATTCAATAAAAATTACGTCGACCAGGATGACATCATGTATACAAAAATCTGATGTGGGCAACACATGACTTTCCTTATATAATGCAACGAATTTACTACTTTAACAGTAAAAACAGTAGGTTATTCTTATAGAAGATATATTCTTTCCAAGATATTGAATTTTCGTCAATTAGTCGTCATTTTCATTGATTTAGCTTCATTTTTATCCATTTGGCGAGTTTTTCGTTAATTTAGCAACATTTAAACAAGTCGCCAAGTTGGCGGCATTCCACCAAATTCGCCACCAAAATCTCGCCAAGCGTTATGGATGAAGAAATAAGTTAATCTTACAGCAGATAAATGACTATTGGCGTTCAAATACAAAAGTATTACTCAAAGTATCTTTTCTCATGAATGGAACGAGCTAGATCCACGAGAATGATGTCACCAAATTTATTGCATGATATTGCATATGAAAAGTGAACATGTTTCTCAAGAGGTAATACTTTTTTTTTATTTTACATGATTTTTTGATAATTATTTTTAAAAATGTGCAATATCTCGAAAAATGTTCATGCTAGAGTTCTAAAATTTATGTCAATCGTTTTCTAATGAAAAATTATAAAAGAAAAGTCTATTTGCGTAACTTTATTAAAGGTTTTGATCTTTTAATGATTTTTTCAAAATTTCACTCGAAAATTTAGGGGGGGGGGGGTTCTGAACATTCGATTGCGTATAAAAACAATAGGCTTCCAGTATTCATGGATTGTGATTTTTGTACCAAATTTCGTTCGAATCGGTCCATTCATTCGTCAGTTATCGTCTCCACAGACTCACCGACACACACAACACACACAGAGACATCACCTCAAAAATGTTTGATTCGTGATCAGGGATGCTTTAAACGTGCTCTTCCGTCGAAAACTCGAATTCAAATTTTCGAGCCCTCATAATACTTTCCTTATACATTATGTATATAAGGAAAGTAAAAAAAATCAGTTCATGGGAGAGGCAGTAAAATCAGAAATCGCACTTTGATTTGAAATCTGTAAGAGAATAAAGTAGCTTCCACTTCAAAATACAGAAAGAAAGCTAATCGTCTGGGTAATTCAATAGAGGGTAGTCAGACCAATCGGAGATTGGTTGCTTGTTTGCCCAGTGAAGTAATAGTTCTTTAGAACATGACTAATTATTCTCGAGACATCATGGAAAGCAAAACAAATTCATATTAGATATAAATCAGAAAATAATTAGTTTTTAATTTTCTTTCCGAACAACTTCGTTTTGTATTAGTTAATTTTCATTCTATTAACAATTTTTAAAAATTAATTATGCAGTTATTCAATTTATTTAAAATTCACATATACGTTTCTCCGTCATTTAGCAACTATATGTCTCATGATGCAGCCATGAGTGTTAAACTGCTTAAAGCATAATTTTTTTCCACCCTAGTACATGAAAAAGTACCAGGGTCGGTAAAATTCTAAGCCAGATCGTTTTGATTATGCCAGTGCGCCCTTCTTCTTCTTCGACCCAGACCGTCCGATCTACCAGAAAGGTGTAAGGTATCTGTTTGGACGGCTGGGAAGTGCCACCCAATTTAAACCGGAACCTAGTGGGGGAGACATCTACAGGGACCGTACCCTCCTTCCCCTACCTCCAACCTCTCGGAAGGACTTACGGACCCACATGTTTAACATGATCGTACTCCGCGTGAACACGGCGGCAGTTTGGGCTGCGGCGGGAATCGAACCCGGGCCTACCGAGTGCAACTCTCGCACGCTAACCACAGGGCTACCGCGCCCACCAGTGCGCCCTTGTAAATCCAACCTTGAAGCAGTTAGAAGGAATCAGATCTATAACATATAGACTACACGCAAGAAAAACTACTTCATATGGCATAAATAAAGCAATCACAGTGTAACTGCTGAGAACATAAAAGCCGACAAAAATCAGATGATCGATTAAGAAGTAGTTGGATTTATTCTCCAATTATTCTCCCAAAGAGAGTGAAGAATAAAACTCAAGAGTCTTCCCTTTTATCACTTTTAAGCAGTAACTTATGTTGTAATTTAATTATATATTAATATTACGAAAAGCCATGGTCTGTATTTGCTCTACTATATTGATTTCAAAGCCTCAATCAATAGATGAAAAACATTTTTGCATCACTATGGTATAACACGTTTTTTGCAATCAATTTATTTATTCTGAAGAAATTCAAACAAAGGAATAAAAATGAAACGTTTCACCTGGTGGTTGCAGCCGAAGCTAAACGCGCCGAGTGCCATTGTGCACAAATCGCTGGTTTTGAAGGTCTGGTTTTTTCCTTCTTAAAATTTTATGGCAGGTAAAAATCTTTCAACAAAAATGAAATGGCATGTTTCGGAAAAAACTTCCATTATTTTAGGTCATGGAATTTTCATTTGATTTATTTCTAATACGTCTCGGTGGTTTCAGATTTCTCACATAAGTTTTACGCTCAGAAATTCCTTATCGTTTGAAGTTATGAGGCTGTTACATTGGAAAATTTCTATTGAAAAAAGAAGAAAAACTGTATTCATATATATAACACTATTAAATATTCTATTTTAAGACGGTGATATTAATAATAAATAATTAAAATATATAGTCAATTATTAACAAAGCATAAACTGCTATAAACGCTCAAAACTGCTTGCTGTTACAAGTTAAATTTTTATAAAGCTTCCTGTAGCACAGCGTAAAGAAATGATTACACAGCATCAAGTTTACTTAATGCTGTGTTACACGAAGCGTTCCCTAAACTTTAAAAAATAAATAAAATCAATAAGTACAGTACACTTTGTGCGAAGGATGATAAAAACTTAAGCAGCGTATAGAAGCTCAAACAACACAATAATGCAGCATACAGCTGTTTCGAGGATAGGCTGGATCTCCTTCGTCAGTGCAAGAGAACCACCAAACCCGAAGTCCAAAAGAGGAATTGGCTCGAAAGAAAAAAAGCAGGGAGAATATACACAAGACCTGGATTAAGAGAGGACCAATCAGAGAGCAGCATGAAGAAATCCCCAGCAATCCGAAACGGCAAGTAACACACAACATTGGCGTGCGCCCAAACAAAACAGGAATATCCCGATAAGAGGAGTCAAGTTAGAACAAGAATAAATGAGGTCCAACAAGAAGAAAAAATGATTAAACTAACACAAGAACCCAAAAGGAACAGAACGAAGAAAGCTAGCGGGTGAGGGGGAGGTTACAGGGCGTTCTGCCAGACGGAGTTACAGGATGTTCGGCCTCACTTCTATATATATATATATATATATATATATATAATTCCATTGTTGCAAGATAATTAAAAAGAGTCCAATATGCGTTTCCAGGGGGTGCAATAGCCCAGTGGTTAGCGAGCGGGAATTGCACTCGATCGGCCAGAGTTCGATTCCCACCACTGCCAAAACTGCCGCCGTGTTCACGCGGAGTATGATCACGTTAAACATGTAGGTCCATAAGTCCTTCTGAGAAGTTGATGATAGGGGAAGAAGGGTACGGTCCCTGTGGATGTCGCTTCCCCACTGGGTTCCGGTCTAAATTGGGTGGCACTTGTCAGACGGTCTGGGTCGAAGAAGAATATGCGTTTTCACTTACATATATATATATATATATATATATATAATTATATTATGTATATATATACAATTTTTAAACTATCTTACAATGGGACTTTTACGGGCCGTTCTGGGCATGATTCAGGAGGGGAGTCAGGATGGGGGTCAACTTAAATTTGATGCAATATTTTATTGCATCAAATTTTTTTTTCATCGCAAATACGTATGTGTCGAAAACCCAGACCACCAGACTGACCCAAAGGTTTACGGCAGCAGAAACAAAATACGTATATGTGTAAAATTTCAAGAAAGCTTTGTAAAAGTGGGTCAAAAATTGATTTCAAAATTTGACCCAAGCAAGCAAATCGAGAAACCAACGTAAATAAAACAGTATGAAAACCGTAGTAATTTGATTTATGATCTGAATTTCAAAGCGAACAAGATCGGAAGTTTCACAAAAATATCTTTGAAGATTTTAAGATAATTCCCTTTCTAGTACCAAGAAAGAATTGTATTTTGAAGTTTTGTAACCTGATGAAATATTTTTCATTCTTAACATAGAAACAAAACCAACTTTCGAAAACAAAACTTTCGATCACAAAAGAAAATCGCAGTCGCTTTTTCATACTTTTACTGCAGTCGTGAAACAGCTGCTAATTAGCACTTTTAACAACGCACCTACTACTAACTTATTGTATATAACGATTCTTACCATACAATTTACTTACTATGGCAGAAGAAAATTGCCCCTATTCTTCCTGACAAGCTCCAAAAGAAGTGCATATAGTAATTTTCCGGAAGTTATTGACCTTCCATTGTTATTCTATAACAATCGGAAGTTCAGAATTTGATCGAAACCGATCACTGCAATTATTTGACGATGGAAAGTTAAAGTTATTGGCGCGAAACGGTAAAAGGTGAAAAAAATTACGGTCAAGTCATCGAACGGTAAGAGACTTGGCATTTGCATGCTATTAAGATGCCGTTAAATTTTGTGACTGATATGATTGATCGCTAAAGATATTATTTATGATCTTTTCTTCAAGCATATACAACGAAAATGACTTCCCGCCACTGAAGCTCAGTCATATCTCTTTGTGTTTCCGGATAATATTGAGCCATTATGAGGTCACGTTTTTATTTTTAAAAAAACAAAATCTGTAGGGCTATAAATAATAGTAAAACATACAACTGACTTGTATATTTTAACAAAAAGAATGAAAATATTTAATTGTTTATTTGCATAAAAATGCTGTAGTAAAGAAAAAAGCTGATGTAGGCAGCACATGACTTCCCTTATATAATGCAATGAATTTACTACTTTAAACAGTAAGAACAAAATAGGTTGTTCTTATAGTATTCTTATAGTATATTCTTTCCAAGATATTGAATTTTTGTCAATTAGTCGTCATTTTCATTGATTTAGCGTCATTTTTATCCATTTGGCGAGATTTTCATTAATTTGGCAACATTTGAAAAAGTCCCCAAGTTGGCGATATTCCGCCAAATTCATCGCCAAAATCTCACCAAGCGTTATGGAAGAAGAAATAATTTATTCTTTTAGCAGATAAATGACTATTGGCGTTCAAATACAAAAGTATTACTCAAAGTATCTTTTCTAATGAATGGAACGAGTTAGATCCATGGCTATGATGTCACCAAATTTATGGTATGATATTACATATGAAAAGTAAGCATATTTTTCAACAGTCCTTATTTTTTTTTTAATTTATGGGATTTTTTGATGAATTTAATTGAAAAATGGGCGATATTTCAAGAGCGGTTCAAACTAGCGTTCTAAAGTTTATGCCAATCGTTTTCTACGGCAAAATTACATCAGAAATGTCTATTTGCGTAACTTTATTAAAGATTTTGATTTTTTGATGATTTTTTTTCAAAATTTCACTCGAAAATTTAGAGGGTTCTGAACATTCGATTGTGTTTAAAAACAATAGGCTTTCAGTATTCATGGATTGTAATATTTGTACCAAATTTCATTCGAATCGCTCCATTCGTTCGTGAGATATCGTCTCCACAAATTCAATGACACACACACACACACTTTCACACACACACGCACACACTTTCACACACACACACTTTCACACACACACACTTTCACACACACTCACACACACTTTCACACACACTCACACACACTTTCACACACACTCACACACACTTTCACACACACACACTTTCACACACACACACACACTTTTTGCGCGCTGGATTTGCACGCTGCCACAACTGCCGCCGTGTTTATGCGGAGTACGATCACGTTAAACATGTGGATCCGTAAGTCCTTCCGAGAGGTTGGTGGAAGGAGAAGGAGGGTACGGTTCCTGTGGATGCCTCCCCCACTGGGTTCCGGTCTAAATTGGGTGGCACTTCCCGGTCGTCCAAACAGTTACCTTACACCTTTCTGGTAGTTCGGACGGTCTGGGTCTCAACAACAACAACAACAGAACACACACACACTTTCACCCACACAAAGTGTACACATACTTTCACACACACACACTTTCACACACAAAGTGTGTGTGTGTGTGTCGGTGAGTCTGTGGTGACGATATCTCACGAACGAATGGAGCGATTTGAATGAAATTTGGTACAAACATTGCAATCCGTAAATAGTGGAAGCCTATTGTTTTTAGACACAATCGAATGTTCAGAAATGCCCTAAATTGCAAGTAAAATTTTGAAAAAATCATCTAAAAATAAAAACCTTTAATAAAGTAACACAAATATACTTTTCTTATGCAATTTTTCCTTAGAAAACTATTGACATAAACTTTAGAAAGCTAGCATGAACCGTTCTCAAGATATTGCACATGTTTCAAATAAATTTATCAAAAAATCCCATAAATTGAAAAAAAAAATATTAACTGTTGAGAAACATGTTCACTTTTCATGTGCAATATCATGCGATAAATTTGGTGACATCATTCGCGTGGACTTAGCTCGTTCCATTCATGAGAAAAGATACTTTGAGTAATACTTTTGTATTTGAACGCCAATAGTCAGTTATCTGCTATAAGAATAACTTATTTCTCCGTCCAAAACGCGAGATTTTGGCGACGAATCTGGCGGAATGTCGCCAACTTAGCGATTGTTTTAAATGTTGCCAAATTAACGAAAATATTGCCAAATGGATGAAAATGACGACTAATTGACGAAAATTCAATATCTCGGAAAGAATATAAGTATATATCTACTATAAAAATAACCTATTTTGTTTTCACAGTAAAAGTAGTAAATTCGTTGCATTATATAAGGAAAGTCATGTGTTGCCCACATCATATTTTTTAGAAAATATATTCAAGATTCAATTGAAACTATCAGGTACATGTATCAGTTATATATTCCCATCCACGTTTGTCCACTCCCATTTCCAGCATTCGGTGTACTTGAGGAGGCACTGAATTTGTGTTTATTTGCAATAAATTCTCTTAATTCTCATCTACGTTCCTTATATGTAATCTATATGATAATAATATGATAATAATATAAATCTATATAATCTATATGATAATAATATAAATCTATATGATATAAATCTGAAAGTGACTAAGACAGGGTCCCTCAACCTTTTACCATCTGCAAGTACTCCCAGACTTCAAAACCTTTCGGCGAGCACTTTATAAAAATATATATTATATATGCATACTTACATATGGATACAAATATACATACATACATGCTTGTATACATGGATACATACATGCATATTTAGAATTCAGATGTTTTAAATTTGCTTATAAACGAACTTAATCCGAAGAAAAATATATGGCAATATTCAATAACATCAAATTAAATTCAGAAAATAAACTTAACTAAATGAAACCAACTTTCAGAATCCTGTTCATAATGAAACAAACACTGGACCAAGTCTGCTAGTAAAGTTCAGCAACAACGAAGTTTAGTTAACTATAGTAACTGAGGGTCTTTAATATGAGGTTGGGCACTCAGCCCAGCAACCAATCAGAAAGTTGTCAGCCTGACGTCATGAGAATTTAGTTTCGTTATTCGTGATGTCACGGTCCAGAGTAAACTTTGAGAGGAGTTGCGAAAACACAAAAATATTTTTCATTATTGCAGTTAATAATTGTTTGTTAATTTTGAAGGGGCAATATCCAGGCGTAAACAACTTGCCCAAAGACATTAAATTGCACTGTGTAAACAAGAATCCAGTGACGTCCAAGGAAATTTAATGACGTCGGTGGAGTAAGATGACAGTCGCAGTTAATAGGTTTGGTTCTTCTTGAGAGTCCAAGAACAAAAAACGACCGTTCTGTTTTCTCATGTCGTCATATGCGCAGAGCCAAATAAAAATAATGAAGTCAGCCATGCCCGAGATAAACACCCTCTGATGGTAATATGGAAAATTTTCTACCGTAAAATATCATTATTAGCATTGTTTTTCCTGATTTGTCCAGTTGACACAATGTCTGTGCTGGACATATCAAGAAAAACAACGCTACTGATGTTATTTTGCGGTACATATTTTTACATGTTACAATAATTGTGACCTAGCAAATTCTTCTAGTGGTCTTCTAATGGTTATTCGCTGCAGAGAAGCTCTGATAAGATAAAATTCTGAGATATTGGTTCTGTTGTTGTTGTTGAAACCCAGACCGTCCGACCTACCAGAAAGGTGTAAGGTAACAGTTTGGACGGTCGGGAAGTGCCTCCCAATTTGGACCGGAACCCAGTGGGGGAGGCATCCACAGGGACCGTACCCTCCTTTCCCTACCACCAACCTCTCGGAAGGACTTTCGGACCCACATGTTTAACGTGATCGTACTCCGCATGAACACGGCGGCAGTTTTGGCAGTGGCTGGAATCGAACCCGGGCCTACCGAGAGCAACTCCAGCGCGCTAACCAATGGGCTACCGCGCCCCGATTTCGGTTCTGTAACATCACTGAGAACATGATATCCATATTTCAATCATCTGCCTGGTTCAGGAAGATTTTCGGATTACAAATTAAAACTGCTCTGATTTAATATTATCTTTATATATTTTTTATATTTTAAAATCGCATTTTGCCTCACTTCCTTATTTATTAAAATATTATTTTAATGCAGTCTTTTTTTTTAATGCAGTCTATATAGATATAATTTGGTGATTAGTTTTAAATATTTTTACAGAGTAATTGAAATTTATTTTGATTCATACACTTCATAAAGGATGAAAATATTTAACTGTCTATTGTATGCATAAAAATGCTATTGTAAAAATAAATAAATATGATTAGTCGAGGAAATTCTTTTTTGAGTTTCTTATCAGTGTTTTGATAAATTTGCAAAAAATGTGTCCTAAAAACCGATAGAAAACATCTCCCTCCCATAAGAAAATAAACAAATTTAATATACAGTTATATTCAGTACTAGAAAATGAACATTATTAAGGAAGTATCTGCAATCCTAAAATTGCCCGTATCCCGTACATGTATTAGTTGTGTAACCACGCCCACATTTGTCCCCTCCCTGTTTTTAGCATTTGGTCTACTTGGCAAGGCAGTGAAAAAGTATTTATTTGCAATAAATATGAATGTTAGGGGTCAATTTTTAAGCTGATGATGATTTTATTCCAAAACACTATTCCCGCAGATGTTAAAATGACCATGGTAAAATAAGGAAACTGAAATAACTTTTTTTTTTTAGAATTAGCTGCTACTCTTTTCTAATAACAGTTTTGGAGAACGCAGGTATATTCAGCCTTAGGCTATTTACTTCGTAATATTTAATACATTTTGACATCTCTTACAATAAAAATTATGCTATGTATAGGAAAAGTATTGTAGCAGAGTCAAGTATTTGAAATCGAGTTTTTGTTAGATTTACTCACTTCGTGGATATTACAACGCGATTCAACTGCTTTCAAAGATATGGCTCTTTTTTCGTTTATGCGTACGTGTTATGTGTCTATCCTTGCAATTGAAATATGTAATGTAAATATGTGTCAACTATAACTCGAAAACTATCAGACGTTTCATGAAATTTACATTTGGTAATTTACTCTCGGGGCTCGGGCCCAATAAATCTTCATGAAAATTAAAAAAAGAAGTATTAGTTCTTTTTTACATCATGATCCAAAAAACAATTGAAAATATTAAAATAGATAAAATATGCACATCTATATTTAACAAATGATTGCTTTCTGTAGCATATTTTATGAGAAATCTCACGCAACCCATCCCCATATGTTAAGATAAGCAGTATTAACGAGGTTTTCTGCTCATGGGGATAAAATAAAGTTAATAAATAATAATAATAATAATAATAATAGATATGGTGATAAGATAAAGTTGCTAAGTTAAATTTAATAAGAACAATAAATTACCAATTAGATGAACAATGTATATAAGAACAATATTATAAGAACAATAAATTACCAAATAATTAAAAAACTGGAAATTTTATGCATTTTAAGTAAATTTTCATTTTGTATAAAAAAAAATGAATATATGCTAATTCAATTAACATAAATAGCAAAAGAGAAAAAGAGAAAGAGCCAATAATTAACAAATGGAGAAAGTCATACGCTGCGATTTAGAATTTATCAATTTATTAGATAAATCGCTTCAAACTACTTCGAAATTAGTATAGCCCAACTTTCTGATCTTTTTGCAGAGTAAAATTAAATGTATAAAATGACTGTTTATTGAACATGATTGATTATCATTCATTTGATATATAAATTTATAGAGCAATGGCGGTTCTTAAATATTGCATTTACACTAACTGTAATAATCAATCAAATATTTCGTTTAAATAGCGTAATTTGTTTCAATGGTAATATTGTTCACACACACTCATCTACACACGTACATCGTCTTTAAAACATTTGATTTGTGTTCGAGCGTGCTCAAAGCATGTTTAATTATCGAAATCATAAATAATAACTTTTGCATGTATTATAATATCATTTCTACACATATATAATGTATATATGAAAGGTTAAAATTAATGTTTCTGTTTCATTGAATGCTATTTTTTTCTATGATGCTCTCGATAATACATTTCTTGTAAGCCAGTGGTGATTATCAACAGTTTTATATGACAACTACTAAGTGAACAAAATATTACCATATGTTTCTCTTTTTATCCAAAAAGACTTCAATTATCCTATATTTCTTGGAAAATATTTCACACCTCGCCTGTATATTATTGATATTTTTCCTAAAAATGTAGCTAACGCTCACTTTAAAATATAATTTCACTGTTTTATCACGAATATATGAATATTAAATTCTATTTAACAAACAGTACATGTTCATTTTGGTTTTATATTCAATTCTATTTGATATTATTAAACTCACAGCACGTATCCCAAAAATCGTTTTTCCACATTGCAAAGGAAGATTGATAGATAAAAGTGAAACTCATCAAAAATGTATCAAATATCTTTTTTATTATATAGTATTTGAAGTCATTTAAAATTAAACATTAGTCTTTCCATGGTTAGGTATTGGAAGCTTGGAAGCGCAAGAATCTTTCTGAACTTCAAATACCAGTCTCAATAGTCAACTAATTCAACAGTAAGGGAAAATGAAATCAAAATTGTTATATATAAGTAAATATTCACTGTGCGCTAAACCTCTAAATCAGCGTACACAATATAAGAAATCTGTTTACAGTGCACTGCAAGAATTAAAAAGGAGAAATTAAAAATACTTTTACGGAAGATAAACTTATTCTGATTTACAAATCAACACAGAATATATAGTTATAAATAAATATTTGCTGTTGTGGAAATAAAATAAAATGCTTTTCTTCTGTTAGATACGTATATACGTATGTTCCAAGATACACGTATTTGTTTACATTAGAGAGTAAAGAACGTAATTTTAATTCCCTGCCAATGAATAGATCATTTTATTCATTTTCCTGTAAGCCGCTTTCTCTGATAACGTCATTCTCTTCCGGACAGAAGGGGGAAAATTCGTTCCATTATTTTTTCTGCTCAACATTCCTCTTTTACAAATTCTTTCACGTATTAGATCTCGCTTACCTTCCTGTTCCTACACGGCGTTATCAACAATTAAAAAGAAAAAAAAATATCATGGAGTTCAAGAAAAAAGAACTAAAATCGTCTGCAACAAGTTCTCAACCTGGTTTTATCGGAAGTCTGAGGGAGAGAAAAAAAAATGGCGAAAGAAACAAATGATTTTCCAATCCAAGTTCGTTGATCATTTTCTCCCGAGCGATTTAGAATGTTCTCTTAATCAAGTTCAATTGGAACGTATCAATGGCGAATCGAAGGGCGTAAATAAACTTTATCGTGCTTTTTCTTTTCATTCTGTTCCAATTTTTTAGGGCTGCTGCATCGTGGCAGAAAGTGGCATAACGTGATGGTTGTGATCAAGATATTTTCGATAAGCGCAGAAATATTTATTTTATCTATTATAAACTTATTTTTGATGTAAGGCATGGGTTATGAATTTCCATAACTAAAGTGTGCTAAATTTTTATAATTCGGGCTTAAAAAAAGCGGCCACGTTCGTCTTGAAAAGAAAGATTGTTCAAGTTGCATCAAAATCCAACGTAAATTTTTGAAAGTTTGATTTTAATAAGCTTTAAAATTGTTGCATAGACGTTATCTGTTGTTGCGATTTCATTTTTTTTTTAAATTTATTTTTAAGCTGTTGATTATTGTGAATTGATTATTTAAGCTGTTTTGATATTTCACAAAGATATTCTCAATTAAATTGATACATATTTATTTTATTTTCTAGATGATGGGAACAAACTAATGTATAAATTTTCAGCTTATTTTCGGCAACAACATTAAAATATGTATACAATTGCCATATATATAACTTTCTCATTAAGTTACTTTCTATTTTTCTTAAGATTGCCTTTTGAGAAATATGTTGAGTTTTAAGAAATGGGAAATTTTGCGCAAGTTGTTGCCCTCTAGAAGGCTAATATACATATCTGTTTAAAAAAATTTAACAATACATAATATTTTACATTCAGAAAGAGCTTCAATGACAATTTTACCTGTTTTGGGGATATTTCAAGTGAATACTTAGAGAAGAAAAAAATTACATATATGTGTAGGAGTAGCCAACGCAAATTATCTTGTATAAAAGTCGTAAACATCGTGTGTGTAACGTAAAAAATATGCTATTCATTTTTTTCAGTTTCTCTATCTAAATAAATGAAGTTGAAAATATGAAACAGTATCAGTCTTTTCATGTGTTACATATAACATGTATGATCTCCATTATACTTGGTAATTTATATGAATCTTTCTCAATATAACACATTTTAAATGTAACGTCTTCGTTATTGGACATTTGTACACGACTTCATAGCCAGGCATCACTTGTTTGACACAGCATAATCACGCTCAAGACAATCATTGGCATTAGCAATGGGCAACAGGAATGAACAATGTTGGGCTGGATTTTTTGGGTTCTCCACGGTCGTTTTATGAACACAAAAGGTAATTTCCAAATGCATACAAATTGAAGACTTTTCCCAAATGCATACAAATTGAAGACTTTTCCAATGCATACAATTTGAAGACTTTTGTATGATAGACCATTATACCTGCTAATGCGTGATTTTTCGACGATGTTTCCCCTCAATTTATAAAAATGGGTTTATTACTACTTATTGAATATTGAGTGATAGAAATAATTTTATGACTTTTTTAAAAAATATAACTATATTGTTTGCGACGTTTCTTTAGATGACAGTAAGAACTAATAGTGATTAGTGGAAGGTGGTACTTGAAATTTTCATATAAAGAGAAGATGAAACCAAAAAAAGCCGAAAAACACTGATCTAGATAATTAACTTAAATTATAAACATGTGACACAATTCCACTTTTATTATTTGTGATACTGTAAAAATTATTGGTATACTTTGTACATTTGTTACCACTTTATAGATGCATTTGTCTCTTGGTTACCAATCACTGGATAGTGAGCAATCTTTTATGGATGTCAAACTGGAATTCACTATTGTTAAGCGCACATATGTGAATGTAATGGTTTACAAGAAAATGATCCAGTTGCCGGTAATTAAACTTCTGAGATAATTCGCGGTATTTAGCATTAGACCGATAACTACACATTTTTAGTTTTCGCATGCTTCTTAAACATGTAAACGTTTTTATTATGCTCTTATTTTTTCAACATAAAAACTTTCAAGCTGTTTATCACTATTTTTACTTTCCTTATATACATAATGTATAAGGAAAGTATTGTGACGGAGGCGAATATTCGAAATCGAGTTTTCGACGGGAGAGCACGTTTCAAGCATCCCTGATCACGAATCAAACTGTGTGTGTGTGTGTGTGTCAGTGAATCTGTGGAGACGATAACTGACGAACGAATGGACCGATTTGAACCAAATTTGGTACAAAAATCACAATCCGTAAACACTGGAAGCCTATTGTTTTTATACGTAATCGAATGTTCAGAACTCCCCTAAATTTTCGAATAAAATTTTGAAAAAATCGTCAAAAAATCAAAACCACTAATAAAGTTACGCAAATAGACATTTCTTATGTAATTTTTCATTAGAAAACGATTGACATAAATTTTAGAACGCTAACATGAACCTTTTTCGAGATATTGCACATTTTTCAAAAAAATTATTAAAAAGTCATTTAAAATGAAAAAAAAAATATTTCCTATTGAGAAACATGTTCACTTTTCATATGTAATACCATGCGATAAATTGGGTGACATCATTCTCTTGAATCTAGCTCGTTCCATTCATGAAAAAAGATACTTTGAGTAATACTTTTGTATTTGAACGCCAATAGTCATTTATCTGCTGTAAGAACAACTTATTTCTGTGTCCAAAACGCTTAGCAAGATTTTGGCGACGAATTTGGCGGAATGTCGCCAACTTGGCGACTTTTGAAATATTGCCAAATTAACGAAAATATCGCCAAATGGATAAAAATGACGCTATATCAATGAAAATGACGACTATAATTGCCGAAAATTCAATATCTTGGAAAGAATATTAGTATCTACTATAAGAAAAACCTATTTTTTTAATGTAAAAGTAGTAAATTCATTACATTATATAAGGAAAGTCATGTGTTGCCCACATCAGATTTTTTTATTTCTGCTTTATTAAAATGCAAATTTTAAGATGAGTTGCAATAATCGTAAAGACATGCGGTAATATTTCTTAATTTTTTTTAATCAGCCTGAAAAGCTGTACTTAACCAGGCCTTAAGCTCAGTTTTGAAAATGTTCGGCAACTGGACGCCCTTCCTTGTAAAAACATCACATATGTTAGGTTACCATGCAGATCTGCTTGGATTATTTGGTCATCGAACTTAAAAGTTTGAGAATCTTTTCTCGGGTGCCAAATTCCGAAAAAAATTCTGTATTCAAGGAAATATTTCTCAAGAGCTAATCAACAAACTTTAAAGATGATATCTTCAATAATTAATGGGTTGGAAAAAGTTTAAGAACCACTGCTTTAGAGATTCATCTTAACTGGGAACCGCCGGTTAAGATGATTCTCCTGTGATATTCACTGACAACATGAGCACATGATACTTCAATTTATATAACAGAATGGTCATGAGACGTCCGTGACCGACTCACAGCAATTAATCTTCGACAACAAAAGTTGTAGGAGAGATAGTGTCAAAATATTAGTTGAAAACTATCACTTTATCATTTCTGAATATCAAAAAAAAAATTGTATTGCTATTCAGTCTATGCTTTCTCCTTAATCCATTACAGAGGTATCGCGTGCATCTGCACGTAAAGAAGCCACGGTTGTCTCTGAAACGGGCTGTTGTGTCTCTGAACTCATCATTTATCTTGACGCAATTGAATCGGCACAAGCAGAATTGAATGTGACTGAAAAATAAACTTCCCTGGACTCTGTGAATGGAAAAACACCATGTCATTTACCCGTTCTCAAATTAATTAACTCAGTACAGTAAACTTCCGATTATCCGGCACCTTCGGGACTACAGTGGTACCAGATAACCAAATTTGTCGGATTATCGGATGCCAAATTGAAATGATATAAAAAATTGGAAAAACTTTCTTAAAATATTGGACGATAAATGAGATATTTATTTGAGTAAAACATTAGATAGACTGAATTGCATAGCATAGTAGTAAAGAAACATTTAAATTAACTTTCAAATTATAAGATAAATCTCAACAGAATCCGCATATAAAATCAGTCTATCACAGTAATTGTACCTTAGTATCAGTAGAGATGAGACGTACTATCGCGTGTGCTAAACCTATGCATGCGGGATTAACAAAAATTTACAATGCTTCCAATAGAACATGATTACAAAACTTTTCAACCCATTGAAAACTGAACTAAAGATTATTGCTAAGCGACACTTTTTACTGTAACTAGTTTTCTCAAGTAGTATTTAATTCACTAAATCATCTAAACAAATGACAAATCTCAAAACCAAATCCAAAGGTCACTTTGCTAAACATCTTACAAACGTACATCAAATTCAGCCAAAGCGCTTTCGAACATCTTCATGTTCATCTTCAGTGGCGATACAATTAAAAACAGATACCAACATGCTTAAATACAATCCACTGCCGTTAAGTAAAATTTGCATATCTTGAAAAATGTCAGCCGTACAAATTGGTGAATTATAAAACAGATATAAATTATAAAATATATACAAAGCTCAAAGATAAATATCTGAAAAACTGTTTAAAGGCAGTAAATATTTTAGAACAATATTATAAATTAAGGTAACTATGTAAAGGTTTAACTCTTGCACGGAATCGAGAACGAGTCGCCAAGCATAACTTATAACCTGAACAGGGTCAAAATTACAAATAGAAGAACGATATAGATAAACGAAAAGAGTTTCGTAAAATAAGATAGAACGAGGGTTATTACAGCTAAACAAAAGAATTTTCAAAAAGGAGACGAAAATTATCTTTATTCATTAATTGAGCAAGGGTTGTCGTTTGCTTACCATTTTTTAGGTCTCTTGTATGTTCAGACAAATGGATACCAACCGTCGTTTAGTATTACCGATATAAAATTTATTGACATTATCCGGAGAAAGAAAGGGCACTATTAAGAGACCTTTGGATCTGGTTCTAAGATTTGTCGATTGTTTAGACGATTTAGTGATTTGAAATTTTGACGTGTCGCCACTCTTAGTATAATATTTAATTGTTAATAAATTGCAATCGTATTTCTACATTTAATTATATATAAATTCTAATTCGAGAGCTCAGCCCCTGTTCACCACATTGACCTATGCCCAGTTTCAATGCATGCACATCAAATTTAAAAGCAATAAATATATTCAATTCTCATTAGATAAATATTTCTCGCCAGTCAAGATTGAATCGGGTCTGTATGACGTATATCACGGAATTGCACAGATCTGTAATTGAACTTCGATCTGAATATGAGAGCAGAAAATATATAGTGCCACTTTGAATATAGAAGATATTGTAATCATTCAAATCGATTAATTCTCCTCAAATTGGTGGGGAAAATACCATAAGTTTGCCTATAAGGTATAAGCTGAAAAACGAGACCAATTACTATAAATCTCCCCATTCAGTCATGTTCCTTTGCGAGATGATGGCTGCGTCTGATGATTCCAAACTGATGTCACCCAATGATGTAAAAATGGAAGTTTTATGGGGGGTCTAGAGTAAGTGATTCCATAATATTTAGTATTGCTTATAGAAGTTTTGTAGGAATTATTGCACTGGAAAGAACGATTCTCAACCGAAAGTAAATAAATTTTTCACTTAGGTCATTTGTTATTCTAAGAGCGGTGAAGTTTTCTGAAGAATCATTGGAGAACTCCCTCTCTCCAATGATTCCACAAATGGAAATCAATAAATACGATACAGATAACATGTGCTATCGGTTAATTTCAAATGCAATATTGATCCCTGTGCGTATACATTTCAATTTATAATTGTCCATTTTATACAAAATGGTTAACTCGAAATTTCGGATAGCACGAACAAAATTTATACCCTCTTAATATCCCATCGAATTCCTTGGATAGCATTAAATAATATTACAGACTATTTGTTCATCCAGTCGTTTCTAGTCGTTAATTTCTCTCGAAAACCACTGCTATAATTGAGATGTGCAAAGAAGATAAAATAAAATTGTATCAGAAGGTTGATGGTTTAGAAAAATTCCTGAAAATAAGATCACTGTGACAGCCACGCTAAAAATAGCCAAGAAGTTTCTTAAGTAGATTATTAAACTGTTTCAACGACCTTGATGCTTAATTTATATTAATTGAGGTGCTACGAAATTATTGAAATAAAATAATTTTATGCATTTTGTGAAATTACTTTTTCCGATTAGTTTTGACTAAATATTAAGCTGCTTCTATCGCATATTTGTAATGTCAATATTTACTTGTTGTTTATATCAATGTCTCAAATCAGACTCTAAGTAGATTATCATGAAATTCGTTTAGCACGAAATTTGGTAAACAAAATGTTATCGTTTCTTCTAACATTTCATGCTAAGACGTTTCCCGTGTAATGAACAACGCCGCTAGCAAATTTTGCTCTAAAATAAAATATGAATGCCCATATGCTTTATAACACTTCATTAACATTTTTGTTACTTACAACTTGGCAACTTACAACAAATATACTAAACTCAGAAGTGAAACTTTTTCAATCAATTAGATGGCGCAATCTCGACAATGGATAGTTACTTTCTGCATCAGAGATCTTTCCCTGTCGTAAATTTCGACCATAAAATTTTCACTGAAAGCTTTCACAGCATCGGCACTTGTGATTAGAATTCAAATCAGCATCTCTTTCTGCTACACGAATTTATGGGGCGTAAATCTGGTCACGTTAGCCAAGGAAGTTTGTTGCAGATCAAGTTTCTATGCTTGATCATATTGTATGTGATTTACTATTTCTATTGTTAACTATTTTAAGTTAAACTTGTGTTACTTTTAAATTAAGTATTAATATTTCTGACGGTTTTGTCACAAACACGATTGTTTAGTTAGCTGAGTAGAGAAATTATTTATAAACTTTTAGAACGATTTTACCACAATATAATTCATGTTTTAAATTGAAATATATATTTCTTAAATGTTCTATCTGATAGCCCTTTTATTGGACTGCCGACCTTCATCTGCATTCTCAAGATAAAAAGGCATTTCTTAGTTAGTAGGGGTATTTTACTTCACTCCTCCTCATTCACTGCTTTAAGAAGCGCTCTTTTTAACAGTCTAAAGGCACAATAGTACAGTAGAGGAATACCAGATAACTTTGAAGAAATATAACCATGTATTTATCAATGACTTTGTTCCATATGGCCTTGATACTTGTCATTTCTTTTTTCAAGAAATTTAGTAGTAGATATGTATGGTATGATTGGGAGTCTTATTACTGATAGAGCTCTACGCTTTGAAATTCTGTAGATAAAGGGATGACATTTCTTCTTTGAATATATATGCATTGACATATTATTTTGATAATATGTAGAATTGATTTTAATATTCTTTTCAATTTTTTTTAATTTTCATTTCCCGTTGAACGAGAAACCAGTAACAATCATGAATCCAATACTGAAAGTCTCTGATAATTGATACTGAAAACTGTATTTCAGTTGAATACTGAAAATTGTATTTCAGTTGGAAAGTGTTTCATAATCAATGCTTTTTGAATGATTGATCTTTCTTGTTTAACACTTAGTTAATGCATAAAAAGCATGATATTATTTCACTTTTGCCTTAATAGTAATAAAGTAGAACGACTCGGAGTGGAACAAATGAATTATGTCCACCCAAGTAGATTCCTTTATAAAAAGAATGTAAGTTGAAGTGGGACGAATAATTAGAACGCGAGATACTAGAAATGTCCCATTTTTTTATCACTAACTGTGCATTTACTTACACAATATTATAATGTGCTCAAACAAATTCCAAGAGTTCTCGCCTAACCGAATATTCCTCTTAATAAAACATTTTTGGTGAATAAATTGCTATTCCTTTAGAAGAGTTTGTCTGTACTATCCATCAATAAGTTCTTTCAATGGCTGGAGGTATATGGTTTACGTTGGCTCTAAATGTGTGACAGTTGATGTCAATACACCCAAGGAATGTTGAGATTAAGTTCCGCTATTTTGTCCAGATTCCTCATTTGTATGCCCTTGAGGTTAGCACAGCTGGAAATATTCGAACACATTTGAACCGGTCTGACCGTCATTTGACCTATTCTGGAAGCAAAACAAGTTGGACCTTGAAATATTGCTTCACTTAAACCAGCCGCTAAAAATATTTTCAAACCTTTCATGTTTTTTTTTTGTCTCTTTTAAGTTTACAACTATTAAAAGAAGTATTTTTCTGTGAAATTTTGCTCTTTAGGAACAAGGCCTCCACTTTAGAGATTTCGTAAAATATTCTGGTCAAAACTTTGAGTTTCAGATTTTGTAAATCTTATATAAGAGTTTAAGACCTCGGTTAGATTATTTAGGTACTTTATACCCACAAAATCACGTTATTTAATCTGTAAAATGATAATATTATTATACTTAGAATCACAATTTTCTTACCTATGCAACTTTATCTTTACCTATGTATTTTTACCTCTAGTGCACTCAAATAAATTGAAAAAAAAATATTGTATCTTCCTTGATTAATAATTTAATAATAACCATATATACTAATGTGAACAAAAAATAACAACGTAAACAAAACAATCCAAAATGGCAAAACTAATATTTGTGTATTACTGTTTTAAAACGTAAAGAATGTTTCTTTTTTGTTTTTTTGATACATTGTCAAATCGATTTCAAAATATAAAAAGACTTTCTTTCTAAAAGAAATGTCTTCATGTGTAACTTTTTCGAACATGGGATAAGCAAAATTGAAATAAAAATAGCTATATAGGATACACATATTCCCTAAAATATAATACTTTTTAATTTATTTAATATAGTCTAAATTATCATGACAAAGTGATATGATGTTTAGTGTAATATTTTCCTTCAAGGAAAAAAATCAAAATATTAAAAAGATTTAGCATATAATTTTTACGGTTATCACTCAGATATAATATATACGCGCTGATTTAAAATTACGTAAGTTGCCTTTTTTTTTCCTTTTATTAAAATGCATCTCCTCAAGAAACAAATATTATTTAAATTGAGTAAAATTTTGCAATAATTTCAAACTGAAAAGAGTATCGAAAGATTAAGGGGCCCTCTATGATGTGTGGGCCCTAAGCAACAGCTTACTTCGGATGTTACAGTAATTCGTCCTTGGCCAGTACGTTCATAGAAAGTACTTGCCTTAAAGTCAATGGACCGAACTTATGCCTTGTCCAGACGTATAAAATTTATTTCAGTATTGGAAGATTTGAGGGCCCTGTATGATATGTGGGCCCCAAGCAGTCACTTAATCCGATTGTTATTGTAATTCGTCTTTGGCCAGTACGTTTATAAAAAGAACTTGCCTTAAGATCAGTGGATCAAACGTATTTCCTGTCCAGACGTATAAAATTTCTTTCAGCATTGAAATATTCGGGGGCCCACTATGATGTGTGGACCCTAAGCAATAGCCTCGTTTGGTTATTAGTAATTCGTCCTTGGCCAGTCTATCCCTGGAAAGCATTTAAGGTCAATGGACCTAAATTATTCCCTGGCCAGACGTATAAAATTTCTTTTCCGCATAAAACTAATTCCCCTTCATGAATCATCATCATTTTAGCTGTCGCAGATTGCTGAATCAGAATTGTCCACCTACACACAGAATTTTCCCCATTTCCTCTGCATTAGTGTATGAAGACAACAAAAGCAGAAGTTCATCTCTGTTTACATATGCGTTAAATGCACATATAAAAAAAGACAGACTGACAAAAAAAAAATAGCCAATCATTTCTGAATCAGCATAATCGACACCAACTGAACCGAGATGCCGCGGAAGATGAACTGTATCCTTACGTTATGTACCGAAAGTTCTTCAGTCATTCACCTGCTCCCTGATCCGTTCAATCTGTTGGCGACAAAACAGTAGCCTTTAAAGTACGCCTTAGGATATTGGGTTTCTGACAACAGTCATTTTTGCACGGATTCACAGAACCTAAACGTCAGTGTTACGTACATTGTTACATAAACTGAAGATTTCATACCACACCCTACGGTTCTTTGTACGCAGTAATTTTGTAACAGCTGTTTCGAGGGTATTTTAACAGATACGAAGTTTCTTAAAATAAGGTGCGTAATTTTATACAAGCAGTCTAGATTTTGTGGGTGGTATTTCTGGGAAAATGCAAAATTCAGCTTGTTATACATGTTCCGTAAATTAATGGTAAACCCCCGTAGAAACAATACATTATATAATAGTAAGAGAAAATAAAAATGGATAAAAATTGCTTATTGTTTAAATAAAATAAAATAATGATGAATGTATTAAATTGTTTTGATGCGTATAAATATCTATATATACTAATTGCTAAGTGTCTGTTTGTCTGTTCGTCCGTCTGTCGCGCCTTTTTTAGGCACTTCCCGAATAGATAGAGACTTGCAATTTGGTACACGGGTCGATCGTTCTATAACCCCCCCCCCCCCTGGAAAAATCGGGTTTTTCGAAAACGCTCTCTAGAGGGGGTGCTCCACCCCAAAACGTTCGAAAAGTGAAATGATAGGAAAGCATACTTTGTCATAAGATAGAGACTTTAAATTTGGTGTATGGGTAGTAAATCGTTCGAAAGGAAGAAAGTGTGCAATTTCAGATTTCCAATATTTTCTACTTAAGGGGGTACCGCATACCAAAATGTTCGATTTACCGAATAAATGAGAAACGGCTGCTTTAAAATTTGATAGAGGCTTGAAATTTGGTATATGGACAAATCATTTGATGAAAACACCCAAGACGAATATAGTTTTTCAAAAACCTTCGTTTAAGGGTGTGCTCTAGAGGAAAACGTTCGAAAGGTGATAAGGAAACATACTTCGGGATGAGATAGAGATTTGGTGTAAATGTAGATAGTTTGGAAGGAAGAAAGTGTTCAATTTCAGTTTTTGAATATTTTCTACTTTGGGGAGTGTCGCACACAAAAATATTCGATTTTCGGAATGAAGTTGAAATACCCCTTTTGGAACGTGATAGAGGCTTGATATTTGGTATATGGGCGAATCATTTAATAAAAAACCCAAGAAGAATCAGGTTTTTCAAAAATGTATATTTAAGGGGGGGGGGGGTACTCCACAGAAAAACTTTCGAAGGGTAAAATGATAGAAAAAGCATGCTTCGCGCGATGAGTTAGAGATTTCAAATTTGATATACGGATAGATAGTTGGAAAGGAAGAAAGTGTGCAATTTCAGTTTTCCAACATTTGCTAATGTAGGGGGTGCCGCACACTGAAATATTCGATTTCACGAACAACTGAAAAACGCCTCCTTTAGAGTGTGATAGAAGCTTGAAATTTAGTATATGGGCTAATCATTTGATAAAAAAAACCTAAGATTATCACGGTTTTTCAAAAATGATCATTTCAGGGGATGTAACACAGAAAAACGTTCGAAATATGAAGTGATAGAAAAACATGCTACACAATAGGATAGAGACATCAAATTTGGTGTACTGGTATATAGTTTGAAAGAAAGAAAGTGTGCAAATTTCAAATTTCCAGTATTTGCTACTTTAGGTGGTGATGGATGCCAATATGTTCGATTTTCGGAATAAGTGAGACACGCTTCCATTTAAATGAGGTAGAAGCTTAATATTTGATATATTGGCCAATCATCTAATAAAAAACCCAATACGAACAGAGTTTTTCAAAAATGTTCATTTATGGTTGTGTTCCAAAGAAAAACGTTCGAAAGGGGAGATGATAAAATAGTATGCTTCGAGGTGAGATAGAGACTTTAATATGGTGTAGTGGTAGATAGTTCGAAAGGAAGACGTGCGCAATTTAAATTTTCCAATATTTTCTTCTTTAGGGGGTTCTGTACACTAAAATATTCGATTTGCCGAATAAATGTGAAGCGCGAATTATTAAAAAAATGGCAATATTCAGGGTGTGCTTATTGCAAGACCGTTGATTTTCAACGGGTATCTGGCTAGTTTTATCATTTTTTCTTGACATACTCTATGATAGGATTGCTATTTTCACTGGTGACTATTCTAAAAGAGAAATAGGAAAGTACTTTTTTGGGGGGAGGGGGGGGGGGCTCTTGTAAATTCAAGATTTGGACTAGAGCATATGGGTTGAGAGCACGTTACACTAATTATTGGACTGTTTATTTTCGTCTGTGATTAACTAAGCGGAGATCTTTAGTTCACGTCCCCGCTGAGACATGAATTCTTCACAATATTTTGTTTTAAACAGCTGTTCAAAATTCTTAAAAATAATTTTTAAACAATGTCGGTAGTATAATATGAGCTATATTCTGCAGGAATAGTAAAAATATTATTATTCACGTCAAAGAATTACGTTCATACTTTCTGTTATGGCAATTTGTTTTACCTAGGTTAGGTTTTTCTTAACCAGGTTTTTTATCTAGGTATTTTCATATTTCCATAATAAAAGTCTTTCAAACGGATATTCAAATTGAATGTTGTTGTTTCCACCCAGTCAATGCACGCATAATGAGAAGCAATGCTTGCATAATCAATGCACTCATAATGAAGACAAAACTGAATAATTAGCCGGTCACATTGTCCACAATATATTCAAATTAGCCTTGTTGCAAGTATATCTTCTCTTTTAGAACGAAAATCACACAGTTCTGAGAGGTTGGTGGTAGGAGAAGGAGGATAAGGTCCCTGTGGATGCCTCCCTCATTGGGTTCCGGTCTAAATTGGGTGGCACTTCCCGGCCGTCCAAACAGTTACATTACACCTTTCTGGTAGGTCGGACGGTCTGGGTCTCAACAACAACAACAGAAGAGTTTCATTGTTCAGATTTGTTGTTTTAAGTTATTATTTTATTATCAAAACAAAACTTCTTCCAGTCGTAAATAATTTCGTATGTAGGAATTCTACCAATTGAGTTGTTTGTAATAGTAATTGTAAAGTAGTATCATTCATTCTGAAAAGGATAGACATGTAGTTTTATGCAGCACGAATCTAATTTTGCACTGAAACCATTGCACTGAAACTTCATTTTCAAAAAGTAATCGTTGGTTTTAAAAACACTAGTAATTTTCTACGAAAGTCGTATCATTCATTCTGAATGGGATAGGGATTCAGTCTTATGCAGCACGAACCAAACTTTGCACTGAAACCAAAAGTTCTATTCCAAAAAGTAATCGTTGGTCTCTAAAACACGAGTAATTGTCTACGGAAGTCATATCATTCATTCTAAAAATGATAAGGGTTTAGTTTAATGCAGCACGAATTTAAATTTGCATTGAAACCAAAAGTTCAATTCCAAAAGGTAATCGTTGGTTTCGAAACCACTATTCAGCGTATGTCTATCATTACGAAAAATATTTTATGCGTACACATGATGCTAATTTACTACTTAATTAGCTCAACCTCATTACAAATTTAAAACCGGGCACAACTAGCAGATTTTTATTGTAAACTCACCGCTAAATTAAATCAATTCACAGCTGTTAATTGAATCACCCAAATTAAAAGACTTGCTGCTACCGTTATATAAATTTTATTATATACTTATGCACAGCCGCGGGAAAAAAACGCCCCACCCTCTGTTAATCGAGCATCGTTCATCGTAGAGAAAATTGAATGATACCATTCGATTAGGAATAACATCTTCTACAAATCAATGTGCGCAAAATTTGCATAAGGGGCCGTCTTCATATCTAAACGCTCACAAACTTTGAAATCTTAAATGGCAACACCCAAGTTTGACAACATAGTTCGAAACTAGAGCAAAATTCAACCTGTGATACCAAATTTCAAGTCATTTGGGTGAAGCGTTTCTGAGTTGTGAGTATGTAAAGTTTTGAACTACTATTGTTAAACTAGTTTCCAAGACTTCCATTCATATCTTCTGTAATAATTATCTGCTCACGCTGATTATTTGTATGACGTTACTACTAAACAACCCAAACACATTTACGTGATTTCTATTATTGTAGAATAAATTGTTTGTATGAAATATTAATTATAAAATCAATAATCGAAAAAATATTAATACAAACCTGGACACGTTTTAATAAAAATCGATTCACAAAGAGTTTTTATATGTTTATATAAAATTCCAGGTGTTTCCTCCCACTAGTTCTTTCGAAATGTTTAAATATTCAGCATCATGATGACTTTAGGGGTCGTATATTAGTTTAAAAAATGACTAAGTTAATCTTTATTTAAGAAAACGGCCATTTATTTTTACCCAGTTTTAATAAAAACTTTGTATAAACAGTGTTGTATAGATGCAACCTAATCAACATAATTCTGCTACTGTATTGAAGGGCGCAAACTTGTATTGTTATAAATGGGGTCTACTTATGTTAATGCCCATTAATAGTTCCCGAGTTACTACGAGTTGAAATCGCCCACAAAATGTAATAATTGATAATAAAAAATATTTATATGAAACAATAAAAAATTATAAAATTATGTGATACTAAACACCAACAAGACTTCAAGCGGGGATTGATAATGACGGATTGATACTTTTAAATTCGTCACCAAGTTCCAACGGAGTTGTTTTGTCACGTCATCTGCAGATATTTGCTAGTCTCATAAATTGATTTTGAAACAGCATTATAAAATGACATTTGAAAATAAACATTTCATTCTTCTTCATTTCTTCTTCCTTTTATTGACCCTGGCACGAATGCCCCCTTAGATTTTAGCAACGTACCCAGTACCACTTTTTACCCTTAATAATCGTGCCATATTTGAGGCATAATCCTACCCATTACAGACCCACTGCCTTAGTAACACACACACACACACACACAAGACAACACCACACGCAGCCATGAAAATGCTCACCCTCTCATGCAGGAATCAAACCTGCGACCCTTTGGCTGCGAGGTAAGTCATAATGCTGAATGTCAAGAGGATAGTTCAATAATTTACAACAGTGCTGTGGTCACATCACCCTTCAAATTGCGGTTTTCAATATGGAGCTGATCCCCGAAAATTGCACGTTCCGGAATATTGAATATCTTCGGATATAACGATAGAAACGTCGTGAAAATTTGAATTTGAACTAATTTGGGGGGTCTAGAACTTGTGGCTGACGTCAAAATTGGGTGTTGCTATTGAAAACTTCAAAGTTTGTGCGCGTTTGGATATGAAGACGGCCCCTTATGCAAATTTTACGCACATTAATTTGCAGAGGATGTTATTCCTAATCGAATGGTATCATTCAATTTTCTCTACGATGAACGATGCTCTTTTAACAGAGGGTGGGGCGTTTTTTTTTTTCCGCGGCTGTACATATTAATCAAATACATAAATAACCGAGGCACAGAGAACAAAAACACGAGAGAATCCATATTATATCTTAAATGTAAAAGCAGTAAGAAATTAAATAAAGTGTGGCTCAGCTGGACATATTTTTTCAAATCATACAAGAAAAAAAATTTGAAAAATCGGTATCGTGGTCCAAATTATTACTACTATAGCATATTACCCCTAACTCTAAAAGGCTTGAAAAACTCTCAACTGATACCATACATGACAATATATCCCCCTCCGGGAGATAACTTGACCCCCCAGAGGGTCTAATGACGTCACGAACAAAAAAAAATTGTTTCGCTGCTATTTTTCACAGCAATGATTGAAACTATTAAGACTCACGATCATTGAGGTATAAATAAACTCTTTTATGCATGATTATGTTCAATTTTGTCTTATGCTGCCATGTTAAAAAAATATAAAATTTCGAAGTTTTCGCTCGAATTTAATAAAACGCTGTCTAGTTTTAAATTTCTGATAACAGAACGAGATATAAAGTTGAAAACCCATTAATATTTGTGGCTGCTATTGTGAGCACAAGAAATCGAACACAGCCATCAGACTGACAGACATCACTCCAAAAATAGTTCAAACGTGTTCAGGAGGTCTTAAAACATATATTGCCATAAAAATTTCGAAATCGAAAATTTTTTGTGGAAACAATATTTTCTCAATACTACGTATGGGAAATTAAAAACATGCAAAACTTTGAAGAACTTGTTAAAAAAAACGAATTGCTACAAACACGGGTTGTTATATACGTATTTAATGACCTCTAACGGGAGAAGCTCACTATTGCACGGTTAAATTACCTTTTCTATCTATGGAATCAATTGTTTTGATAAATTCCTCTTATTTCTAACCAAGCAAAGTCCAGCAGATGCATTAAAATTATGCATGAATTCACGTGGAAACTTGTAACAGTATACTTTCTTTCTTTGTAAGGATACCGCCATGAAAGCAAAAGTTCTATGTAATCGTCTGCTTTATTTCAACCTTCGTCTCAAGAAAAGTTATGGAATAAATAGCGCCAGAAGGCACGAGAAGGTTACGCTTAATTTCAGGCATTAAATGCTCGGTCTTCTAGTTGAGTTGTTTGATTTGTGAAACTATTGTTCAGAAGATGGGCCATTCAGATTCGTTGAACCCACTCTCTCCGCCATTCCTCATAATTCCCGTGTCGCATTCCTGCGAATTTTCACTGCGTAACGGAGCAATGTAAATTCCCTTTGAAAAACACACATTCTCGTTTCTGCGATTCCCTATTTCCAAATATAAGCTCAAATAAATCTAAATTTGGTCGGACAAAGACTGTTTATTTTTTTGTAAAAAAATTCAAGATATTAAAATGTTGAAATTATTTATGTAATGTCCGCAAATAAAACCATATTTCCGACAAAATAAGTGCTTATGAATTTTAGCCATTAGGTTTCAATATATAAGCGTCCAAAGCAGTGTTTATTTTAGACATACATCTGGGGGGCGAAACCCCCCGGAGATATTTTATATTAACCTAACTTCTATTTATGTGACAGCATTTAGATATATTTATGTAAGGCAAATAAAAAACTTGCCCCCTAAAGTTTTATTCACCCCCCCCCCCTTCACACACACACACACACACCACCACCACCACCACGGCCAAAATGTCCTGAAAGATACACTGGTCCGAAGTGTTTACATGTTTCGTAATACCCCGTTTTCAGTCAGAGATACTCCAACGATACATGTTATTTCCATCAAAACTGCTTTCAATTTCAGTTTTTTGGTAAAAATATCATTTTATTTTCATTTTGTTTATTATCCAATTTTAGCAGACAAAATACAAATGGAATGCAAAGTTTAAACTTCGCCTATTGCGCATGAAGCCCTAGCTCCGGCCCTGTTTCTGAAGAGCATAATTTCTTCATTATTCAGAAATAACGAGTTTTAGCCGAACAACATTGGAACGCTTAGCGTTCGGCTGAAAAGAATAAGGCACAGCCAGTCTTGCATCAATTTCTCTGTACGTATAACCGTCTGAAATCTCGATCAGAACGTGTTTGGGGATACGATCAAATCGCCACTCTCATTACCATATCTGTTACACAGTGTGAATACAAATATTATGTTTTCACCCTCTTTAAGTCAAAGAACCGCTTAATTATTGAAATTCCGTTATTATCTTTATACACGCAATGCATTGTCGCGTACTGATGGTTAACGATTTTGGGTGCGAAATGATCAACTAAATTCTATAACAACATCTTTTTGGATTGTTTTCTAATTCATCAAGGCATTATTTAACAATATCAGTGTAAATGGAGTACACTGTTAGTTTGGAAAGAAGTATATGTGCATTGAGATTATAGATTTGATGGTGTTTATTATACATTTACAGATAATTCCCAACAAAAGGAAGAGATAGGATTTATTAAGGGAATTTACGGTTGTCGATTTACTGGGACTTCAACGCCCCTTTTAACACATTGTGGGATCGGCAATAGGCATGGGCGCCCATGGAACTTTTTCCAAGGGAGGGCAAATTCAAGAATAAAACATACAACTTTAGCTAGCTTGATATCCGTCTATGTGACTTTAAATATGCAGGAGGGGCACGTTCCTCATTGTCCTCTCCTATGCACGCTCATTTCAATAGCTAAGCATATAATTTTAAATGTCAAATTTTAGAATGTTTACCCTTTATTATTGAACTTAATTCTAATATATTTTATTTTGTTGATAAAAAAAGCTAGCAAACCTGGAAACTAGTAAAACAGAAGCTTTTACAGCGGGCATTGCTTGTATTCTTCTTACTTTCTAATTTAAAAAATATATGTAAATTAAAAAGGGTGAATTGAATGTTTCTTTTCAATAAACACTTCAGCATCAAACTGTCATGTATTTTTTTTTAATCTTTTACATTATTTTGTACCGATTTTGGAAAGCAAGAGAAACAAGAGATATTTTATAAAAGAGGTCTTGATGTGGTTACACTGTCCCAGGAAAGAAAAATCCTACTTCGAAGACTTTCCGAATGCAGCTGAGATGCGTTCACCTTACGTGCTAATGGTGAGGAATTCGGAAAATTTTTGTTCGCCCTTTCTGACCAGACCTTAAAATGATTGCTCCCAATGTAACAATGAGCATCAGGGAAACGTTTTAGCTCTTATTAGCACATTCAGGGTCAAATAAGCGTTAACCTATTAGTAACAAAAACTTTTTGACGCTAAACTTTTAAATTTGTAAGCCTCTGGTGTTCAACTAAATTGGCTGTACCATGCAGATGCCAGATGCAATCAAATTTATAGAATATCTATATAAAGCTGCAAGCACGAGATTGCTGTACTCAGTTCATTGTCTCAAAAGCCGCGATAAGAGACACTCTAAAGCTTGAAGTCATATTTCAAGCTTGTGTTTTGTAAAATGAACCTCACTTTGACGTCGGATACTGTGAAATTTACATGTTCTATAAATATAATGTCATCTGCGTATTACAGCCCACTTTGTTGGCTACTACATAGACTTTCAAGAGTTCTAATTAAGCTGTACTACAAATAGAGTACTTATTAAGCTGCGTGGAGTGCGTTTTAAGCTATAGGACTATTGTTATTGCCGACCCAGATTTTGCAGGCCGTCGATAGGGTAACATACATGAGAAATGTAGACTCTCTAAAATATATAAGTTCTTTGTGCCATCTTAAGATTTTATCTTAATCCGTTTTGCAAAGTAACACCATTAGCTGATTTTGTATGCAGAGTAGCAAACCGTTTCAGCACTTGCAGAATGACGTAAGATAAATTAACTTCTTGCAGACTAGTGTTTAAGATGAGCTTTGGTGTAGTGATAAACTGAGGTTGAACACACAATTTATTTAATATGCAGTTTGATTATGTAATTTAAGAATCACGCCTTCGAACTACCAGTTACAATCCTCATGTTTTTAATCAACTTTATATTGGTTGGGTTTTCCCAACTTTATCGTGGTTGAGTAAAAGCTCCGGTTGGAATTATACTTCCAATGCATAAATATCGCTGAACTAGATATCACCTCTTTTATGTGCCTTTTTTTTAACAGAAAGACCAAAATAATCGAAAATTTAGTTAAAATACCAATTTTAATTATTTCTGAGAATGAATAAATAAGCAAAATCAGTGGAACGTAATCACTGAAGTTTGTTCCTTATCATGATTGCAGTGTAAAAGCAGTAAAGAATCACTGATATATTTACTTCAATAGCTAAACTTGAAATCTACACAAATAAAATTGAAAATCTGTCTGCCTGCCTGTCTATATGTTTGTTTCATCATCACAGGAGAACGGCTGAACCGAATTTCATAAAATTTTGTGGGTAGCCTTGGAATAGCCCCACTTAAAATGTAGCCCATGTTTCGAGTTTCTAGACCCAAGGGTTGTCTAGATATTAATTAAAAACGCACAGTTAAGCCTTCCATAGACATAGTATTATGTAGACTTTATTTTCCCCGTAAATTTATTTGAAGAAAATTGATATTATGCCCCTTAGCAACGGATTTATATCCAATGTGTATGCGGCAGACGATTTGCATTAAATATTTTCAGATTTAAATAATAAAGAAACGTTTATAAAATAAATTTTATAGAAATTGCATCTTTGATTGGATTATATCAATTACGGCCTGCAGGTTTAAATATTACTGGGATTATGGATATTTTCTATTCAATGCGTTATTTGTTTTATTTTGGCAAATACTGGAATAATAACAAATATTGACAAGTATTGGCATATATTGGAATCAATTACGGCCCTCAAGTTTAAAGATTAAGGGGATAAAATTGATATTTTATTATATCATTTGTTTTATTTTGGCAAAAAATTTTCAAACTCTTATATTGTAATACGAGTATACTTTCTAATCTACAAGAATATAAGTAGTACTGTTATATCTTCCCATACAATTTTAGCACTATTTCATTTTGTCATATATTGATTCCATTTCATGTTTGTTATAAATTTATTTTCAAACGGGGCCAGTATATTTTATTCTTTAGAACTGCCCGTGAAGATGATTTTGTATAACAATAGCAGATATTCTTAAACTTCTTTTCAGGAGCATTAATTTAAATATAGTATTAATATAATGCTTTGAATTATATTATCATTTAAAATACCATAGGAATATGAACATAATTTTGAATTTTCAGTTCTTTATATTATACAATCCGTACGAAGAACGGGTATGTTTCTAGTCTATAATAAACTGAAAGTTTGAAGTTTAATATCAAGAGGCTGTATGTTTTGAAAATTATTTTACTCTTATAAATTGCGTACAAAGGAGGTTTTATGTGTACATTATGCATATTTAGATACAGTACAACATGCGATATTCCATAAAAAATATTTTTACCATTAAGGCATGTTATTTTATCCTAGCCTTTAAAATAATGGGAATATTATATTCAGAGTAAAAATTATATTTACTGAGTTTGTTTAATATAATTTTGAGTGTCATACACTTACTTTTAAAGAATATACAGATGTCATAATAATAAATCATCAGATCTCAGCTTGAAATGCAGTTCAAACAAGTTGAAAAGAGCAGAAGTAATGTTTCAGATTTCTTTTCTCAGTGCGAACAAATATGAATCTGAATGTTCAAATGAGAATAAAACTCGGTCAAAATGGTTAACCAACGGAATTCTATATAGTAGCTCCACCAAATGTGATGAAAGAGAAAAAAAAACAATCGGAAAATACAGAAATATGAATAAGAGAAGCAAGCATTAAAAAGAAAATAAATAATATAATGTTAATGTTGATCACAATGTATATGATCACAATGCACGGAGCAAGAAAACAAATAATTAAGCATGGTCACGCCAAACCTCAAACAAATAGGATGGCATTGACGCGTCATTAACTGGAAGTTTTATTGGTATGAAAAGCTTCAAAGAAATCCATATTAAAAATATAGAGCACCTTTGAATAATGAATCCACATTGAAGAAAGAAATCCAAAGGTTTCCAAAACGCACATGTGCTCACTCAAACTTATTTGAGTTGCATTTTACTTTGAAATCTAGTTCATTATTGATTGTGCGCAAAGGCACGTTCTTTACTTAGCTGCCTCAAGAGTTTATAGATATTTCGTATATCCGCACATGATTTTAAAATTTGCGTTGGTGTCGCTTTCGTGAAATCTAGAAGGATATTAATAATAGTATAAATAATAGTTAGATAATGTTGATTCCTCAAAGATGAGACTAGATAGCTTTATGCATACAGTAATGAATGTGTGGCAATTAGCTCTTGCGCCATTTTAACAACAATCGATCAACCTTGCTAAAAGCACACCTGGAATTATGCGTTCGGGCTAAAAGATATATTTTGGCCTAACATTATAGTATCAAGCTCCCACACACTAGTTCTAACCCCCACGGGGGACCAACCGCTCTCATAATGGTAAACTGGATGACAAAAAGAACACGCAACCTTCTTGACGATGATCGAAATTCACAGTGGTGAACTGGACAACGAAACGAGTACGCAACCTGCTCGACGATAATCACAGTGCCTTTCACAAGATGACAGCACCACAAAAGGGTCATTCTTCCCTGCTCCCGACATCCAATAACTGATATCAATGTCAAGCTCTCATCGGCTGCACAATCAAAGTGGGACTTCTCCGGCACGACAGGGCACGCTCCCGACTCAAGCTTCCCGATTGAAAATTGGCGGGCCTTTAGGTCGCTCTAGCCATTTTTTCATACTCGTCTAAGCTCGTTCCTGAAGAACAGGTGTTTTTGGTGTCAGGCTCTTGTGCCTTTCGAACAATGATCGTGCAACAAAGTTGTGCTACAAAGCACATCCCGAATTACAAATTCAGACTGGAAGCTATCTTTTGGCCTAACTGTATATCATTGGACTCCCACACATGAATATCATGATTGCTAAGCTCTAACCCGTGGAAACAGCCGGTACTACAAATGCAGCAAATTGTAGTTAAAAATATTTTTCACATTAATAATCACTTAAAATTTCTGTGTCTCAAAGTTTCTGAACTTCGGCCATTGTACTAAATCTTTGCTTATTTCAGTAAAAATTTGACATAACTGACTCAGTGATCTGTTTCATATATCATCGCATTTCTTTGCTATGACCATTTCCGAAAATTAAGATACATTTTTAAAAATATATTTCAATGTTATCTTAATTTGCTTTGAAATTTAATTTTGTTTTTCTTTTACAGGATGGACACAAAATAGCGACCATTGTTACAGATTTTTTAATATTAGGCGGTCTTGGAAAAGAGCTGCCGAAATCTGCCGAAGGTAAGTAGAATGTTCGTTTTAAAATTCGCTTATTGAATTTACGGATATTCTCCTCTGTTTATGCAGTCAATCTAAGAATTTACCGTCTTTTAACCTCAAGAACATTTCAAGCAAATTGAGGCCACTACAAGCAAACAAAAATCTGATGTGGGCAACACATGACTTTCCTTATATAATGCAATGAATTTACTACTTTTACAGTTAAAAAAAATGTTATTCTTATAGTAGATACTATATTCTTTCCAAGATATTGAATTTTCTTCAATTAGTCGTCATTTTCATTGATTTAGCGTCATTTTTTTCTATTTGGCGAAATTTTCGTTAATTTTGCAACATTTAAAAAGTCGTCAAGTTGGCGACATTCCGCCAAAATAGTCGCCAAAATCTCACCAAGCATTATGGACGGAGAAATAAGATATTCTTAAACCAGATAAATGACTATTGGCGTTCAAATACAAAAGTATTGTTCAAAGTATCTTTTCTCATGAATGGGACGAGCTAGATCCACGAGAATGATGTCAGCAAATTTATCGCAGGATATCACATATAAAAGTGAACATGTTTCTCAACAGTTAATATATTTTTTTAATTTATGGGATTTTTTGATAAATTTATTTGAAAAATGTGCATTATATCAAGAACGGATCATGCTAGCGTTCTAAAGTTTATGTCAATCGTTTTCTAAGGAAAAATTACATAAGAAATGTCTATTTGCTTAACTTTATTAAAGGTTTTGATTTTTTGATGATTTTTTTAAAATTTCACTCGAAAATTTAGGGGAGTTCTGAACATTCGATTGCGTTTAAAAACAATAGGCTTCCAGAATTCACGGATTGTGATTTTTGTACCAAATTTCGTTCGAATCGCTTCATTCATTCGTGAGATATCGTCTCCACAGACTCACTGACACACGCACCCACACACACACTTTCACACACACAGACATCACCTTAATGTTTGATTTGTGATCAGGGATGCTTGAAACGTGCTCTCCCGTCGAAAACTCGAATTCGAATTTTCGACCCCTTCACAATACTTTCCTTATAGATTATGTATATAAGGAAAGTAATAAGGCATTAAAAACATAAAAAAGGCATTTTCTTCAATATGAAACAAAAAAATCTGATGTGGGCAACACATGACTTTCCTTATATAATGTAATGAATTTACTACTTTCACAGTAAAAAAAAAGATTATTCTTATAGTAGATACTAATATTCTTTCCAAGATATTGAATTTTCGACAATTAGTCGTCATTTTCATTGATTTAGCGTCATTTTTATCCAAGTGGCGAGATTTTCGTTAATTTGGCAATACTTCAAAAAGTCGCCAAGTTGGCGACATTCCGCCAAATTCGTCGCCTAAATCTCGCCAAGCGTTATGGATGAAGAAATAAGTTATTCTTAAAGCAAACAAATGACTATTGGTGTTCAATTACAAACGTATTAGACAAAGTATCTTTTTCCATGAATGGAACGAGCTAGATCCACGAGAATGATGTCACCCAATTTATCATATGGTATTACATATGAAAAGTGAACATGTTTCTCAATAGGAAATATTTTTCTTTATTTTATATGACTTTTTGATAATTTTATTGAAAAATGTGCAATATCTCGAGAAAGGTTTGTGTTAGCGTTCTAAAATGTGTGCCAATCGTTTTCTAATGAAAAATTACATAAGAAATGTCTATTTGCGTAACTTTATTAGTGGTTTTAATTTTTTGACGATTTTTTCAAAATTTTATTCGAACATTTAGAGGGGTTCTGAACATTCGATTGCGTATAAAATCAATAGGCTTCCAGTGTTTACGGATTGTAATTTTTGTACCAAATTTGGTTCGAAAAGGTCCATTCGTTCGTCAGTTATCGTCTCCACAGACTCACTGACACACACACACACATACTTTCACACACACACACACACACACACATACTTTCACACACACGCACACACGCAGACATCACTTCAAAAATGTTTGATTCGTGATCAGGGATGCTTGAAACGTGCTCTCTCGTCGAAAACTCGAATTCGAATTTTCGACCCCGTCACAATACTTTCCTTATACATTATGTATATAAAGAAAGTAATATATGAAACAAACAAAAAAAAAACATTTTAATTTTGCCTGAATTTCCGGGCTGTAATAATGACTGATATGATTACCCTTTTGCTTACTAGTGGGACAGCGTCCATCCCAAACGAAGAACCTCTAAAAAAGACAGGTATATGACATACCCTATCCCAAACAGCTCGATCCCCTTTTGCAGGCATTGGCGTCCTGCAAAGGGAGATCGAGCTGTTTAGGATAGGGTATGTCAAATGCCTGTCTTTTTGAGAGGTTCTTCGTTTGGGATGGACGCTGTCCCACGCGTAAGCTAAAGGTTAAGAGTGTTAAATTCGAGAGAGAGTTAGGAAATTTATTGAGGATTTACAATTCTGGTTCTGGAGATGTCGCTTAAAGTTTTCCCTAAATTTAGTAGGAGTATAATACGAAATAAGCAGATTTCGTCAAAAACGAAGTATAGATGTATGAAAAAATTGAAATTTTCTCCAGAGATGCAACAGTCGATAAACCGAATATTTGTTTCACCACATTAGATTTGTTAACTCACACACACTGTTGTTTTTCTCCTTTCTTTATACAAATGCAGAAACAATACAAAAGAAATTCCTGAGTTAAAACAGCATAATTCAATAAAGCCGATGTAAAAGCATTTGTTTTGCTGGGATAGTTCAAAAAAGTTTAATTTCACCTAAGCTTTACTGGGACATTATGTTAAGTAAGACATTCTTTTGTTTGGCGTTAAGTGAAAGTGCCGAAGATTTTTATTTTCATTAACCCACTCATGTCTCAACCACGCAATTGAGTAAACGTTTTTGAGGCCAAATACATTATAAGGAATCCCGCTGCTTTCATTCGAGACGCCTTCTTTTGAGAAACGTGATTGAACAAACCACCTCTTCCACCGGATTGTTTTGATTCATTAGACCAGGAAGTCAAAAGTAGGACAACATATGGTTTGCCCGTTAAGAGCCAAATTTAATTTGTGTAAGTCAATATTATACTAAAATGCATCTTTTCTGGAATGAAGCAACATAATGCAAATTGCTTTTGTAATCATATGGTTTATAAACAGACCTCTCTCTCTCTCCCTCTCTCTCTTTCTCTCTGTAATGTTAACAGGGCTCCGAGGCAAACGTAAATCCCACATTAAACTTTCATAGTAAAAATCTGATGTGGGCAGCACATGACTTTCCCTGCAGACTCAAATTCATTTCTTCTGTATTTCTTTAAGAACTCATTAGATTGAGTTTAATTGCACAAAATAACACTAAATTTGCATTTTTAATTCAATTTCTTCTTTTATTTGGTAATTGGACATTTTTCCAAAGGCGGCATAACAAAAATGCGGAAAATCTCAAATATCTCGAGAACGGTTAGTCCTAGAGTAATAGAGTTGTTCTTATTCTTTTCCTCGTCAAAAATTACGTCTAAAACAAGCATTTAATTGATACATTTGAACATACGTAATCTTTTTTTATAGATATTGACGATTTTGCGGGCCATTTCGTAAAAAAAGGCAGGTTGTTCTTTTCCGAATCGTACCAAAATCTCATCAGCATCAGAGTATCCCACAAGGGATATATCTACCAAATTTTGTGAAATTTGGTCAATTAGTATTTTAGCTAGAGCGGATACATGAAATTTTTGAGGGTCATTTCGTAAAAAAAGGCGAGTTCTTTTTTCCGAATTATACCAAAAACCAATCAGCACCAGGATCACACCCAAGGGTCTTACCTACTAAATTTTATGAAATTCGATCCATTAGTTTTTGAGTTAGAGTGGATACATACATTGCACAGACACACAGACAGACACACACACAGACGTCACGCTAAAAATAGTTTTTCATATTCAAGAGGTCCCGAAACATGTAGATCCGTCGAAAACTCGAGTTGCAATTTTCGACATGATTCCCATGCTTTTCCTATACATTACCATGTATTGCAGGGGAAGTAAAAATCTGATGTGGGCAGCACATGACTTTCTCTGCAGACTCAAATTCATATGTTCTTTATTTTTTTTAATAATTCATTAGATTGAGTTTAATTGCACCAAATAACACTAAATTTGCATTTTTAATTCAATTTTTGTTTTTATTTCGTAATTGGACATTTTTCCAAAAGTGGCATAACTAAATGCGAAAAATCTCAAATATCTCGAGAACGGTTAATCGTAGAGTAATAGAGTTGTTCTTATTATTTTCCTCATCAAAAATTACGTATAAAACAACCATTTAATTGATATATTTGAACATACGTAGCTTTTTTTTAGATTTTTGCGATTTTTGAGGGTCATTTCGTAAAAAAAGACAGGTTGTTCTTTTCCAAATAATACCATAATCTAATCAGCACCAGAGTATCCCACAAGTAACTTATCTACCAAATTTTGTGAAATTTGGTCAATTAGTATTTTAGCTAGAGTGGATACATGACATTTTTGGGGGCCATTTCGTAAAAAAAGGCAGGCTGTGTGTTCTTTTCCGATTAATACCAAAATCTAATGAGCACCAGAGTATTGTACAAGTAACACATCTCCCAAATTTTGTGAAATTTGGTTAAATAGTATTTTAGCTAGTGTGGATACATGGCATTTTTACGGGCCATTTCGCAAAAAAAAAAGGCGGGTTCTGTATTTGCGAATCGTACCAAAAACTAATCAGCACCAGGGTCATATCCAAGTGACTTACCTACCAAATTTTATGAAATTCGGTCCATAAGTTTTTGAGTTAGAGTGGATACATACATTGCACAGACACACAGACACACAGACAGACACGCAGTCAGACAGACAGACAGACACACACACAGACGTCACGTTGAAAATAGTTTTTTCGTATTCTGGAGGTCTCGAAACGTGTAGATGAGTCGAAAACTTGAGTTGTGATTTTCGACATGATTCCAATACTTTCCCTATACATTGTCATGTATTGCAGGGAAAGTAAAAATCTGATGTGGGCAGCACATGACTTTCACAGCAGACTTATATCCACGTTCTTTTTATTTCAATTAAATTTAATTCACTTTTAATTCAATTTTCGTTGTCATTTGATAACTGGACTTATTTTCAAAGGTGGCGTGGAGAAAATACGAAAAAAACTAATATATCTCGAGAACGGCTAGTCCTAGTGTAATGGGGTTGGTCTTATTCTTTTCTTTGTTAAAAATTACGTATTAAACAAGCATTTAATGGATATATTTGAGCACACGTAGCTTTTTAGTTTAAATTTTGACAATTTTTGCTTGCCATTCTGCAAAAAAAGGCAAGTTACTTTTTTTCTGAATCGTCTAATCAGCGCAGAATCTAATCAGCGCCAGGGTGACCTATACGTGACTTATCTACCGAATTTTGTGAAATTCGGTCTATTAAATTTTCAGCTAGATCGGATACAATCTTTTGCGGGCCATTTCGCAAAAAAAGGCGGGTTCTTTTATCCCGAATCGTACCCAAAACTAATCAGCACCAGGCTCGCCCACAAGTGATTTAACTACAGAATTTTGTGAAATTCGGTGTGAAATTCGGTTTTTTAGTTAGAGTGGATATAAAATCTGCACAGACAGACAGACAGACACACAGACAGACACACAGACAGACACACGCACAGACGTCACGCTAAAAATAGTTTTTTCGTATTTTAGAGGTCTCGAAACGTGTAGATCCGTCGAAAAATTACAATCCATGAACACTGGAAGTCTTCTGTTTTTAAACCCAATCGAATATTTAGAACCCCCTAAATTGTCTAGTGAAATTTTGAAAAATTCAGCAAAAAATCAAAACCTTTAATGAAGTTACGCAAATAGACATTTCTTATGTAATTTTCCCTTAGAAAACGATTAACATAAACTTTAGAACGCTAGCGCGAGCCGTTCTCGAGATATTGCACATTTTTCGAATAAATTTATAAAAAAAAAAAAACCATAAATTAAAATAAAATATTAACTGGAAACATATCCACTTTTCATATGTAATATCATGCGATAAATTTGGTGACATCATTCTCTTGGATCTAGCTCGTTCCATTCACGAGAAAAGATACTTTGAGTAATACTTTTGTATTTGAACCGCAATCTGCTATGAGAATAACTTATTTCTCCGTCCATAACGCTTGGAGAGATTTTGGCGACGAGTTTGGCGGAATGTCGCCAACTTGGCGACTTTTATAAATGTTGCCAAATTAACGAAAATCTCGTCAAATGGATAAAAGTGAAGTAAATCAATGAAAATGGCGACTAATTGCAGAAATGTCAATGCCTTGGAAAGAATATAAGTATCCACTATAAAAATAACCTATTTTCTTTTACTGAAAAAGTAGTAAATTCATCGCATTATATAAATTAAGTCATGTGCTGCCCACATCCGATTTTTTTATTATCCTACTTGCACATTGTATCCCAGAGAAAAGCTCAAACCATCGATATAAAATACCACTGACTTCTGTTGCTTATTGTAGTAGCTGAACAACTTATTGTAATTCATAAATTAACTCAAAGATTCAAAACCGATAAGGAAAACCTTCCCCAAAACTGTGTAAAAAGGCATCTTAGAGGGACTTTGTAGAAAATTCATTGCGTTTATTAACACTTTACAACAAAGTTGAAAAGTGTTTATGACTTTGTGCATTCTGTCTGTCTGTCTGTCTATCTGTACGATAACTGCACTATAACTGCAGTAAATCCACGATAACTGCAGTAAAAATGACTTTATCAAAATGAAATTTTAGTATGTTGTTCAGATGGTCTGTGGAACCTATGCGAATATAAATGAATGATATCACCCAATTAGTTTTGGATTAAACCCCGGGTTTAAATACATTGAACCCTATGAGACCTAATTTTTAAAAACAATTTTTGAGCGGATTTAAAATTCACAAATTGCTTCGAAAGTTTTAGGAAATATTCAAATTGTCCCATAAAGTATATAAAAGAAATTTTTCAGCAAAATATATTCAGTAGCTTTTTAAATAAAAATTAAAATAATAATTACACCTTTTATATGAAGCGATCACTTAACCATTATATGAAGAGATTACGTAACCCACTTCAAAGTAAAATATGGCATCCATCTTGTGTCAAAATCGTGATTTTTAAAGTTCTTTTTAATTCTTATTTAGTGTTGTATCCGACCTAAAACCGCTTTATTTTTGCTTAAATTCTGTGTATCTACATACTAAAACAACACAATTACAATATATTCCACTTTAAATGATCATTCAACTTTGATTATTTCTACAACGAAGCCTAATTTTCACTTATGGATAATGTATATACCAAAAGATGTAGAATGAGTTGTATAAGAATTGCTGGATTTTTAACGCAAAATTATTCAGCTCATGGAGTCTGCAATATAGCTGATATGAATGAAATATTTATTGATTTTACACAGAGAAGAGCGATTTTTTCGATGAAGTTTTAAGTATAGAGTTTAATTACTTGTACCTCCATGGTCTTAAGTTTTTAAATAAAATAAAGTATTATATAGTATTGTGATGAATCAAATGAATGAAATGCTGCTTTTATAGAGAGAGCCAGGCGTGTTATATTTCGATGACGTCATTGGAATAATTTTCATTTGATTTCGATGAAGTTTTCAAAAATAATGAATTATTGCAGTATTATGATAATTTTAAAAATATTACCGAGGAATGTATCGCATTTTAGAGATGTTTAAATAAATTTGCATTGAAGTTGGAAAGTGTTTCATAATATCAATGCTTTATGCATGATTAATCTTTCTTGTATTTATATTGCATAGAATACAGCTTAGTGGAGGAGGTATGGACTTGAAGTTCATATTGAGAATAGAGTTGCAAAACGGGAAAAATCCAGTTTATTCCCCGGAATAAACCTTGTTTTTTAGGAAGGGAATTTTGAATGTTTCCAAAAAGTGGAAATTTTCAGTTATTGCACTTTGCATTGTAAAAGAAATGTATATTACCAAAAACTAATATTTATTTTTCATTTGAAATTGTAAATAGCTGAAGCATGGAAAACTGAGAGATTTGTTAGATCCAAGAAATATATTTAAAATATGTGACTTTCTTATTATATATAAAAATGAAAATTAATTCCACAAATAAATAGTAATTTCATTTATAAATATTTTATAAGTACAAGCACTTTGAACTATGAAATACTTATTATAAAGTAATTAATTAATTTATATTCATTTAATATTGAATTTCAACCAATAACATTTTAATAATTTTGTGACTAATAAAATTTGCATATTTTCAACAAAATGTTTGTAATTTCAAATTTTCAAAATTTTTGTTTCAATGGACTTTACTTTTAAATTAATACAAATGTTTAATAAATTTATCTAAATGTCGATGCTTCATGAAGGTTTAAACTGCGTAATTTGCCGGTTTAGCCAGATCTTATAAGACACGCGTAAATTAATTTCTTCCCATCAAAGATTCCTCCCTATGTTTCAAACATTTTCAGTTTATTCCCGCATCTCAAAATTCCCGGGTTTATTCCCGCATCTCAAAATTCCCGAGTTTATTCCAACTTTTTAAAATTCTAGGGCTTATTCCCGCTTCTCGAAATTCCCGGCAATTTTTGGCAATTCTAATTGAGAGTAGGTTTGAAGGTATACATTTTATAAGTATCGCCAATTTAAAGTATACAGTAAAAATAAGATATCTAAATAATAAAAGATATCTAGCTGTTTGTTTGTTCATCTGCATACCGAAATAACTAACCACTCACTAATTACACACTTACAGAAAGAGTAACAAGGATCGGACGAAACCCGATCCGGTCTATTTGGGAATAAACCGGGTTTTAAGGACGGCAATTCCTGGGGAGAGGGGGGACAAAAAAAAAAACCTGGGAATTTTGAAAGTTTCGAAAAAGTGGGAATTTTTAGTCATAGCCTTTTGCATTGAAAAAGAAATACCTGTCTATACATATAAAGAGGAAAAGTATGTATGTATGTATGTATGTATGTATGATCCAACATCACGAAAGAACGGCTGAACCGAATTTGATGAAATTTGGTGGGTAGTTTTGAAATAGCCCCACTTAAAATTTAGTCCATGTTTAGAGTTTCTACGGCTAGTGGTTCTCGAGATATTAGTGGAAAACCAAACTTTCGTTTGTCTCATCATCATGGGAGAGCGGCTAAACCGAATTTAATGAAATATGGTGGGTAGCGTTAAAATAGACACCCATAAATTTAGCCTGAGTTTCGAGTTTCTAAGATCAGGGGTTGTTGAGATATTAGTGAAAAACAGCACTTTTACCTAGGAATTCTACTCTCTAACTCCATGATTCCCAACGAAAAAGATTGGAATTAGTTGGTTTAAAACGTGAAAATCAATTAAATCTCAATGAGTTTTGTGGGAGTTTATTGAACGTATTAGTTACTCTTTTGAAAATCGCAAATATGAACTTAAATGGAAACTATCACCATGGTTTATTTCTCACAGGCTTACTAAACAACGAAAAGTATTAAGAAATCACAAGAAAGATCAATCATGCATAAAGCATTGATTATGTGTGTGTGTGTGAAACACTTTCCAACTTTAATTTTATTTAAACATCCCTAAAATGCGACACATTCAGCGGTAATATATCACAATACTGCAATAATTAATTATATTTGAAAATTTTAAACTTCATCGAAAAAAACGAGCTTGATTCAAATGACGTCATCGAAATATAAATCGCCTGGTTCTCTGTGTAAAAGCAGTAAATATATCATTCATACATTTTCTTACATTCATCACAATACTACAATAATTTATTCTACTTAAAAACTTTAAAACCATGGAGACCAAAGTTATTTAACTTTATGCATAAAACTTCATTGAAGAAGTCTGCCATTAAATCGTCTGCTGCTCTGTGTAAAATCAATGAATATTTCATTCATATCATCAATATTGCAGACTCCTGAGCAAAATAATTTAGCGTTAAAGAAATTCATTAATTTTTATACAACTCATCTTACAGCCTAATCAGTTTGCATTCTCCATAAGTAAAAATTAGGTTCCGTTGCAGAAACAATCAAAGTTTGATGATCATTTAAACTCAAATTTGTTGTAATAGTGCTGTTTCAGAATACAGATGCACAGAAATTAAGCAAAAATAAAGCGGTTTTAGGAGGGATACAACACTAAATTTAAATTAAAAAGAACTTTAAAAATCACAATTCAGACACAATATGGATGGTATGGATCATTTAAACTCAAATATATTGTAATTGTGCTGTTTCAGAATACAGATGCACAGAAATTGAGCAAAAATAAAGCGATTTTAGGACGGATACGACACTAAATATAAATAAAAAATAATTTTAAAAATCACGATTTTGACACAAGTTGTATGCCATATTTTATTTTGAAGTGGGTCACGTGATCTCTTCATATAAAGGGTTTAATTATTATTTTAATTGTTATTTTAAAAACTGGTGAATATATTTTGCTGGACATTGTTTTATATATTTTATGGGATAATTTGAATATTTCCTAAAATTTCCGAAGCAATTTGTGAATTTTAAATTCGCTTTAAAATGTTTGAAAATTAGGTCCCATAGGATTTAATGTATTTCATTTTTTTTCAATCCGGGTTCAATCCCAAACTGATTGGGTGACATTATTAATTTATATTCCCATAGATCCCACAAACCGTCTGAACAACATACAAAAATTTCATTTTGATAAAATCGTTTTTACGGTAGGTATCGTGCTAACGGACAGACAGGCAGACAGACAGAATGAACAAAGTCATAAACACTTTTCAACTATGTTGTAAAGTGTTAAAAATGGTAATTTAATTATCAGCATTTTATTAGGAAGATTTTTTTTCTTATGCAGCTATGGCTTATATAACGCAATGATTTTTTTTTCTTACATAATGCAATGAATTTGCATCTTTCACAGTGAAAAAACAATGTCTAAGATTCACGCCTCTATATGTTCCGGTGCAATTTTTATCACAGTTTTGCATGGTAAATCCAACGCCGGGTAATCGCTGCTAATGCTTTATAAACAAAACTATTTTTTTACTTTCCTTATATACATAGTATAGTGTATAAGGAAAGTATTGGAAAGGGGTCGAAAATTCGAATTCGAGTTTTCGACGGGAGAGCACATTTCAAGCATCTCTGATCACGAATCGAACAGTTTTGAGGCGATGTCTGTGTGTGTGCCTGTATGCCATGTCTGTGTGTCAGTGAGTCTGTGGAGACGATATCTCACGAACGAATGGAGCGATTCTAATGAGATTCGGTGCAAAAATTACAATCCGTGAATACTGGAAGCCCATTGTTTTTAAACACAACCGAATGCTCAGATTCCCCCTAAATTTTTGGGTGAAATTTTGAATAAATCATCAAAACATCAAGACCTTTAATAAAGTTACCCAAACAAACATTTCTTATGTAATTTTTCCTTAGGAAACGATTAACATAAACTTTAGAACGCTAGCATGAACCCTTCTTGAGATATTGCACATTTTTCAAATAAATTTAACAAAAAATCCCATAAATTAAAAAAATTATTAACTGTTCATAAACATGTTCACTTTTCATATGTAATATCATGCGATAAATTTGGTGACATCATTCTCGTGAATATAGCTCGTTCATGAGAAAAGATACTTTGAGAAATACTTTCGCATCTGAACGCCAATAGTCATTTATCTGCTATAAGAATAACTTATTTCTCCTTCCATAGCGCTTGGCGATATTTTGGAGACGAATTTGGCGGAATGTTGTCAACTTAGTGACTTTTTTAAATGTTACCAAATTAACGAAAATCTCGCTGAATGGATAAAAATGACGCTAAATCAATGAAAATGACGACTAATTGAAGAAAATTCATAATCTGGGAAATAATATAATTATCTATTATAAGAATAACCTATTTTTTTTTACTGTAAAAGTAGTAAATTCATTGCATTGTATAACGAAAGTCATGTGCTGCCCACATCAGATTCTTTTTCATTCGGAAATGTAAATCACATATATATAAACACTATGAACTATGAAATACTTATTACAAAGTGATTCATTTACATTTATTTAAGGTTGAATAATAATAAATAATATATATTAGTGAAAATAACAATGTACTTGATTAACCAGAGCAAATAAAACACTAGTAAATTAGTTTTTTATTATCAAAGTTCCCAATGCTTCAAAATTCTTCTTTTATTCCCCAAATCTCCCAGGTTTATTCTCGCGTTTCAGAATTACCGGGTTTTTTGCAACTGTACTCACAGATAATACGAAATTTAATCAATAAGTTTAATAATCTTTGCGCGAAGGATAAGGAAAACTGCAGCAACGTATAAAAGCACAAATAACACAATAATATAATACAAGTATTTCGAGGATACGCTGGATTCTCTTCATCAGTGCAAGAAAACCAACAAACCTGAAGTCCGAAAGAAGAATGTTGTTATATTTCAAGCCCCCCCCCTCCCCCTAATTCGGAGCTTTTATTTTAAATTGGGATTAATTTTTTAGTTATTTTATGCTGGAGTGCAATGTTGACCGAGTTTCTCACAAATAGTTTCCTTAGTTTTCAAAAATATTATCACGGGGTTTTTACTTTAACACTATCAGAAAGATCAAGGAACACGCTTTCCAACGAACTTTGAATCAAATTCGTGAAACAATTCTTTCATATTTAAAAAAGTTAGTAAGTTGATTAATAAGTTGATTAATAAGTAAATATTAATAAGTTGAAAATCATCGAAATACTCATTTTTTAGGCCATTTGGAAATAAAATTCATTTTTAATATCGTGTATTGGCGAATTGCAGATTCACACCGTCCTATTTTTTTGCGTGAATATGGTGGAAGTGATATGTTTACATCAAAATAAAATTTTTTAATTACTCTATTTCTGAATTTTTAAATGGGTCTACAACAATTGCGATTTACCATTCGAATGCTCGCTCGGAAAGAATTTTCTCCCTTGTCCATGATGTCATAACTAGGGACGTATCCAGCAGTGGAGATCTCATACAGGGCATTTTCAGAAAATTGTGACGTATTTATATAGCCATTATTAAATTGCGTTGTTCAATTTTCTTTGCACTTTGAAAAATAGAGCGTTGAAATGGGTTTCTTTTTAATGCATCTTTTGTCAAAACAGGCGTTGTAAGAATCGAGGTGTGTTATCTGTATTTGTATTATTTACGTAGCGGGCGCTCATCATGATTTGTTCTAGTTACTAATTAAGCAATAATTTTGTAATTTTGGATTTTGTCTATACAATAATCAAAGCAGCCAATTTACATTTCAATTCAAATGAAATCCATCGGTTCAACAGCATAGAGACGATTATCATTCTGAGAGAAAAAGTGAAATTACTTTTATACGTATTACCTTTTCTTGGGCTAAAATTCGCTTTTCCTGATTGATAATATGTTCGCAAGGAGCAAGCAATGAGATGATTAGAGTCTGATCCTCTCATCGCCTGCCACTTGCTGATGAGAAGTAAAAACAACAAAGATGAGGTGATAAATTCAGCACTCGTTGGAATGTAGATTTGTGTCTAACCCAGCTCGCAGAGGAGGATTCCCGCTTCTAATCTTGTCAGAAGTTACTAACGCTAAATCGTTCTTTTGATCGAAACGGAAATGACGTTTATGTTCAAGGGGTTCATTCTTTTTATATCCATGGTACGTACATAACGTAACTTCAGTTTACGATGTGGCATCATGTTGATCTAAACAACGCTGTGTGGAAGCAGACGACGGCGATCTTTTGTTTGTCTGGCAAATTCTAATTTTGTTTTACAATTAGAATGACTTCAAATTTAAAATATATTCATCTCTCAGGTTTACGCCCATTCCTTTTTAGTCTTAGTAAAATGAATGCTTATTAAGTGTCAAATTCCTTAAGCAATTATCTGTTAATATTTGTGCAATTGAATGTTCGTGGTTTAGCTCATATTTATTATTTTAGCTGCGAAAGACATTTTCTAACCTGATTTGTCTTTTTTCGTTATTCTAAAATATGGCCACTTTATGTTATATTATAAATTTATATATAAACTATATTTTGGTTTTGATTCTGTTTTAGGTATGGCAGTGAATTATCACTTGTTGAAAATTTTTGGCAAAATAACTACACACAAGCACTTGCTGTTTCCAACTTAAAAGACATAGGCCATAAAGCTTACTGGTTAGGTAAGTATACAATATTCTGATAGATGAAATATAGAACTACTTCATCATAGTTTATAATGAGTACTATACAATGAATATTAATGAAAATCAATATGGCAGTGTTTCATGTTACGGTGTTTCAGAGAATTTTTATTTATTTATTTTTTTTTTTTAGATTTTGATAATATGAAAAATGTGCAGTGATTAAACATTTCGAAAAAATTTGAATCGTGTTATTAAGAGTACCTGAACTTAAATTGTATAGGGGGTGACATATTATAAAAGGCCCTGGAAAATTCGTTAATTATGTTAAATATACATCTTCAATTTGTTTACAAATTGACCACATACAAAAACAAAAATATTCTCACAGCATAAAAGTTAACCAACATCCTGGATATTAGTGCTAAGTTTTCAAAATCTCAGTGGAAGAGAGCATAATAATGGAGATTCAATAAAGTTATATAAAATATTTTTAGACATGCATCTCACTAGTTTTCTAGTTGTACACTAGGGTCCCCAGACTCGAGTTTACTCTCAGTGAGATGGGGGGAAATGTGAACAAGATTGAATTGAAGTATAAAGTTTATGTTTATAGGATTTTTTAAGGCTAATTCATTATTTAAAATCGCATTTTCTATGGTAAGATGTTGTATAAAGTTAGAAAAATGATATCTTAAATTTTTTGTACCAGCCCCTCTGAAAAAAAATTCCCCTGTGACCCCTGATAGTGTTCCCTTGTAGTTAGCACCTGTGCTCTTTAGAAATAGCTTAGTCGGTCTATGACTGTACATTTGTGCAGACTGAGTCTGCACAATTCAATATTCTTTAACTTATACTTTTATTTGTTTTTATTATTTTACATTTAGACTAATTTGTAGCTATATTAAATGGTGGTTGATAAAGTTGATGTACTTCCGATCAGTGGTGTAATTACAATTTTTGGGTTCACAAGCAAAATTATTTCCCCTCCCCCCCTTCCCCTTTCTGCCTGAAATTTTTTGGATGTATTCTGAAATAGTTTACAACCAGGGTTGTGTATTCTATGATAGGAAACCCAAATGTATAATATGTGTAGAATACATAGAATTATATAGAAAACCTATCATACATCACTTCTTTATGATACAAAGATGTAATATAATTTCTAAACTTATTTCCTTACATTTTATTCAACATGGTTTAGGTATACTTCCTCCAATTTTTTAATTTAAAAACAAAATATCAGAATATTTGTAATTTTAGAATATATGAAATTTCAAAACAATATATAAAAATAATATAAAAATAATAAAAAACTTCATTATCAATTTATTGATATAAAGATATAATATGATTTCTAAAAATATTTGTTTACTTTTTTATTATTCAACATAGTTTACTTCTGGAACATTTGGTATGTATCTTCAATGATACTAAACTTTTAACCTTTAGGGAATGAGTTCAAAATAATATCCAAAGAAGAGTAACTTTAGTTATGAAACTGCTCAATTTAAAAGAGTTATTTCAAACTGGTCATATGTCCAAATGTGGTAAATAAATTAATATTTACCCATCCAAAACAATTATTTGTGTATCATACCTAGTGTTAATTTCAACCATAATTTCACCCTTGAGATTTTTTAAATGAGATTTTTTCCATTTTTAATTATTGAGTTTAAAATACAGTTATAGTGGATAATTTCTTCAGATTTGTCTTATTTCAGTATTTAGTAGTGGTCTTTAAAAGGCTCATAGTTTGATAGATACTATGCTTAGTAGAAGACCCAGACCGTCCGACTCGTCCAGGGGACTAAGAGCACCTATTTGGACGGCCGGGAGATACTATGCTTAGTGTAATTTCTTACTTGATATTTTAGTGCTTTGAAAATTAAAGGAGTCTGTTGAATTTGAAGCCATTTAAAGTCTAGGTTGAGCTTTTGGTGGAATTGCTCAATAGTATTGAGTTTCTTTGGATATATTAAAAATTATTTTAAGATTTATCGTTTAACCCTTTCGCAACTGTACATTGTTGTCTGGGACGCTTGCTCAGGATGGAGTGGGGTCAAAATACACTGATCACTGATGATGGAGCTTTTTGCATAGCTAAGCCTATCTTTTGAGAAAAAAATTGAATAAAAAATAAATTTAATTGTTTTATTTTTTCGTGTAACTTTAGTTGACTATTGAAGAAATCATGTACATATATAAATATCATAGTTTTTGGGTAATGTTTTCTTTTGAAACTTAAATGATCATAAAAAATTGATTTACATTGATTAAACCTTTTAGAAAAAAATAGAAAATAAAAAATTAGGAATTTAATCAACACAATAATTAATGAAAACAAAGATTAGTAGAAAGTATGCAGCACAGCTTATTTACAATAAAATAGTCTGTGCTGCAGACTATTTACAATAAAATGTAACAATGTTTAAAAGTTTGATTTTGTATGATAATCTTTAAAACAAAAATACACACAAAGACTATGTTGCTAAGACAATGCGTTACTGTCATTTTACGAATCTTTGAGAAAGAAAAGATTCGTAACTATCATCTGAATAACTCAAAAGTTAATTAACAATATGAATGATTTCTTCGAATAAAACACCTTCTTTTAGCCTTTGCAAATCACTAATTTCTTCTCTAAACGCTCCACAAATTATCTCTCTATGCACTTCAAAACATACAAAATGACTGCATACCAAAACTACAGAAATATCCCCATCTGCAAAAAATAAAAGTATTCAGGAGGGTCGGAAAATAGAGAATGTCTATACCACGTGCAACATTTAAAGAGCAGCTTAGTTTGTTTACATTACTCACAGTTCTGGCTTCCACATCGAACCAAAATATCAGAAATGCAAAACACTTGAACAAATCGAAGATCAACGTTCTAGACCCATGATAAATTCAACTGTGGTGGACATAGGGCTCCATCTATTAGTGTTAAAAAATATTAAATTAATGAGTATTACTTCAAACTCATATATGAGACATCCGCCCGCAGAAGCAATTCAAGCAGCGTCTCACGTATGAGCTACCCGGCTGTGAGTGGCATTCGCTTCTGATGCACCGGTGAGACACCGGTCTCGAAAGGGTTAATAATTTAATGTAATACACATTTGTGTACAAGAATAAATAAAGCCAATAGTAAAAAAAAAATTATAGAATTTCTAATTAAATCAGGTCATGTATAAATTAAAAGTCAAATTTTTGGATGATTCTAAAAATGTCAATGATTTCCATCGAACATCATAAGAAAAAATAATGGTGGCCCTAAGTTTTTTAGTTTCATTAAACCTCATTTAATATTACCATATTAATGGTAAAAAATTTCATTTATGCTGCCATTAAGATTCATGGCTGGGCCCTACAAGCCTTTTGTTGGCTGGACCCTACAAGCCTTCAGCTTACACATTAGCTTGGTATGGCTGAGTGACCCCTCTTTTTTTTATTCAGTGTTTTGTCTTCTTTCTTCCCGCATCTGAATCTTATAGAATGTTTAATATTTTCATGTAAATATGGTAACATTTTGAAATGAAGTTCAAATTTTTGTCATTTTTTACAAATTTTCACTATGTTACAGTTGCCTGTTCATTATTTTGAACTTTTGTTTCGTAGATCAGTCAATAACAAATCATTTGAGTGCTCAAACACACATGTAATTTCACTGGGGGCGTGGTAGCCCATTGGTTAGCACGCTGGAGTTGCACTCGGTAGGCCCGCGTTCGATTCCAGCCACTGCCAAAACTGCCGCCGTGTTCACGCGGAGTACGATCACGTTAAACAAGTGGGTCCGAAAGTCCTTCCGAGTGGTTGGTGGTAGGGGAAGGAGGGTACGGTCCCTGTGGATGCCTCCCCCACTGGGTTCCGGTCTAAATTGGGTGGCACTTCCCGACCGTCCAAACAGTTACCTTACACCTTTCTGGTAGGTCGGACGGTCTGGATCTCAACAACAACAACAACATGTAATTTCACTGGTTTGTGAGTTACTACTGCTGGAATGATGCAAAATGTTGTAATTTTTATCTTATCTTGCATTCGACCGTAGTCCTTTTTCAAGCACTTCACCCCCAATGAGTCACCCCTCATAACATGCATACATTCTTGGTCTAACACTTGATACCACTGCCATCCTTCTCCGACTATTATGCGCTGAGCTACAATCTTTCAAAATCTTTCCCATTTTTGTCACATCCGATCTGCCGACATGGCTCCCATACCAGGTGTGTGCAAAGACATATTCTACATAAAAAAAAGTTTTAAAAATTCAAATTAAAGTATTTGTTTAAATAAATTCCAATTTCTTCTTATTTTCAGAATAAATACAGTTGTAAGTCATTTGTTCTAAATTTTGATTCCTAATTAATAAATATTTTTTTATCACCAGGCTTAACAACTGTAGATGATTTATCAACAAATACATTAGAGTCAGCAGGTGGATCATTCATTTCATTGTATATGGGCTTTTGGGCCACTGAACAGCCAAGACCTCAAGATGGTAGTTGTGTTCAGGCAATTGTCGATTCTTCTACACAGTTTTGGAAACTTACTACATGTGAAACACTTCTACCTTTCATGTGCCAAATGGAAGCTTGCCCTAGAGGTATTATATTGTTTTATCCATTTGAAATAGTATTTCTTAAATTTTGATCACAAGCTCTCCAACAATGTTTTCAAATTATATGGCATTTGTTATCTTTATGCATTAGGTGATTTATATTAAAATATTGTATTCACAATGTTCATTGTGTATATATTACCAAATCCATTTTATAACATAAGTTTAACTGGAAAAATCTTTTTGCTGTATACATTTTGTATTTTAGTTCTATTTATTTAAAGTTTAAATTGAAATTTAAAAAACTAAAAGAATTACCATTGAAAAATAAGTAAAATGTATTTGTATATTTAAGGATAAAATTAAATGTGACAATGTGAACATTAGGATTATTAGCAACTTTTCACAAACTAGATTCTATGTTAATAGTTATCGACATTAAATAAAATTGAACAAAATGATGATTTCTGTCTTTAATTTCTGTCTGATGATTGAAATTAAAGTTTGAGATTATGCAGTGAAAATAATCTGATAAGGCCAGCTTTGACTTCCTCTACAAACTCAGATTCTTTTTTAATTTCTTGCTTTAGTTACATTCATAATACTTTGGTTAATAGCACAAAATAACATATAGAATATTTTTATTTAAAATTGCATCAAATTTGTATTTTAAGAATATTTTATTTCTTTATTTGGCATTTTAGTGTATTTTTAAAAGGTGCTCATTTGCTAAAATAACAAAAAATGAAAAATTTGTCAGAACAAATTGCACTTTGTTACCTTGTTTAATTTATAATTTTCTTTGAAGCATGTTTTGCAATAAATTGCTTTCCTATAAACTCAGACTTCAGTTAAATTCAAGAATGCGATCATTGAAAGTGGGAAGCTGTGTGAATTAGCACTAGGGTCATTATAACCCTGTATAAATGAACATGTCCACCCTATAAAAATTAAACCTGAAATATATAATTTTAGGTTGACTTTGTGGTGTATTATTTTATGTATAGAATAATACCTCCACAATGTAGAGTAATAAACCTTAATAAACAAGGCTTATTATTAAGTGTTCTTATAATAATTGTTCTAATCATTGCAGCACATAAGTTCAAAAAGTGCAAGTTTCAATCAGATGTTCACTAGTTTTCAAATGCTGTATGATTTGTTATTTTACTTCCATGTTAATATCCCCTTTGAAAGTTACAGGATATGTTTCAGGCAATATGGGTATAAGAAATTAGTGTGTAAGGATGGTTTATACAAGCAATACAGATAGAGCATGAACTGTATATGAGTTACTGAGAATACAATGGTATTTCTTTCATTGGCTGATTGAAAGTTTACCAGTGATTGCTCTTGATAAGTTTTAAGTGATGTTTACAATGAATTACTATCATTTTTATTTAAATTTTAATTGAAAACTGAATTCAGTCTTAAAACTAGGTTGTAATAAATCTGTTTGAATGTAGTTGTATTTTGTTAATGTCAATATGCCTTCTTCTGTCTGCTAATTGAAATATTATTACAGATTTCATCAAATTACTTTAAACACACACACACACACATACACACACACATATATACATATATATATATATATATATATATATATATATATATATGTATATATATATATTCATAAATAATTAGATACAATTATAATTACAAAAATTTGTTTATTCATAGTCAAATCCATCAAAATTCCTTTTCTGTAATTTTAATCTCATATCTTTTATTTATATATATTCTAAAGAGTTGTATTATAAAGGGTTATTTGAGAACCATAAATTACTAATTTTTTCAACATTTGGTAACTGAAAATGTTTTATTTGAATAAAATTTGTTTGAAGTTTTTAGTATTTTGTCTCTAATAGCTCTTAAGTATTCATGATGAACTATTTGTTAATGATAATAAAGTTTCATAAGACCAAATATTTTACTTTCAGGCTCATTTTTCTGTAGCAACGGAAAATGTGTAAATAGCAAATGGAAATGTGATGGTCAAGATGACTGTGGTGATATGTCTGATGAAATGAATTGTCCTAGTAAGTATTGGAAGTTTTATTTTGATATTCACTTATTTATTTAATTCCTACTACTTTCAATGAGAAACTATTACTTTCAAGCAAGCTAGTTGTTTTTTACAAATTTCATGAGATTTTTTTTTCAGATTTATGTCGTTATCATTTTAAAAGTTCTGGAGATTCTATACAGTCACCAAATTATCCTAATAAGTATGAACCTAGTTCCGATTGCAAATGGACTTTGGAAGGTGCTGTTGGAACTGGAATTGTATTGCAGGTACTAAATGTCTTATGTCATCAAAGTGATACAATTGATTGTGAAATGTGAAATTTCAGTTCCTAAATTTGTTTAACAGTTCAAATGTTTTATTGGCTAAATAATATTTTAATTGACATTTTTTTTGGGGGGAGGGGTGCATTTGCCTAAAGTTTTCTAAAGCTGATTTTCTTGAAAATGTTCCATTAAATACACCTCTGTCTAATATGGGGGTGTATGTGCCTGTGTCAATTTTAAGCCATTGATTATATTCTAATTCTTTTGAAGATAAAATGACCAATAAAGAACAATTGTAACTAACTGTTCCATGCATAAGTGTTTCCTCTATAAATAAAGACAGATTACAGATGCTGAATGCAATATATTGTTAAAATTCATCACATGGTTTTATATGTTTTAATATATTTTATCATTAAAATTAATAATTAGTCTCCATGATAATTAGTGTCCATGATAAGGTATTTAAGATATTAATTCTCTTTCTTAAATACCCCCAAACTGCACTAAACGTTACTTAAATTTCACTGTAAATTCATATATCATAAAGTAATTAGGTTAATTTGATTATCCATATTGCATATTAACATATTATTGGTAGAAAAATATTGAATTTGATATGAAGTGTTATTAATTATATTGGGTGCTTTTGCTGTTTCACAAATGCCATTACATGACAGTTGTTTTGAGGAATGAACTGTATTTTAATTTATACAACTATAGATAGTGTTTCTTTCTTTAAATATTTTTTCTTGATATTAAAGCTTCAACGGTATTGATGCGACTCTATGGCATGATCTATTTTAGTAATGAACAGTTCTAGTTTATAGTTATTTTTTTTAATGTAAAGTTTAGTTTTATCACAGTGCACATATTAAAGAATGATTGTTTGCTAAAATCCTGCAAAAGGTTGCCATTAAAAGCTAAATATTTTGAAACATCACAAAAATCTTAAAAGACAATCTATGGACCAATTTAAAATTTTGTGCTATGTACATTACAGGTAATGTCTTTTAAATTGCTATGTGGTTCACATTTATGCATCAAGTAAGCCAAGATGCACTGTAAAATTCTTTATGGGAATAACATATAGATGCATAAATTACTGCTATGCATATAACTAGCATGACATTTTGTTGAAATTCAGAAGAACATCATTACCAAAGTGCTATTATTTTTACTACAATTTTAATACATGATTACTTAAAATTTAATTTCATAATTATAGTTATAAGTCATACTATTATGTTAAACTGATAATAGGATTTAAATTGAAGGGTTGGGTGCAAGAACTATGTAAGTCAATTTTTGCTAATTTTCACTGTTTAATGTTAACTCATAAAGAAAAAAAATTGTCTTAATTTGGTGCAAGAATGATGGATGTTTGGTCATACTGAGATGTATACAGAAAACAGTTACTCCAAACAACAGTTATGATAGACAACTCATAGTTAAAAGAGAAAACATATATATATGTGATGAAATTTGTCATATACTTTGTACCTCTAAGTGACATTTAGTTTAACAGTCAGCTTTGGTCAGAAGCATAAAACAATAGATGTTAGACATCAATAACTGTTGCTTATAACCATTGAAATTTGTTCTTCAATAAAGCCACATTTATATGGTTATTTAATCAATTACAAAACAGAAGAGTAATTTAATGAATGGCTAGTTTTATTTAAACTCCTGTACTTCACACTTTAATGAAACTACATTTTGCTTTGATACATAATTATTTTTTTTTTAAAGAAATATATATATATATATATTTGTCTACAAGTGCAAGGTAACTTGCATTTATTTTTAATAACATTAGTAATTGCAATTAAGTTGGACTAAAAAATTTTCTATTCACATTTTTCACTCTCTTGAAAACTTGACATTTTGGATTTACATGGTTCTTGCATCTATCTCTTCAATTCCACATAATACACTATTATTTATTGAAATAAATTAAGTTCTTGACACATTTTTAAAATTAATAACTTACAATAAATTTTACATCACTATAACTACTTCTTTACACAACCATTTTTAAAAATTTTATTCTTAATGTAGTACCTACTCATTCCAAATACATTTTAAATTATTTTACTTTCTTTAGTTTTCAGATTTCGAGACTGAAACAAATTTTGATACAGTTCAAATTCTTGCGGGTGGAAAAACTGAAGAATCTGGAGTCAATTTAGTCACATTATCTGGCCCTCAGGATTTAGGGGTCAAGACCTTTACCACTGCATCAAATTTAATGATTGTAAAGTTCCGTTCTGATGCTTTAGTTGAGAAGAAAGGTTTTCGAGCTAGCTGGAAAACAGGTAATACTATTATAAAGAGTTTGGGTTCAATTTCATTTGTTTATATATTTATTTATTTATTTATTTTCCTCTGAAAATCTTAAAATTTTCAGAGAAGGATGTATCATAATTTTACTGTAATATGGAAAACACTGGTCTAATTAATGTATTTTTTGTTAGTAATTAATGTATTTTGAAAATAATATAATGGATTTTCCTAATTTGAAATATTAAACTATTGCCTAAAATATCACCCTTTTTTCATATATTATTCTTATTTTTATGCCACGATTTTTGGTCTTTCATCTGCAGTGTTGAAGTGTTTAAAAACCAATTTCTTATTAAATGCAGTATTTACACTGTCATTAAGTATACATGCTGAAATCTTATTTTTTTTACTTTTGGCATTATTGTTGCCAAACAATTTGATCTGAATCAAAGGTCAATGCTTTTAAACACCAATCTTAACATATCGATGTTCTTATTTGAAATTATGACTTTAATATTTCCATTTCCATTCTTTTCCTTCCATTAGTGGTTGATGCTAATTGATTAGACAAAATAAAGAAAACCCATAGATTTATTTGAACTATTATATCTGCTGTCCTCACTGCAAGCATATTGTCTCTTTTTGCCATTTACAATTATTTAATGATACTTTTGTTGCCCATATTTACCTGAAAATATATGCACTATTATTGTTGCTCTTGTTTTATACCATTCACATGGCCACAAATAATTGTACACAAAACTAATTATTTAGTAAAAATAATTTATTACTAATCATTTTTTTTTATTTAATCAATTACATATTGAATATCACTTCCATATGACTTGCTGATTGGAATTGTAATTAAACATACATTTTTATCATTATGTTTGCTGGGATAAAAAATTATAGAATTATTTTTGAAAGTTTAAAGAATAATAAGGTATTTCAAGGAGAAATTATTAGATGATTACACACAAAAATTATGTAATACCAATTAAATGTGTATGTTTATTTTAGTTGTTCTAAATTATTGAATGTGTGATTACATTTTCAAAACCTCATATATCTTGCTGCTAGATGTGAGCTGAAGCTGATCTAACAGTCATATGCTCATACTAGTTCTAATTTTTTTTTTAACTCTGAGAAATGTTTAAATTCAGTTATAAAAATCTTTTAGCAAAATAGAATGTCAGAAATTTAGTTTATTAAAACATAAAAGTAGTTTACAAGCAAAAAAGTACTCAAGTGGCTATCCATTACCACCTGGTGTACCACATTTTTACATTTCTCATTGCTCTCATCCACATAGGGGCAGTGATGCGATGACTACAAGTGCAAAATTCCTAAAGTAAAAATTTTAGAGTGTTTCTGGTAGATAAATTTGCTTCAAATTGAGCAATACCCTTTTTGCTCTTCTCACTGTTGAAAATTTCTAATTTGTCAATGATGAGTTTAATTCTAATTGCTCAACTTCTACCTTAGGGTCAAAGTCACTCCACTTTAGTTTTTTTTTTTTTTATATAAATACACAATAAATTGAAAATTTCTTATCTATTTGTATATAACCAGTATCTGTATGCTGAGAGGTGGGTCAGGTCCTCATGGCTGTATGCCAGTACTATTAATGATATGGTATTTTAAAACAAGAACCAATTGTGACATAAAGAAGCAGTTGCTCACAAAGAGGCAGTTGCTAACATTTTGCAATCTCTCATTTTATGTTGTGTTATATATTTTGCAACTTTGTAAAAGTAAAATTTTTGTTTCAGAACCCATTAAATGTGGTGGTGAACTTCTTGCCATGCCTAATGCACAATTGTTCAATTCACCTCTGTATCCTCAGTCATATCCAGGAGGCTTAGAATGTTTATACATCATATCTGCTCCATCAAGCAAAATTATAACACTTGAGGTATAAATTTTTTATTTATGTTTTTAGAGTTATGAAATCACCCTATGGGGTTAAAATTTGCTGATATAATAAGTAGAGTAATAAATTAAGCAGAGTTACTTTTTCAAAATTGTTAGTCATATTATATGTTTTTGGTTAATAAAATATGTTCGTATTGTAATATTCCATTGAAAGGGATGCTAAAACTTAGATTTTCCTCTTTAAATTCTACTTCCTATAATTATAAAAAAGGTGCTATGTTTCTGTGATTAAATTAAATGTGTTTATAACTATTGTATTTTCAATACAATTCTAAATTAATCATTGTAATAAATTTTATGGTTCCTTGTATACAGTATTATGGAATGAAATATATATTTATATGATTTAATCTTTGCACTATTAGAAACATTTTATAATATATGTTTCCAAATTTTTCTATGCTACCATTTTTTCAAGTCATTTTCATCTTTTACTATGAATATTCTCATTGCTATCTGGCTAATTAGTGCACAATTAAATTCACCCTTTACCTTACAAAGCATTGATTCTCAGTGACTTGTTCAATGCATGGGTGACAGAGAAATTTTGACCATAAAATGGAAAGATGATGGAAGGTTGATTTAGCATTTTGTTAGCGATTTCTTTTTATTCAGTATCATTTTCGATTGTGAATTATGAATTTCTGTCATTTATCAGAATATTTATTAAACCTATGTTTTGCTGTTATACTTAATAAATAAGTATACTAACCAAACAGTAGTATCTAAATTACTTTTTCTGCCTTATTTTTATTTTATAATTACAAGTGCTATACTTTTCCATTTTTAATTTTCAATTTAGGTCCTAGATTTTGATTTTGAACCAGAAAAGGATTTCTTATTAATAAGAGATGGAACTTCCCCATCTGACCCTCTTCTTGCCAAACTGACTGGAAATGCGGAGAATAATCCCAGATTCATTTTAAGTACAAGAAATAAAATTTATATTTATATGCAGACCAGTTATGGAGACAGTAGAAAAGGATTTTCAATCCGGTTTCGTGCAGGTATAGTTTATATATATATTTTATACTTTACCAGCTGATGACCTCACTGATTCAAAATTTTTTGATATTTTTATTTTATAGACTAGAGTGTTCTGCCTTCTGTTTGTTATACTCACCACCTCCTGATTTATGTGTGTACATTTCAGTATTTCAAAATGCATGGAGTATAACATATTGGCATACATATATATATATATTTAAAATCTAATAATAATAGCCATTTATAACAAGCCAATGATAACATAGTCAGTGATAACAAGACAGACAATGATATCCACGTTTTAACGGTAGCTTCATTATAACCTCTCAGAAATATATTTTTTTGTTCATATAAAGTACTTGTAAATCATGTAAATATGATTTCATTTAAAATGGCAACTATAAAAGCATTTTCAGTAATGAGAGGTTAGATTTTGAAAATAAATGAAGAAAAAATGGTACAAAAAATATAATTTTACTTCAAAATTGCATAAAATATAGAATAACTCATAAATTTTATGAAAATTAAAAAAAAAAAAATACTCTGTCATGCAAAACTTCTGCCATGTAAGTACATGCCTGCAAGAATTAATGGTTTTGCTGTTGTTAATCTGTTGTCCAGGACACAAGCTCGCTGCTAAAATATACATTCATTGAATATCTCATAAACTAAAGTGTAAATAAAAAAATGGTTCATTTCGATATATTCCCCTAACATTTCTCTACAAATATAATACTAAATTTCATATTTTTGTGAGACAGAGGAGCTAAAGAGACACAAAATTTGTCAAACAGTGCCATTGTCATCATCAGCTAGTATATTTAATTATAGAGAAAAACAACTAATTTAAAACTGTGATAAAAACTGCACATTTCAAGAAAATTAAAATACTAATATTTGATCTTCAAAACATGCTTCTTGATTTGTTATGTGTTTAACACTTATTGACACTTTTGGGGAATAGACTGCTGTTGAAATGATCAAATTTATATTTATTTCTACTTTTATTCAATAGTCCTGTAAAATGAAATTTTATACCCATGTTTTTTTTGCATATGAAATTAAATTTTCATTTTGTAGCAATCTCTCTAATTTCTTAAAGCTTACTTATTCTATGATAATTTTTTAATGAATTTGCAAAATCTCAAATGCTTTAGGGATGTTTCTATATTTTATTTTTCTGCAGAATTATCAGTTGTTCTCACATAATATTTAACACTAAGTGTTTATTTAAAATATATTAGATATGTGTTAAATCAGCAAAAATAATTTGTATTTTGATCTTTGCTATGAATTTTAAAAATAGAAATGCTATAAGTAACAGAAAATTCTAAAATTCAGAATATATATATACACACCATCTTCAGGGTTTATATATATCATAGAAAACCTGGAAACTTCAGGGAATAAAAAAATATCTAAACAAATCAGGGAAAAATATGTATTTTCATCAAAAACCTGGAAAATTTCAGAGTTGACCTGGAAATTTATCTGACATTTTTTGCCCTTCACCCTGATATCTGAAATACTAAATAGTAAAATGTTGAATTTGACTTCTGAAATACTGAATTTAGAACAAAAATGTTGTAATGAAGGCATACTTAAATTAGTTTTTTTAAACTGAAAATGTAATATTTTATCTTTTTACTCTGAAATAATGAGTAAGATATTAAGTAACAAGTGAAAATGTATTCTTAAATATAAAAAGTGGTGATTCAAATGTTTTCTGCATTATTTAGGTAGGTCTTTGATTATTTATTGTAATAGATGACAACCAGTAATTTGTTTAATTATTTGTTGTCATTAATGGTTGCTAAATAGTAATTGTCCTTGTTTATATATTGTTTGTGGTAAAGCTGGAACCTATTAGAAAATTCCTCTGAAAAACCTGAAAAAGTCAGGGAATTTAATTTCAGAAATTGAGTATTTATTAGCTCAAGCTATGTACATAAGCTTGTACTAAACCTGAGCTTAATATTTTAGAACATTTTATTTATTTTCCTTATTTTTCAAGCTAATTTTTAAAAATTATTTAGTGCTGATAATTTGTATTGTATAATCACATATACTTTTAATAATTTTTCTGACACTTGTAAACTTTTTTAAATTGTAATCAGTACAAATTTTAATTGCAAGTAATTCAAGTTAAGTATTTTGATAATACTTAACAGTTATTGGGGTTAGAGATTCTTTTGATTAAGTTTATTTTCTACAATATGTTACTTTAGTTTTCAGAATTGAAATATATGTTGCTCCTTTGTATTTTTCATCAGGTTGTCACGTCGAGTTAACATCAAACTCTGGTAACATCTCATCTCCTGCCTATGGTGTTGTTGATTATCCGTCCAATCAAGAGTGTAGTTATCAAATTACTCGGCCAGGAGGTGGGCCCTTGTCTTTGAGATTCAACAGATTTGATGTTGCTACTGATGACCTCATCCAGGTTTGTTGTCATTATTATGTATTATGTAATATTAAATGATTTATTATGAATTTTCTGTTTTACGCATAGGATAAAATTTAAATTACTTTTGAATTCTTTCTGCAACATATTAATATATTTTTACTATGTTCATTTTTTAAGGAGACAACATTATATGTCATCATATTATATTTTGACAACATAATTTTCATAAACCTAAATTATTTTAATTTCATAAGAACAAAAGATAAATTAGAGGAACACCAGAAACTGTATATGGCACCAGGTGTATCCTTTAGAAAATATGTATGTTAAATTTGTGTCATAAAATCCCAATCAACAAACCAACCCTTAACAAATGAATTAAAACAAAAAATAAATAAATAAAAGTTTATACTGACATCTACAGAATTTATTTTTGTATGCCTGATTTTGGTCAATGTAAAATAATTATTTGGGAGCTAGAAATAGCGTTGTGGATGTGGATGATTATGTGGTACAATTGTGATTCTGATCGTAATCGGAAGAGGAAGATTCGAACATATGTGAACTGTGCTGATTGCATGCAAGAATTGCTCTTACTTGGCATTTGTTAAGTAAGGACACTGTTTTGACCTGATGAAAAAGGATCAAAGCTCCCTTGAAACAATTTTTGTCACATAATTTGCATATGTCTGCTTTCTTTCAGGAAGTAATAATTGTATTATACTAAAACTATTACTAGATGTCAGTACAACATATGCCCTAAAAATGGAAATATTACTTTGTTTCACTAATGACATTTTTAATAAAACTTATTAATTAAATAAATAATTTATCTCTTGAGGCTGTGACAATGCATGACAATGTGTTCTTAATCTTGAGAGTATTTTATTTTTAAAATTACTCCAGAGCTTGGGATGTTTTTTGTAGGGCGGAATTTAGTTGTATCTATCCTAGTTAATTAAAGCAAAGTGAGTTCCGAGCATAATATTCCTTAACACCAAATAAAAATCTTATTGTTTGTGGAAGTTTTATTGACATAGTAAGATGCAACTGATTTGAATTAAATTTTGTACATAACTTGAGCTAATCGTGCTTTAGGTCATGATAAAGGCCAAATTTTAAGTGTTGATCTATGTACTGAGACATTTGAGGTCAAAGATCAGATAATATTGTCTATGGAGAAAAATTCATTTAAAAAAATCTGTGTTCCAAACAGAATTTTTTATTTATTTGGTATAACTTCTACAATTGTACAAGTAACTAGGCTGTCTTATACATTAATTTATGTTTTTTACTACTTTTACGAAATAAAAGTTTCAGTTATTAAACATGTAGCTAGATACCGTACTTCATTTCAGTTTCTTTCAGGTCACAAGAGATTGCCTAGTTTATTTTTATGAACAGTGTTTCATAACATTTTTTACATAGCACAATTCATCTATTTTCTCATATGTAGTATTGAGAAAGTATTGTTTTTTTTCATGAAAATTTTCGATTTCAAGATTTTCATGCTAATATATGCTTTAAGACCTCCTGAATACAGTTTGACTATTTTTGCAGTGATGTCTGTCTGTCTGTGATTGATTTCTTGTGTAAACGATATAGCTGCCACAAATATTTATATATTTTTATGAAACTTTTTATCTGGCTTTGTTAATGAAAAATATAGAACTAGATGGAATTTTTTAAAATATGAGTTAAAACTTCAAAATTTATTCAAAATTTTATATTTTCTGAATATAGTAGCATAGAATAAAATTTGATATAATTATGTATAAAAGTGGTTATTTATGGCTCAATAATCACGAAATAATCATGCTCAATAATCACGTTATTTATGGCTCAATAGCTTCAAGCATTGTGGTAAAAAATAGCTGCAATACAATTTTTGTGTTTGTGATGTTATTAGCCCACCTTGGGGGATAGGGGAAGTTACTCCCCCTTCCGAGTTGTTACAATGTACTAAAATATATTTTCAAGCCCTTTAAACTGAAGGGTAACATTCTGTAATTGTGATCATTTGGCTTTCAATGATACAGATTTTTCATATTTTTCTTGTAAAATTATAAAAAGAAAATAAAATTGCTTAAAAATAGATTCTGGTATAAGAAAGTCGAAAAAATCATTCCCGGCCACACAAACTGCTACTGTAAGCTCTCGGGTCAGTCGAGTGGTCTGGGTTTTCGACACTCTAGTTAATTTATATGAGTATAGTATTAGTTATTAAAAAGTTTACTTTTAAAATTTAGGTTTATGATGGTTCCAGCCCTGCAGGTGTTAAACTCCATGTTGGAGATGGATTCAGTGGGTCTTCTAGACCTTCTATTACATTGACTGCTAGTGGTGGAAGTTTTTACGTCAACTTTATTACCAATCCTATGCATACTGCTTCTGGATGGATGGCAAGTTTCAGTGCTGGTGTGTATTTTGATTTAATATAAAATATATGACTTCTGTTTTAAAGGTGTTACAAACTTTTATATAAAATATGTATGATTAGAAATAGTATTGTCTGCATAATGCTACCTTTATGGATGCTAGTTTTTTTTTATTAATGTCTCGCCAACACTTGGTCTCTCGAAAACATGGAAACATCTCTTGGAAACTCGAAACATGGACTAAATTTTAAGTAGGGCTTTTTCAAGGCTACCCACAATATTTCATGAAATTTGGTGTAGCCATGCTCCTATGATGATGAGATAAACAAACACATATACCCACAGACAAATTTTCAATTTTATTTATATAGCTTGTCTGTACTTTTAAATCAAATTTATAAGTACTTTGAAAATTTGTTTCCTTGTTTGGAATGTTATCTTATTAAACTTCTAATAATATTCATTCAGTTAACTAAAAGATCTTTGTAGTGTATAAGATTTTAATTTTTTATAACATTTTATAATTTTTAATGGGAAACATATTTTTATTGACATAATTGCATGTTAACATTTTAATTTCAGATTGTCCTCAACTCTCAGTGGGTGAACGAGCAATAGCGTCTAGTCGGGAAACCACATTTGGTGCTAGAGTTATCTACATTTGTCCCATTGGTCAAGAATTCAGTTCAGGTGGTGACAAAATACTTGCAGAATGTATGCAAGGGGGAGAATGGAATGTTACTCATATTCCAGGATGTCAAGGTATGGCAATTATCTTGAATATTTTAATTTTTTTTTATAATACTTAACATTGCAACATATTTGATGAGGGATATTGTATTTTAATTAAATATGATACTAATATGGTACATTAATTTGCAAAAATAATAATTTCCGACTTGCATTCTTTTTTATTAATATAATTTTGGGGGAATCTGATAAATAGCAAAAATAAAATTATTGTTTAGTAATCACTACATTTCAGGATATTTAAAGCAGAAATTCTGTGCACTGCTGGTAATAAATATGCTAGAAATAGGAAGCAGTGAATTAAATGTGATTTAATTTCAATAGAAGTAGAATGAGACCAATTTTCCAGATCACTTGACACTGGCAATCAGTGATAGATTTAAGTGTTTTGGTACTCTTAGTCTTAAGTACATGCAGTTCTTTTCAAGTATATACATAGCTTTTGTAAATTAAATTAGGATTCTACTATGCAGTCATGTTTATACTTTGAATACTGGTCAATTCAATCTAGTTTATGGGCATAATGAAATTGAGGCAAGAACTAAGCATTTGTAGATATGATTAACCGGACCAAATGAGATTAGAAGATATTTTGGGCACACTACACAATTGAAGTTATGATATAAACCAGGGGTTTTTAACCTTCTTTTTCCATGACTCAATATTATCTTCTCAGACTTAACTACATTACCCATAAATCTATTATGCAGTAAACAGCAATAATGTAGTAACAAGTAACCAAAAAAAAATGTATCATAAATTTGATATATATCATAATACTTTCTATAAAGGCTTATTATTAAATATTTTTTTTTAATTTGTGCCATAAAAATTCTTTAATACATTGTTATTTTATAATAAGTAAGGAAATACTAGGATTATCATAAAGTGAAAAGAGTGTTTAGAAATATATGCCTTATGTTTTATTGCAACAAATAATATTTAATAAAAATTTAGATTAAAAAATTATTGAAATAATTTTCCACATTTGTTACGTGAGACACTTGGTCTCTCTCATGCATCTCAAGTCATGTTCTGGTTGTATTCAGCTTTTAATCTTAGCTTTCATGATAGCACAGAAAAACCAACTTCACATAAACATATAATTAAAAATGATAGTAATACTTTCATGATTTCACTTCCTAATGGTTGTTTCTTTTTTTTTTTTCAATTTTATCCAAAGTGAACATAGAGACTCTGTTCGAAAACTGTGCAAAATTTCATCTGATTTTGACTTCAATAAGTTCTTCCTGGAGACCAGCAATATTGGAAAGACTATCAATGTTTTTCATTTTCTATGGCAGCTATGTTTCAACTCACTTTTGGGTCACAACCTATAGATTCAGAATACCTGATATAAATAAATAAGAATTTATTCAAATGAGCGTTTTTTCTTTAAAATTAATGATAATAAATAATGATAATAAAGAATGTTATAAATGTAAAGAATGTTATAATGTAAAGAATGTTACTAATTTTTTATTTTTTACTATATTTTCTATTACTTCTATTTAAAATTTGCTACCCCTAAATTTTGCTTTAGGGGTAGCAAAAGCTTAGGGGTTGCTGCCCAATTTTGTTTAGGGGTTGCTGCCCAAAGCTGGAGCTTATTGAGTCTGATAAATCTGTATCTGTTCAAGATATCTCTGTTGTACTTATTTAATATTTTCATACTTTGTTTTCAAAATTGAAAATGATTCTGGTTGTTTCGCATCTCAATGTTATCTGTCTCTTTGCACCATTTTCTTGCAATTAATATTGTCTGTAGCAAAAATTAAAATTTTGTAGACTAATTGATATAAAAACAACACTTCAGGCTTATTGCAGTTCTGTGAAAATTTTCTGTTACATGAAAAATTCAAGAATGCAATTCTGAAATATGAGTATGGGTCCTAATACCTCAGAATTTTTTTTTAATAATATACGGAATTGTATATAAATCCATTGTATTAAAATCCTTATATTACAGACTTTAGTTGAAAATTGCTTTTATTGTTTGTCTTCCTCCAACTCCCAAATAGTGACAACAAGCATTTAATCAGTAGAATCAAGTTTTTTAAACAAAAATTCTTTGTTACAAGTAATGCTATAAACCAATTAATTATTTTTTTCAGAAAAATACTGTGGCCCTGTTCCTCAAATTGACAATGGATTTGCTGTGGCTTCTACTAATGTTACTTATCGTGGAAAAGCAACATATCAGTGCTATGCTGGCTTTGGTTTTGTTGGTGGCCGTCCCACGGAAACAATCAGGTGCCAAGAAAATGGAAAGTGGGAAAAGTTACCAACGTGCCTTGCATCTTCTTGTCCAGCTCTGCCAGAAACCCCACATGCCATTCGGACTGTTTTAAATGGGGAAGGAAGTAGATATGGTACTGTTATCAGATTTGAGTGTGAGCCTGGTTACAATAGAATGGGTGCTCCTGTTCTTGTTTGTACAAGTGTTGGACACTGGTCGTATGAGCCACCTGTCTGTGAAAGTAAATATATATCTTTGCATAAGATAAATTTATTCTGAATTCTTATTTGTGAAATTAGGTGATTCATATGTATTGATTTTAAACATCCAATTTATGTATATATATATATATATATATATATATATATTATAAGAATTTTAATTACTTGTATATTTTAATTACCTGTTACTTATCCTTTATTGAAAGTAGTATGTATGATAAGCACATGTAAAAATAAATAAAATAAAATAGACCCAACTTTAGGCTTGAGAATAAATCTTTTATAAATAAAACAGGTACTAAATAGGTATTAAATACCCCTCGTTCCCTGTTCCATATATAAGGTAAACATTTGAAATCTGGATCTCATGTTGAGAAAGCTTGGATATAAGCCTGTAACTCCACCCAATAATGAAATTAGTATTTAAATTTTAAAATATACAGACTATATATTTTTGTGTAAAGTTATTTAAAAGTTATATTTTATTTATGATTTTGATTTTTTATATGTTTTAGATTAATTTATTGACTTTAACCCTTTCGGGACGGCGGCATTCCGAAACTACCGTGGCCCAAAGGACGAAGCGCTTCGTTTCTGAAATGTGCGTAAAAGACGGCTACTTTTTTGCGCTAAGCCTTACTCTCGAAAAAAATTCACTAAAAATCACCCGTTCAGCACAGCATTCTACTTTTTTCAGGAAGAAAGGAAATACTTATTTTCTATTTGATGTATATTTTTTATTCAAATTTTCTTTTATCAAAATATTAAAAATTTTAGTGTATATATGTTTTAGGTACAGATGGATAATTCTTTGGCATGTCCTTCCGATTTTTTAAAACTGTACCACATATATGCGTATTCTTAGACAACAAATACTTTGCAAGTACAGGAGAGGTAAAAAATTTATCCAAATACAAAGTATATCCTTTTCCTGAAAGTTCACTTAGAAGTGTTTTCACAACGCGTTCTCCATACCCACCATCAGAGCTTGATAATCCCGTGTCCTTTCCAGTATACACAAGGAAATTCCATTTATGGCCTCATTCCGATTCTGACGATTTATATATTCCATATCTGGACCTTTTCGATTGGATATATTAACGAAATCCCAGCCTTCCTTTCCATGAGAACATAAATAACCTAATCATTTCATTGCCGCACATTCCTTTACCCCACCCTCCCCCACCCACTCAAAAAAAAAAAAAAAACCTCTCTTATATTCCTCTAATTCAACAACCAAATCAATAAAAGACAAAATCAGAACGAGACCCCGAACTCAATTATAAAATTGTTGATGCTACGAGAAGTGCTATGTTTACTTTACAGAACCATGTGTTTCACCGCTCCAAATGGAGAAATAATTCATTGGATTCTCCTTGTGCCAAGGTCAAACATCTACAAAATACATTTAAGTTGCTTCCACGGGCATTTAGCGCCATCTAGGAGACAAATACATTCAAACTAAAACGTTCCACATAGAAACACCCATACGTGCCAGTCGTCCTTTAGGGTAACATTTCCTCCGGCCCGCGGGAGTGCCGTTCGTCCTTGAATGCAACTTCACAGCTGGCGCGTGGGCGTGCCACTCGTCGCGAAGGGGTTAAGACAGTTCTGTACTTGTATATTTTCTTGACTTCAATAATGATTAATGTCAAAACAGATGCTTACTTGTCAATTCTATTGCATGGTGCATCTGTTTCGCACATAAAAGCACAATGAGCAATAAAAATAGATAAATTGAGGAATGCGTCTTCAATTGCTCTTGTATAGAACATGGCCTGATAGGTTCTAAGAGATAAATATTAGTTTTATGCATAATTTCAGAAATTTATCTATGTAATGTAATGTGTCGGACAGGATGGAACACTCCTGTCGAGTCAGTGAAGAAGAAAAAGAGCTATGTTATATGTGTTTGTAATATATCTGTTACTTTTATATTTCAGGGGTACGATGTCCAATATTACCTGAAATTCAAAATGGTTTCGTTATTGATAAGGACAAAGAATACTTCTTTGGAGATGAAGGACGAATACAGTGCTTTAAGGGATATAAATTGGAAGGAAATCCAACTATAAAATGTGGTGCTGACCAAAAGTTTATTAATATGTCAATTTGCAAAGGTAAGCAACTTGTTAATCAGTTTCGTTTAGGGAGTAGTTTTATTGATAAAATTTTAATATATTAGCTTGTTTGTTTTTATATTCTCTATTAATACATAGTATAGAGGGAAGTATTATGTTGGGTCAAAAATTTGACTCTCGGATTTTGAGGATTATTTAATTCAGATCAGTTGTAGTCTTAGTGATGTTTGTGTATCTATCTATAAATGTAATATCTTTCAAACAAATTAAATTACTCAAACAAAATTTAATGTAAGTTGTTCAATTGTTTAACAAAGAGGTCTATTCATATTGAGAGGTTGGATAAGAGGAAGGCCATCAAAATATTTTTCAAAAATTAAATGAAACAATATAAAAAACTAATTATGTTAAACATTTATATATATATTCTATAGTTATTTCTATATATATACAACTATATATATAGTTATTTTTTAAGTATACTTTTTTATTTGAAAGTGAGTGATGTTTATAGGATTCTAACATGTGCCATTTTCAAGGTATTGCATGTCTTGATCTAATGTGAAAAAAATCATAAAATATTAAGTATTATCCAATGAGTTGATGCTTTGTAATACTTTTAACTAGAAATGAATTGGAACTATTTTAGGAGTTATGACAAGCCATTCTTGATGTATTAAAAATTTCACTACTTCCCACAGGAAATGGCAAAATTTCTCAAACTAATTTTAAACAAATTTCCATGACTATTGGTAACAATAATAAATATATTGATTTCTTTCATGATTGGGTCATATGAAATCTTGTCCTATACCGGCAATGTTCAAAGGGCATGCTGCCAGAAAAACAACAATTTTTTTTTATTGAAACGAAAAAATAAGGGGAATATATTAAATAGTTATTAAATGTTTTAGCAATATTATTTATTAATATGCGATGACTGTTGACTGGTTTATGTACCCTCTGCTAGGGTTTGGGATTGTTCGAGACATTTCTCGAACTACTATTCACCTAATCAGTCTTTGTATGTGTAATACCTGCTTTGGATCGTAATGGATCTTAAAGATCCTACATTAAATCCTTAGGATTCAATGTAGGCCTAGGTAGAGGTAATGCTTCTAATGCAATGCTGCCACCTACTGTATGAGTGTGCCACAATATCCCACACGGCTAAACAATGTGCCAGGTGTTTAAAAGGTTTGAAAACCACTGTCCTAGAAGATTGAAATTTATTCATTTGTAAAGAAAGCTAAATGTTGAACACATCAGATTTATTAACATGTTTTGATAGTAAATTTAGATTCGATTTGGAAAATAAGATTTTAATAAAATGGTTTTAATGTAGTTCATGAAAATAAATGTCGATTTCTAACATTCTTAGAAAAAATGGTTTCAATTTCTTAAATCTTATGTCCTTTATTGCTTTAGATATTGATGAATGTTCATCCTCTTCTTGTGATGCTGCTTCTACAAAATGCTCAAATACAGATGGTGGATTCTATTGTAAATGTAGATCGGGTTTTGAACCTAATATGGGTATGTAGTACTTCCATATATACATATTTTTGAGTTTTTGAATATATTTATACAGTATTTTGTTTTAAATTAACTTTTCCTCTTCAAAACTAATAATTATAATGTCAAAACACTTTATGCAAAGTATAAAAAAATAACATACAATGTAATTAACCACAAATAAAATTAAAATACAACATATACAGCTGTTTCAAATTGATGTTGAATTCACTTCATCAATGCTAAAGAAACTAATTGGGCCAAAGTCGAAGAAATAAAAGGGTCACCAATGTGAAAACTGAAGATAAATATACTCAAGACAGCAATAGATTCTTTGCTTTCAGATATACATATTCCTCTGTTTTTTACATTTGTGTCTATTTTGTCTTTTGATGTGGAATTTGTTGGTCGCTAGCGCTGATGGAGGGAATTGAATGTAAACCCGAACCACATTTGTATGGGTCTTTATAATTTAATTCGTGCCGTATTACATTCATATTTTCCCTTTGTGTCTACTGTAGTCTTAGGAATATATGTCCTTTTGGTTCTTACACTTGTTTTCATTTCAAAAATTAATAAATATCTGTGTATAATAAATAAAATTATTATAATTATGAAATTATTTAAATACTGTAAGGATAAGCTCATCATGAAATGGAATAAAGTTGCAAAAGATTATCTCACACCCGTTATTCCTAAAGTTGCAAAAGATTTCCTCCTATCCACTCCGTACTTACACATGCGAGCCATACACTCCTCCTATTCAATATTATTATTTATTATAAGATTTCCTACCAAAACACATATACTGTACTATTCATTAACATAATGAAATTAATCTACGCTCCTTTAGAACACATAACGAATTTATCAAATTAATGACTCAAACTTTTTATTTCAAGTTTTCAATTACTGGTCATGTCATAGAAGTAAAAAGGACTAACTCTCTGTTACTTCATGTGTCATGCAAATCAGCTCAAATTAATCTATCTAGAAATCAATGTTGCATTAATGCCATTGTTTAAAACATGGATTATAAGATAAAAGATGAAGAAAGTCTCTCTAACTCCATGGTTTAAATTTTCAAATTCTGACTTTTTAAACTGGTAAGACCTCTCAATATTAACTTTTCTAGCTGAATCATGGAGGTAAAGAAATTGTATCATCCCTGACTCCATGAACTCAATAGAGTTTGTTGTTTAGTTTCTTCAGGCATTAAAATCTCATAAGCATTCGATTGCATCATGCTGTGGCAATGCCATCAACTTGAGATATAAACCCATTTATTTCATCTCATTGGGCTACACAGCTATGAATTGAGTGCTGTCTTTTATTATATAGGATCTGTTTTTAAATTAAAGAGCGTAATTATATCACATTGCATTTAATCAAAATTCTTTTTGGATTTTATTTAATTGATAATATCAAGTATTTCTATATTATTTTGCTAAATGCAAATATTGCATTCTTTAAAAATTTTAAATCTTTATTTATTGGAATATGAATCATTCTCATTTAAGATTTTGTCAGTATGTATAATAATGTTAATTCATTTTGTATTTAGAGTGTCGTCCTGTGGGTGACTTGGGTATCGGTAATGGAAATGTTCCGGACAGCAGAATCAAAGCATCAGGAACTGAAATTGGATACAGTAAAAATGTATGTAGTCTTGACTTTCAATATTTATCTTTTCTCAATATTAAAAACATTTATAAAAGTGTATTTTTTTAGTATGCTTTCAAATGTATTTTTTTATTGAATAGATCTGATTAATAAATATTTGGGTTATCAATATCTATTATCTTATTAAAATTATTTTAGAGTGAATAAATTTAAGGAATATACATTTTAGATTTAAATACTGTATTACATAGTACCTTTAGATGGCGAGCATACCATTTAAATTTTTTTTGTAATTTTCATCATGATTTGCCAGATGAAATTTCTTTGCTTTTACCAACTGAATTTGAAGTTACATTTTAAAGAAAAAAAATATATTAACACAGAAGTTTCCTTAAAATTTGACTAGAAGGGCAATATAGAATAAATTGCATTTAAAAGCACTGTATATATGACTGCATGCAAAAAATTAGGTGCCTTATGCCACAACTTGCGAAGTTGTTAATTATGCCTAATGTTCAACTTGCAAACTGTTGTATTCAATGTAGACCATAATGCAGTAATCACAAAAATAGACACAAAAGAACTCTTTATAACTTGAGGCTTTCACTTATTTTCAGTTTTAAGCACCTGTATTTAAAATTTTAATTGAAATATGCATTTTACATATCTGGATATCTCAATGGCCCTAAAAGTGACCAATTTCTCTCGAGACATTGCTTTAGTTCATTCATCAGAGCAGTTGTTTCATTGCACTTTTGGATGTGTTCATCATGCACATATTTACTGTCTGAACTATTGTTTTATCAATGTTTTACATATTAATTGTGATAATTCATTGTAATATTTCTCTTTATGTATAATTTTGAATCACTTGATCTGTAAAACCATATTTGTATTATACTTCATAAAAATTTATCTACCTTAGACATTTCAGTGTATAAAAAGAGAGGGGGGGGAGGGATTGGGTGCATTATTTTGCACACAATTATATTTATATTAGTATTTTTAAATGCGATTTATTCTATTTTGTTCTTCAGTGAACATTTTTGGAAGATTCCTTTGTAAGTGTTTAGAAGTGTCCAGTGACAGCTTGCAATTATTTAAGTAATGGATTACTGAAATTTAATGTTGAGATTTAAGGATAATTTGCATCATATTAAATTTTATAATTCATCATTTTTTCATAAAATTATGGGCATACTAATAAGGATTACAAAATCTTTTGTATTATTTAGTAAATTGTTAATTTTTTGTAAATGTATTTTATTACATTAACAAATATTAACAATTTAAAACTATTTTTTATCTCCTATTTTATTGTCTATTTCATTTCAAAACAATTTATATTTTATCACAATCTTTCTAGGGTGTCCGTTTAGATAACTCCCTCGGTTGGTGTGGAAACATACAAAGACCGGGTGAGAATTGGATTCAGTTTGACCTTCGTGCACCTGTTGTGCTGAGAGGTTTCAGAACTCAGTCAGTACTCCGTTCTGATGGATCACAGGCTTTTCCTTTAGCTGTTCGCATTCAGTACAGTGATGATCTGACTGACTTATTCCGAACATATGGAGATCCTTTTGGACAGGTATTATATATGTCATCATTCCTGTATTTTCCAGCGATTGTCAGTTCTTCTTGAAGTTCTAATTAACATTTAAAAGTGAATCAAGTATTTTTCAATCACACTTTCAAATGCTAATTAGAATTATAGTGTTGTAATTTGTGTAGGGAATAATTATTTGTTAATACAATAAATCAGTAATGCCCTATTTAAGCATTTTTAGTATTTTCTAAAGAAATTACTAAAAAATATAGCTTCAAAAATGTATAATAAAAATTATGATGATCTGCTGGAAATTACAGCACTTGAAGTTGTGACAATACTATTAAATTGTAAAATTTACACTCTTATGTGATTTTTATATTTATTTCTTGGTTTATTATTCATTTATATATATATTTATAAAAAATACAGTTATATACATTTTTATGAAATTCACAATTATTGAGGTTTGCAACCCATACTTTGATATTATAACTAAGAAATGCAATTGTCATTTTTACTCTATATTTCGATATTTAATATATTGTTAATATGCTATTACCTAAATATCTTATATCTAAATATTTGATTCAATGTTTTTGTTACACACATAGTATGGAATTTTTTTTTGTTAATTTTTAATTTTTCTGATAACTAAATATGTGATTTAAGATATCTTACACCTATTTCAATTGAATTAAATAATTTTTTGTTATATTTGTGTATTGCTTGAGATGATTAACTGAAATAAAATAATCCTTGAAGCCCATCGACTTTCGACTTACTCATAGTGGAGGTTCTGAACTGTCAATGTTAGCTTACCTATGCCCATTGAAGCTTTCCATTGCTTTATTATTCATTTATATATTTATTTTAAAAAAAAACAGTTATAACATTTTTATGAAATTCATAATTATTGAGGTTTGCAACCCATACTTTGATATTATAACTAAGAAATGCAATTGTCATTTTTACTCTATATTTCTATATTTAATATATTATTAATATGCTATTACCTAAATATCTTATATCTAAATATTTGATTCAATTTTTTTGTTAAATAACACACACAGTATTGAATTTTTTTTCGTTAATTTTTTAATTTTTCTGATAACTAAATATTTGATTTAAGATATCTTACACCTATTTCAATTGAATTAAATCATTTTTTGTTATATTTGTGTGTGCATTGCTTGAGATGATTAACTGAAATAAAATAATCCTTAAAGCCTATCGACTTTCGACTTACTCATAATGGAGGTTCTGGACTGTCGATTGTTAGCTTACCTATGCCCATTGAAGCTCGCTATGTCCGTGTCCTTGTGATGGACTATGTTGGTGCTCCATGCTTGAGAGTTGAACTTATGGGATGTACAAGACAAGATTGTCATGGTATTATCATAAATATTATATGACTCTTTTCTATTTGAAATATTAACTTGCATAACTTTTTTGATGTTTTTAACACTCATAATTTCTGTTATAAGATATTAATGAATGTTTGGATAAGAATGGCGGGTGTGACCAAAGATGTATCAACAGTCCTGGAAGTTACAACTGTCTTTGCAATGTTGGATATGAATTGTACACTCGAAATGGGACAAGTAATTTTTTCATACCTGAAAGTGAGACTGGAACAAAAGCTGGTGATACATATTCCTTAAACAAGACCTGTGTCTGTGAGTAAATATTCTCTTAACATTTTTTTTTTTGAAATTTGTTTTATTTTTCATATAATTTCATGTTTTATTTATAAGTGTATCCTTCACATAATTACTTCAAATAACTTGTACAAATATAATTCCAAATGAGAGTGAATAGAAGTGATTGCAAATTTAAACGAAACAATTTTTTTTTTCTTTTAGAATTTCAGCATAGGTATAGTTTTTAACACTTTACAACAAAGTTGAAAAGTGTTTATGACTTTGTTCATTCTGTCTGTCTGTCTGTCTGTCTGTCTGTCCGTTAGCACGATAACTGCCGTAAAAATGACTTAATCAAAATGAAATTTTAGTATGTTGTTCAGACGGTCTGTAGGATCTATGGGAATATAAATGAATAATATCACCCAATTAGTTTTGGATTGAACCCGGGTTGAAAAAATGAAATACATTGAGCCCTATGGGACCTAATTTTCCAAACATTTTTTAAGCGGATTTAAAATTCACAAATTGCTTCGAAAATTTTAGGTAATAGTCAAATTGTTCCATAAAATATATAAAAAAAAATTCAGCGAAATATATTCAGTAGTTTTTTAAATAAAAATTAAAATAATAATTACACATCTTATATGAAACGATCACGTGACCATGATATGAAACGATCACATGACCCACTTCAAAATGATATATGGCATCCATCTTGTTTCAAAATCGTGATTTTTTAAAGTTCTTTTTAATTCATATTGAGTGTTGTATCCGTCCTGAAACTACTTTATTTCTGCTTAAATTCTGTGCATCTACATACTAAAACAACACAATAACAATATATTTGAGTTTAAATTCTCATTCAAATTTGATTATTTCTACAACTAAGCCTATTTTTCACCTATGTAAAATGTAAACAGCAAAATATGTAGAATGAGATGTATTAGAATTACTGTATTTCTTTAACACAAAATAATTCAGTCCATGGAGTCTGCATGGCTGATATGAATGAAATATTAATTGATTTTATAAACAGAAGGACGATTTTTTTCGATAAAGTTTTAAGCATAAAGTTTATGAATTGTAGCTCCATGGTCTTAATTTTTAAATAAAATAAATTATTATAGTATTGTGATGAATGAAATGGAGAAAGTTATGAATGAAATCCTGCTTTTATAGAGAAATCCAGGCGTGTTATTTTTTCTATGACGTCATTTGAATTTATTTCAGTTGTTTTCGATGAAGTTTTCAAATATAATAAATTATCGTAGTATTATGATAGTTTTAAAAATATTACCGTGGAATGTATTGCATTTTAGAGATATTTAAACCAGGCAATTTATATTTCAATGCCGTCATTTGAATGAAGTTCATTTTTTTCAATGAAGGTTTAAGTTTTCAAATATAATAAATCAATGTAGTATTGTGATAAGTTTTAAAATATTATCGAGGAATGTATTGCATTTTCGACTTTTTTAAATAAAATTGCATTGAAGTTGGAAAGTGTTTCATAATCAATGCTTTAAGCATGATTGATCTTTCTTGTTAAAATATGAATTACTTTCATTATAAGATTGAAAAAAAAAATAATTTGTAAACTATACTAAACTTCTGATAATCCAACACATTCAGGACTTCAGTGTTGCTGGATTGTTAAATTTGCCAGATTATCCAATGTCAAACTAAAATGGGAAGAAAAGTGGGATGAATTAATTTAAAACAAATAATAAACAATAAATGTGTCTTTAGTCTTTCTAAGTCCTTTAACACACTTTTCATTACCCCATGCTAAAGTCATGTTTGGTACACAACTCCAGAGAAGGCCAGTTTCACCTGCATTATAAATTGGACAGGCAATCAAGTGATGGTTAGTAACGATGTTTTTTTGTACTGATTTCCTGCTTCTACATCAGATTTAAATTCATTGGAATGTCCAACATACGAATGTCATATCGAATTTTACAGTTTCTTGGCATCTTTCAGTAAACTTGCACTCAATTTCTGATTAGTTCATATCACAGTGAAACTATTTGATCTTTGCAATTAACATATTCCCTGTGACAGGCTTGTCTTTAAAGCATTTTGCACTAAACTTTGTGGATAATATACTGTTCAACTGATTGAACTTCGTTTTTTCATCAATGTTTGCCACTCATCAATGTTTTTTTTTTATTTAAGTATCTGAGCTTACAAGCCTTTCTGAACCCTTCTCACTAGCCTTCCCTGCCAGAATATCAGACATGCCAAATCATTGGATGCTGGATTTACAGGAGTTTACTGCACACTAACAGAATTTTATATGATTCAGCATACAAAGGAAAAACATCCCCAATACCTTTTTTTGGACTTTTTCCCTAAATGCTATAATATCTGAAGTATATTAAAAATTGATTAATAATTCTCATATCAATAGTGCTAAAATTGGGGTCAAAACATTTCCATTTTATACAGTTTGTACATTTAGTATGTGTAAATTTATTTCAATTTTTTAATAATTTTTTTATATGTCGAAGAAAATATTCAGAAAACATCTTGGTAAGCCACCAATTTCACTTATCACCACAAATTGGAGTGCAAAAGAGTGTGTTTTAATGAGGTTACACTGTATATTTATCTCTGACCATGACATTTTATTATACTAATTTTGAATCTTATCTTTTAGCAAAAATGTGTCCATCTCTGGGTAGTATTGAAAATGGCAAAATCTTGTCCACTAAAAAGCAATACCGCTTTGGAGACATTGTTGGCTTCCAGTGTGATTTTGGACATACTATGTCTGGTAGTTCTGTCCTGTTATGTAGCAGCAATGGTGAATGGAATGGAACTGTTCCATCTTGCAAGTGTAAGTTTGAAATTTTAAAGTTTATTTATTGCATCAAATGATTTTTAAAATTGAAATGCAAATAATAATCTCATTTTAGAAGTGGTAGACATTAAAAAATTGGGTATACATTAAAACTTCTTGGTCAGTAAAACATTCTTCTTCTTCTTCACTGGCACGACAGCCCCGGGTATGCCCTGGCCTTCCTTAGAATTCCATTCCATGCCGTCCTGTTCTTGGCCAAGGTTTTCCAATTAATCACCTTTAAAGTTTTCAGATCTTTTTCCAGGCAGTCACACCACCTAAGATTTGGTCTCCCTCTTTTTTGGGTACCAATTGGTCTAGCCAAGAAAATCTTTTAGTGGCTTGACAGTCATCCAATCTTATTAAGTGTCCTGCCCATTTAATCCTCTGTATTGCTATAAATTTAATAATATCTGGCTCTTTAAATAATTTGTAAACCTCCAAGTTGGTTCTTCTTCTCCAATAATCATCACACTTTATTCCTCCAAATATGCTTCTCAAGATATTTCTTTCAAATATAGCAAGGGTTTCCTTGTCTTTCTCGGTCATTGCCCATGTCTCAGCAGCAGTAAAGCATTGCTTGGCAATATAATCTGTTAATAGAAAATTTCACGAGGTTACATGTATCTTTTGAACTATTGTCTGTATAGTTAATACATACAGATGCAGATAGACATTCTAAAAGTTCATGAAATGTGTTTTGGCATTATGTTTTTGTCATACACATATGCATTTTCTTCAAAATGCTAAAGTTGAATATTTTGGAAACAGTAAGTAATACCGTATAGAATTAGAAACAGTAAGTAATACCTTATAGGATTAGAAACAGTAAGTAATACCTTACAGAATTAGAAAAAAATTACGTTGAAGTATCATCTGAAGTTAATTAAAGTTAGTAAATAGAAAAATATATATAGGAAATTTATGCATAACAATATTTCCATCAATTGCTTAAAATTAAAATATTATATGGCATATAAACAAGTTTTGCCATTAGTAAAATATTATATGTCAAATGTTTGTAAACAATGTGATAATTTATGAATCAGAGACTTTTTTATGGTTTTTCATAGTTATAAATTAGTTAGATAAAACTATGTGTACCAGATTTTGTTATTAATTTGCTTTTATAATTTTTACTATTCTGCTTATTCCAGTTGCTCAATGTCCGCTTATAAACTCTGATTCTAAGCAAGGTCTTGAAGTACGTTTAACAGAGGACGTGGAGGCTATTCCTTATTTAGAAAATGTGACCTTGAGTTGTGAAGAAACTGGTCGGCCTTTGCGCATGACTGCCACTGCAAACTTCCGGCAATGTGTATACAATCCCCAATCTGGAAAAACTAACTATTGGCTGTCTGGTGAAGCTCCACAGTGTCCAAGTAAGAAATTAGCAGCATAAAACTAATGTTTAAGTATTATGTGTATAAAATTTATAAAATATTTATATTTGTGGTTAATTTGTCAAATTTTTTTTTTATTAATGCTTCAATAGTATTGATGTAACAGTAGCTTGATCTATTAAAACAATAGACAATGCTTCTTTATCTGTAATTAATTTTTTAAAACAAGTAAATATAAAATGTGTTTTTGGGTAAAAGATTTTATTCATAACTTGCCATAAGCAGTTGTTTATTTAAATTCTCACTTCTTTACATTGGCAAGGCATCAACCATTCTATAAAAACATTAGCCAAACTGGTTACATCAGGATTGTCAATGGTTACAATAATAAATATATTGACATAACCATTGAACTCTATACAGTTGTATTAAAAACTTGGCACAGTATATAACTTTTCAATATCACATGCTAAAAGTGTAATTTTCTTATATATATATATATATATATATATATATTATTAAATCCAAAGTTAGAATGTATGTAGTAATTCATAATACACTATTCCAAAATTTTCTACAAAATACAAAGAAATAAAAGAAATTAAGACAAAAAGAGGAAATAATAAAGCATAATGCAAGTCATAAAGACAAAGACAATCAACAAATTTCAAAAATGAGGAATGCAAATAAGAAAACAAAAAAATCAAGCAAAAAAGCTTGTACATGGAGGAGATTTAGGCTTACAATAAGTTCATTTCGAAAAAATTCTCTTCGGGTCCATATATCCCTTCGAAATGAACACAAAAATGCTTGTTTCTGAAACACAAGATAGATTTTATCTATAAACTTGTGTTATATGGACGACAAGCATATAGATTGGAACAATAAAGGAAACATAAATACCTCAAAACACACCTCTTCAGCGCAACCATGACGAGCAAAATATGACTGGACCAATGTTGCCATATGCCAAAATGAAAAGATGTGATTTGCTGTTGCCAAAGAGAGTAATAAAAACTGTACTGCGCAAAAGCAATAAAATGAAATAAAATGAGTTATTTAACAGTTAAAGCTTCAAGATAAAAAGATGAAAATATAATTTCAAGAGAATGAAGAAGTATGGCTAAAATAAGATAATAAGGGGAGAATATGAGAATTTTAGGCTAATCGAAACTTATTAACTATACTATTTACTAAATATGCAGGATATTGATACATTTTACTGGTAATTTTGAGGTTATTAATGTGCAAAGCATGAAATTTTTTATCTGATAATCTATAAATTCTAAAAAGTTGATTAAGTATAATATTTCTAAACAATTGAATCGAGTTGCAGGAATTAAAAGGTAATAATTTATTAATATTAAATTTAAAAAAATCTTTTTTATCATATAATTTAGTAACTATCCCATGAGCAGGTTCTATAATTAGATTTAAATCCAAATAATAAATATTATTACTAATAGAAGTTTCATTAGGTATTAATTCCAAATTATCCGGATAGAAATCTATATCTATGACATAGTTATCAATAAATACAAGACAAATCAGATCATCTACATATCTATAAATTTTATAATCAGTTGAAGTAAAGAATTTTTCATATTGATATAGGTATAAATTAGCTAACATACTGCTACCAAAACATATTTGGGTGCTATTTTTTTAGGATTCACCAAATTTTAATAGATTAAAATGTTCTACTAGATTAAGCTGTGTACCAAATTTTAGCTCTCTAGGGTGTAGGACAGTATGTTAAAAGTGCTATCAAAGAAGTTGAAGCAGACAGACAACCACATTAGACAGACAGCAACATTGGTCATGCCGAGTTAAATAAAAACTTTTAATAATTTAATCATCTTTTGCACATGGCGATACTTGCATTAAATTTTGAAAGTTACCTTATATTTTTTCAAATCATAGAACAATACAAAAAATTTCATAACTTTTGTAAATTAAACCAGTTAATAGATTGCTAGTATAATACTTTTGTATTTCCAGTTGCAATGTTGTATTGCTTAAATTAACCCAGGCTTTAGTGACATGTGTTGTAATATTAAAGCAGCAACATATATAGGGCTATAAAGTTAATTGCATTATCATGCAGCTATATTGCAATTATTAATATATCCCATTTTTGATTTATTTAATATATTAATGTTTTAGTTTAGTATTTGTTCAGTTATGAGTATGTTTCAATAGTTGAAATTTATGTTTTCAGGAGTTGATTGTGGTATTCCACCTGAGAGTGCAGGTGCTTCCTATGGCCAGTACTTAGATACACGATACCAATCAAGCTTCTTTTTTGGTTGTGAAGATACCTTCAATGTTGCTGGTAAATCTGGCTTTGGAGACAACATTGTGAGATGCATGGATGATGGTTCCTGGGACTTTGGTGACCTTAGATGTGAAGGTAAATTGACTTAAAATGTAATTTTTTATTTAAAATAATTTTTATTGATAGTCATTCTATGCATTACACGACTTAAAAGGGCAGTGCTTTTAATGATATTATTAATAAGATTTCCATATTAATGATTACTCATTAAGAGCACTTACCAATATTCAAACAGATAATTTCTAAGTTGTGATTCATAAAAATTGGTTCTTTTCAAGTTGGTTATATATGAATTTTCAATATGAAGGTAAGCTAGAAAATAAATTTTATTGATAAAATTTCTTTTTATTTTTGAAAATTTTGTGTCATTTTTCTTTTTCTATTTTTGCAACAAACCGCATTAAAAAATATTGAGATATTAGTGCTAGGAAAATAATTAAAAAATACATTATTGCAGACAACAGATTAATAGATCTGTCATTTGTCTCAAAAATTTTTATGTAATGCAAAATTTTGCTCACAGTAAAAATAGAATCTACAAAATGTATAAAACTCATTTTACATTCTCAATTTACATTTTCTTGATTTTATTTATTTATATATTTTTAAGGGATATTTTAACCAATCTTTTATTCTGTTGATAGCTAACTGTCTCTACTGGGGTATATTTGGATACATTTTATAAATATTTGATTTGACTTTCTATGAGGGATATAAATTTCATATGTTGTGTTTGACAGATAGAATAAAACCTGCTGTGTTTAAAAAAGATAAATGAAGACATAATATTTAGTTTAAAGAAAATTAGTTTATTAAATAGTACTTCAAATTAATTCAAATTAACAAATACAAAAACACTGCTCACAGGCAGGCAACTCAGAAAGAATTAACATTAGAATTTTAGAATTTTTTCAACTTAGTTAAAATTAAGGAATTAGCATAAAAACTTTACTCAAAACAATCTATTTAAATTTCATCAAAAAATCATTAACAAAAATATTAAATTTAAATAATTTTAGAATTTAACCCAGGCTCTAAAAAAATTATGAAGGTTTAGAAATTTGCTCTCAAAATGAAGTTTTAAAATTTTAATTTTACAGAATAAAATTTTGATTAAATGCATTTCAAAAATATTAAGAAATCATATTCAGAATTAAAGAAATTAAGAGTTTAAATAAAACATGTGTATTCACCCGGATGGGCCATCAGACAGGGGGGGGGGGGGGGGCAAAGTTCCAATCAGTGGAGACACATTTTGAAGACTGGATTACTGGAAATCACCCAAATTTGAAAACAGGAGAGGATTCAGCACTTTTGAAAAACATCAGCAGAGGCCTAACAACCACATCTGGAACGCTAGGATTTTCTCAAAACTCGGATGTCATCGTCAGACGCTTCATTCACATAACTCGCAAAAGGAATTTCACCATACACTTTTCTGGAGAGTTACGTCGCGAATTACGCGAAAAAGCTTGAAAAATGCATAATTTAAATTAAAACAACTAATGAAAAAAAAGAATAACGCGAGGAACTTAACGTTCCATTAAAAACTCGCGTGGAACATAAGTTCCATTCGAAAATAAACAACGCGCTTCTCGCGCTAACCACAACGAATGATTTCAACAAAAAACTGAAACTGAAAAGTTCTACGCGCGTATTTATACTTGCGGCAAAAGGGCGAGTTTAGATAAACGGCAGCAATTAAAATTCGCTTACCGAAATTAGAATTGCCAAAATAATACTCATAATTCCGAGAGCAGACGATCCGTAAAAATGCGAACCAATTAAAAAAAATCCCGAATTCCAAAGAGGCGCGAAAAACGCTTAGGTGGCGCCTTAAATCGCAGTAAAAAGCCCGCAAAACAGAATTCCGAAAATGGCCGCAACTGAAATTTTTGAATTGCAGTGAGACATGGAAATAACTTGAAACTGTAGAACAAACGGAATTTCTAACCAAAATGGGAAATCAAATTAAAGGGAATTTTAAGGGGAATCAAATAAATAAATAATTTCTAAAATTTGCAAATCAAAAGTAATATTAATTTAAGGAATGGAACATTTTTAACTAAGAATATTATAAAGAAAATTAATTTAGAAGATTAAAAATATTCCAATTAAAGAATAAATGAAAAAGCCAATAAATATTATTTAAATATTACCAAATTAAGAATATTGAGCCAGGGAAAAAGAAATAAAAGTAAATTTTCAAATCTCCAAATTACCTAAATTCTAAAGCAACCCAACACATTCCTTCCACCTATCCCCCAAAAATTTTTCATTTGAAAAATGAAAAATTTTTGATAATAAAAATAAAATATCTATCAGAAGTTACCAATTTAGCATAACAATTTTTATCCGAATTCAACCTCTATTTTGGAATAAGCAGTTTGTTAACAAACTATAAACTAAAACAAGAATTATATAACAATGAATAAATTTTTGTACATCAGATCACTAAATTTGTGTAGACAAAAGTAAAGGTAGAGGATTTGACATTGATTCTCATTAGCTATAAATAAAAATAAATTTTTAAGAAAACATTGGACCAGCCAAATAGTTTTCAAAGAATCGAAACATTGAATTTTGAAAAGGTACCTTGAATAACCAATGAGAAACAACTCTCACTTCCACTACAAAATATAAATACCAGCTGGAAAGAAAAAAAAAATGTGTAAATAGAGTGATAAAAAAAAATAAAACAATGTACATAAGTCGTATAAAATAAATAAAATTTCAATAGAAGTGTCAAATGACAATTGACACCATAACAATTATTATCAATAAGCAACAATGATATACTAAAATTTCAAAGACACAAGTATCTATTCATGTCCATTCAAAACCAAACAATATCATCTGTATTCTGAAGTTATCTTATATACACTGCCCTTTTATCTTTGCAGAACTCTAATACTTTTACCGACATCAAATATATACCAAAAAATATCAACATATGTGATCAGAACTTACGTCATGGACCACGTAATTAAATATTTGCAGAAATCTGCACTCAATAACAATAAATAAGTAACAATATATCTCTATCTATAAATATAATCAATTCATATTATCCAAATTAATCTTTTCTCAATCATTATCTAAATCCTGCAGTAATCTGCAATAACAATAACAAATTTTATCTTAAAATCAACATCAATTAAATCCAGTTTGCAGCATTCTGCAATGTATCAATAACAAATACACACACATAAAAATTATACATTAAAAAAAAATTATGTTGCGCAACAATAAAAAAAATGTCATTCTAGTTTTTCCTTTGTCGTAAATTATATCTTTGTGTTGGAATTATATCATTCTCATGAGATGTATTACTTGCTGAATTATCAGATTGTGCACAAGAAAAGAACACAGAATCTCTTTCTGGAATTTTTGTTAATCTGTCAATGTGCACCAACTGAATATTTCGTGTGTCATTTACATGTTGAATTTTAAAGTTTACATTAGATGTTTTTTGTATAACTGTAAAAGGACCTTTATTAAGTTTGGAGAGTTTCTTACAATGTCCTATTGGAAAAACAGGAATGTATAAATATACTAAATCTCCAACTTTTATATCTTTTATAACAGCAGACTTATTTCTGTATGTCTCTTGTGTTTTAGCTGCTTTAAGTAAGTTCTTCTTTACTATTTCAAAAGATTTTTTCATACGAATTGCCAAATCCTGACTATAATCACTAACAGTGGTAAAATTTTGTTCATTTAAATTAAAAAGATGATGTGGCAAAATTAATTCTCTACCATAGAGAAGATTAGCTGGAGACTCACCAGTCGAGGAATGGATTGAAGTTCGGTGGGCCAGCAAGGCAAAAGATAAATGTCGATCCCAATCCTCTTGTGTTTCAGACACTAAATGACTAAGTGTGTTAATTATTTTACTGTTTAAACGCTCGCAGACTCCATCCGATTGTGGGTGATAGCTAGTAGTGGTATGTTTTTCAATACCTAATTTTTCATACAACTTCATGGCAGCATTCGAAATGAAATTAGATCCTTTGTCAGTGATAATGTGTTTTGGCACACCATGAAGAGAAAAGAAATTTTCTAAACAATTTAAAATAGTTTCAGATTTAATATTGGGGATAGCATACGCTTCTGGCCAACGAGTAAAATAGTCCGTAATCACCAGTATGTACTTATTGCCAGAGTAAGTTAGAGGCATGGGGCCAATACAATCCATAGCTATTCTTTCCATAGGGTAAGTAGAATTTGGAAACCTCTGTAAAGGAGCTTTTTGTTTTTGTTTAAATCCTCTTTTCTGTAAACAATCAGGACAACTCTTAACATAATTTAAAATTTGACTAGGCCAATAAAAGTGTTGCTGAATTTTTCTCAAAGTCCTTCTAAAACCACCATGTCCTGCAGTGATCGAATCATGACAATAATTTAGAATATCAGAGATCAAATTTTGTGGAACAACAATACGCTCTTTTCTTTGATATTTTAATTTAGGTTTTCTATTAGTGCAATATAATACATCATCTTTTAAGAAAAACATTAAATTTTTAGGGAATGGGTCAATATTTTTATCTAAGCATGAGCCAATTCTTATACAATTAGGGTCAGAATTTTGAGAATTACGTACTCTTAAAAGAAGGTTTGTATCAACATCCAGGTCTATAGTGTTTACGTTTACATTATTTACACATCTAGATAGATAATCAGCTGTTAAATTTAGGCGACCAGGTTTATGAATAATTTTGTAATTAAACTGGGTCATGGACATTATCCACCGTGCTATCCTAGAAGTGGGGTCTTTTAATTTCAAAACATTTGAAAGGGAGGCCTGATCACAATAAACAGTAAAATGTTTTCCCAAAAGGTATTGCTTAAAATAGGATGTTGCCCAGACAACTCCTAAAGTCTCTTTCTCGACTGTGCTATAGTTTATTTCTGCATCTTTTAGTTTTTTACTAGCATAAGCAATAGGGTGCAAAAATCCATCCTTTCCTTCTTGACAGAGAACTGCTCCAAGAGCAAAATTCGATGCATCGGTACATACCGAAAACGGTTTTGAAAAATCAGGGAGATGTAAAATGGGTTCTTTAAGTAATTCAGATTTTAAGGTTTGATAAGAATTTTCTGCTTCAGGGGTCCAAGAGAATTTAATATTTTGCTTAGTTAAATTAGTTAAGGGAAGAGCTTTTAAGGAGTAATTTTCAATAAATTTTCTGTAGAAACCAGTTAATCCTAAAAATTGGCGAATTTGTTTTTTAGAGGTGGGTTTTTGAAAATTTTTAACAGTTTTTAAATTTGAGGGGTCAGGCTGGACAATACCTTCAGAAACTTGAAAACCCAAATAATTTATTGAAGATTTAAAAAAATTGCATTTACTTGGCTTTAAACATAATTTATGTTGAGATAATCTATCAAATACTACCTTTAATTTCATTAAGTGTTCCTCAAAGGTTCTAGATGCAATAATAATATCATCTATGTAAATAGAAATTTGTAAAGGGGAAAGCTTAGCTAGGATGATGGACATAAGTCGTTGAAAGGAGCTGGGGGCATTTTTCAAACCAAAAGGGACTCTTTTCCATTCATAGTGGCCAAAAGGTGTAGAAAAGCCACATTTGTGTGTGTCGTCTGGGTGCAATTTCATTTGATAAAATCCAGATGTTAAGTCTAATGTAGAAAAATATTTCGCACCACTTAAACTATCAATCAATTCAGTGATATTTGGCAGTGGAAAAATATCATCAATAGTTTTATCATTTAATTTTCTAAAATCTGTTACTAATCTTAATGTTCCATCTGCCTTTTTAACAAACAGTACAGGTGCGGAGAATGGTGAATCACTTTCTTGTATAATATCATTCTCAAGAAGTTCATTAATTTGTCTATCTAATTCATCTCTTACATGATAAGGAACTCTATAAGGTTTCTGTTTAACAGGAATATCATCTTTTAAGTTAATGTTATGAAAAACTGTATCACACCCCTTTAAATCTGGAATAGAATTAGCAAAAATATGCTTATAATCATTAATTAAACTCTCTATTTGTCTTTTTTCATTATAGTCTAAGTGTGAAAGATCAAAATTTCCTCCCCAAACATCAAAATTATCACCACTCTCTGCACTTGACTCAGTAATATTGTTAACTGAAAAGGAAGATACTACTGTGATAGGAACAATTTTTGCTAAATTTGAATGCTTATTTATGTGCAACTCATCAGTTGACAAATTCAATACTTTTACATTATATATATTAGATCTAGATACATTATTTACTGATCTAGCGACCAGAATTTTACTGTTGTTTAAAGGCTCAATCATCACAGTAGGTGAATTAAATTTAACAATCTCTTTTAATTTTACTTGTATGAAAGCCTCCGATAGAGGAGGAATTGTGTATTTCTTAAGTGCATAGCACAAATTATCCCTATATTTTTCAGAATTCAAAGTATTTTCTCTGTTAATTTCATAATTATTAAAGAATTGAGTTGCATTAGATAATGAAAATGGTACAGATTCATCCTTAATTGCAAAAGGCACAGTTACAATATTATTGTATAAAACATTATTACTAAAATCTATTGACATCTTATAACCCTTTAAAAATTTCACACCAAGTATTGCTGAATAATTACAAGAATCACAGTCCATAATATAAAAATCAACATTAAATATTTTGTTATTTAAATTTAAATTAATATTCAATTTTTTGGAAACTTTTATAATATCACTAGAGATGCCTTTTAAATTTATATTACATTTAGTTAATTGACTGTCAGGTATATTTAAATGAGATAATACATTTGTAAACAACACATTAATAGAAGCACCAGAATCAATAAGTATAGGAATATCAACATTATTTATCATACCAGAAATCACTGGTAGAGACAAATTCTGTAATGAAATCAAATTTGAATTTTGCACCACAGGTAACACCCCAAGGGCCTCAGAAGGTAAGTTGGAGTGAAAACTCCCTTCACCCTTACTTAGTTTAAATTCTGTTTTTCACTGTCATTTTTATCACTCCTAGGTGTATAAAAAGTGTTGTAACTCATTTTAGGTTTAGTTTCATTTATGTCAGGCTGAAAGCTTTGATTTGGCTGATGGTAAAAAAATTGAGTAGGTTGTTGAAATCCCTGCGTTTGTTGTGGAAAATAATTATATGGATAGTTTTGTGAAGGTTGTGGAAAAGAAAAAGGTTGTTGATACATTCGAGTAGGCAGAGACCTAGAATTTCTGTTGAACCTGTGTGATTGAGGAAATTTCCTACAATCCACACTTATGTGACCTAATAGACCACATGAAAAACACCTTCGGCTATCCTTTGTCACTCTAGTTTGAGGCAGCTGTGGTTTGGTGTTAATCTGAGTCTGCAACTCAGCAAGCCTTTTAGTTCTCTACCTCCATTTTATTTCTCTTAAGCTCATCATGGAGCTGCTTATTTTCAGACTCTCCAAGACTCATAACATATTGGGGATCATCCCCATGTTGCTTGCTCCACACCTCTTCCTCCGCCACAGCATGCCTTTTTGCAGAGTCAAAACTCTTGTGGTTTTGAGGTAGGATTAGCCGTTTGAAATGAGGCTTCAAGCCTTCAATGAAAACCGAGCACAAGACATCAAGTCTTTGCTGGTTTGCCACTCTGTCATTTAGTAAGCCAGGTGAAACAGTTTTGTATGAGGAAGCCTCAACTCTAGCAGCAAACTGACGCACAGATTCATTTGGTCTCTGATAACTCTGCAGAAATGCTCTCAAGTTACTGTGTAAACATTCTATTGAGGAAAATCTGTCGCGTAAAGCTTTAAGAATTTGAGAGAAAGATTTCTCTTCTTTTAACTTACAGCTATGCCTGACAGTTTTAACTTTAAAACTAAGACCTTGTCTGACTCAGACCAATTTGCATGGTCAGCTAACATTTTAATTCTATCTATGTAATCCTCTAATGGGAGGCCAGATTCCTCTCCTGAAAATACTGGGATTGAATCCAAAAAGTCTCCTATTGAAGAGACTGTTTTAAAATTACTCATTACATTACATTTAGAAGAATCTATTTTTAATCCCTGTTCATTTAAGTCATATTGTTTACTATTAACATTTGAATCAATATTTTTGTTACAAACAGAATTTACATTATCAGAGGTTGCCTCAATGTTTATTTTAGAGGGTAAATTTCTTTCCAATAAGGATAACCAAGTTTTCTTGGTACTAGCAACCTGACTTCTGGGAATTAAATCCCAATCTTTACCATCGTTTGAATTTGTGAGAAATGAAGGAAATGGCTCTTTACCAACAGAGAACATAGCATATAATAAAGTTTCAAAAGGCTTATCTTTAGAGCCATCTCCAGTTTCATCTGACCCAAATACAGAAATATACATACAGTTACTTTCTCTAACATCATCCATAATTGCAATACAATTGAAAGTTTAATACTACTAATAAATATTATAAAACATGAGAGCAATTTCTAGACTGGTACACGGCACCAAAACTACTGTTGTGTTTGACAGATAGAATAAAACCTGCTGTGTTTAAAAAAGATAAATGAAGACATAATATTTAGTTTAAAGAAAATTAGTTTATTAAATAGTACTTCAAATTAATTCAAATTAACAAATACAAAAACACTGCTCACAGGCAGGCAACTCAGAAAGAATTAACATTAGAATTTTAGAATTTTTTCAACTTAGTTAAAATTAAGGAATTAGCATAAAAACTTTACTCAAAACAATCTATTTAAATTTCATCAAAAAATCATTAACAAAAATATTAAATTTAAATAATTTTAGAATTTAACCCAGGCTCTAAAAAAATTATGAAGGTTTAGAAATTTGCTCTCAAAATGAAGTTTTAAAATTTTAATTTTACAGAATAAAATTTTGATTAAATGCATTTCAAAAATATTAAGAAATCATATTCAGAATTAAAGAAATTAAGAGTTTAAATAAAACATGTGTATTCACCCGGATGGGCCATCAGACAGGGGGGGGGGGGGGCAAAGTTCCAATCAGTGGAGACACATTTTGAAGACTGGATTACTGGAAATCACCCAAATTTGAAAACAGGAGAGGATTCAGCACTTTTGAAAAACATCAGCAGAGGCCTAACAACCACATCTGGAACGCTAGGATTTTCTCAAAACTCGGACGTCATCGTCAGACGCTTCATTCACATAACTCGCAAAAGGAATTTCACCATACACTTTTCTGGAGAGTTACGTCACGAATTACGCGAAAAAGCTTGAAAAATGCATAATTTAAATTAAAACAACTAATGAAAAAAAAGAATAACGCGAGGAACTTAACGTTCCATTAAAAACTCGCGTGGAACATAAGTTCCATTCGAAAATAAACAACGCGCTTCTCGCGCTAACCACAACGAAGGATTTCAACAAAAAACTGAAACTGAAAAGTTCTACGCGCGTATTTATACTTGCGGCAAAAGGGCGAGTTTAGATAAACGGCAGCAATTAAAATTCGCTTACCGAAATTAGAATTGCCAAAATAATACTCATAATTCCGAGAGCAGACGATCCGTAAAAATGCGAACCAATTAAAAAAAATCCCGAATTCCAAAGAGGCGCGAAAAACGCTTAGGTGGCGCCTTAAATCGCAGTAAAAAGCCCACAAAACAGAATTCCGAAAATGGCCGCAACTGAAATTTTTGAATTGCAGTGAGAAATGGAAATAACTTGAAACTGTAGAACAAACGGAATTTCTAACCAAAATGGGAAATCAAATTAAAGGGAATTTTAAGGGGAATCAAATAAATAATAAATTTCTAAAATTTGCAAATCAAAAGTAATATTAATTTAAGGAATGGAACATTTTTAACTAAGAATATTATAAAGAAAATTAATTTAGAAGATTAAAAATATTCCAATTAAAGAATAAATGAAAAAGCCAATAAATATTATTTAAATATTACCAAATTAAGAATATTGAGCCAGGGAAAAAGAAATAAAAGTAAATTTTCAAATCTCCAAATTACCTAAATTCTAAAGCAACCCAACACATAGTATATGCTAGACATCATTTTCATATTCAAACATTGATTGGAATTTATGATATTGTAAATACTCTGTTAAGTAATATTGCTGCCTACAATTTTGTATGAGATTACGCATAGCCTGTTACCCACCTATGTTATAAGAGCATTAATTCAAAATAAGTAAAATAAATATTATTGTAAATAAATGAGCAAACTAAAGTGTTTCATAATAATAATAATTGAAATTGTACAGAAATTTGGATAAAACTCTTGCCCTCCCCCTCCTCAGTAAAAGTCTTAAGATAGTGAGTGTTGTACAGAAATTAGCATAACATGCAATGTCCTTAATTTTAATTCTCTAAAGCTGTCAGGTACGTGTTTATTTCTATTCATTTCAAAATAGGTACATTCATATTTTGTATATTTTAGGTCCTGTATGTGAAGATCCAGGACGTCCTGCAGATGGAATGCAAATGGCATCCAGCTATGAACATGGATCTGAAGTTATGTTTAGCTGTGAAAGGCCTGGATACATTCCTTATACAACTGACCCAATCAGCTGTGTTAAGAGTAAGTTCACTAATTCTGAGTAGTATTTCACAGAATCAAGTAGCTAGAAAATTTTACAAAGAAAATTTTACAGTTACTTAATAAGGCAAATTATAAAAGCACTACACAAATATAATGCTACATAAATAGTATCAATTTCCAAACTGTCCATTTAGAACAAAAAATATTTCTACACTCATTTTTCTGTGAATACAGAAAATTGTACAATGCAATTTAGTAATGACTATATAAATTAAATACATCACATTTTCTGAAAACTTCTTGTGCTCCCTATTTGAATTATAATCTCTATAGCAATGGACATGCCCCAGTTGTAACTTCATGAATGTAGGAGAAACACTTCTATTGGTGCATGTGTTCAAATGAAAAATCACAACTTTTATAGATCCACTTAGAAATTCTTAAAACATTTAGAAATAGAGCAGTACTTGATTTTTTTGAAAATTCAAATGAGAAGATGTTTCTATTTCTGCAAATAATTTAGAATTTTGTGAACTTTTGATTTTCTAATGCACGAAAATAAACGTGAATATGCCTAAAAACACATATTTTGATGTGTTTTCAATTTTTTTTTTTAATATAAAAGAATTGTATTACACATTTATTTAAAAGCTTGCTAGAAAGAGATCTTTCTAATGGCATTAACATAGACACTCTGTTATATTTGTAATTGCTAATGAACTAATTTGTGTGAAAATTGCTCAAAATAACACTTTGTTGTGGCAGCAGACGACTCTGCTCCTGCCAAAGAAATCGATCGAAGATGCTAAGATACCTGAATTATAAGTTTGGAGTGGAAGCTAGCTTTTGCTCTAATCTTATAATGTCGGTCTTGTAAGCACCGGGTCCCTGGTTCGGGCCTGATGACTCTCAATCGCTACAATGGTTACCCTGGACATACAAGCCCGAAAAAAACTTCTGTCTCCAACGATCTCCCCTCTCAACACGAGATGGCAGCACCACACAGAGCTAGAGGCCCTACCACTCCCTAGTTGACCACAACTCACGTCACGCCTGAGGTACGACATGCCTCCCAGCCATTCAGCCCCTCGACTGAGTTTCGGATGGGGACATGTGGGGTTTTTCTGGAATGGCCTCCCTCCTCACCAAAATTCGACCGGAGCCTTCTCATCAGGTGAGGGAGTGTGTGGCAGCAGATGACTCTGCTCCTGCCAAAGACATCAATCAAAGATGCTAGGATACCCGAATTATAAGTTCAGAGTGGAAACTAGCTTTTGCTGTAATCTTATAATGTTGGTCTTGTAAGCACGAGGTCCCGAGTTCAGGCCTGGTGACTCTCAATCCCTACAGTATAAAAAAACTAAAACATTAATTCATATTTTTTAAAAATCACTCCCAAGATATCTCAAGATGTGACCTGGACTCTCACTGTACTGAGTTTTGTAGCTGTGTGTTACTAAGATTTTCTGCTACACCAGCCACAGTCGAACAGGCAGACAAACCGACCTCTTCTTTTATTGTGTTAGATAAGATATATAATAAAATAGATTTAACATATATAAAACATAAGATATAAATTTTATCCTTATCATTGAGAATCAGGTTATAATATTTTTTATACTTTATTTTTAGATGCTGAATGCAAAGTTGTCAAACCTATAGGTTTAACATCCGGACTGATTCCAGATACTGCTATTAATGCCACCTCGCAGCGTGTCAACTATGAAGCTAAGGTATGAACATATCTGAAATATTGTTATAATGCTAAGTGAAATAGGAAGTTTTAACAAAGAAGGCATTTTAAAGTATCACCCAAAAATAAATTTTGTGAACATTTTTGTTTTAAATTGTATATTTTAATTGCACTTCAGATAAAAGCTGTTTAATTGTGATTTGCCAATAGAAGTAAATTTTAGAAGTAGAAGGAAAAATGCATTTATGAGAAATTAATTTTATTAGTCTAATTCCTAGATTCCCAGATCTTTTAAAAATGTACAATTTTATTTTTTTGGCTGTAAACACAATAAAATTCAGAGTCTGCCACTATGCTGGCATAGGCTAAAGCAATGGTGTATAACCCTTACGTCATGATCCTATTTGGGGTCAAGAGGGTTTATTAAGGGGTCGTCAAAATATTTTTAATGAAGAAGACACACAAATAATGCTGTTTATTTTCTGTTTCAATATATAGATTTAAACTGAAATTTCATATTAGGACTATTAAACATTTTGCGTAATCTCTTTTATTAATATTGGTTTCTTGTTCAAAAATATCTTGCATACTATTTCTAGCTAGATGAAACATTTTGACATTTTAATTGCTAAATGTAATTAATATCAGTGAATGTAATATAAGCGTCTTTAAAAATGTGTATTTATTTATAATTTTTTAATCCTTATTTTATTTGCATGGTGACATGGAGTCTTCTAAATAAAATACTTCAGTGTGGTTACACCAACAAAAAGGTTGCACACCACTCGTCTAAAATACACCATTTCAATACTGAAGATGAATTTGTTAATTAAAAATTTGATTCCAAATTCTTTCCAAGCTTTATCGGGTTGGACACTTGAATGGTTTTGTAATATTCCAAATTTGTATAACAAAATTGTGGGTCAGATGTCCATAAAAAGTCCTCCACATTTTTGTTTAGTATTTACATATAGGTGAAATTTGAACTATTTTCTATGGTGCATCAATGCAAGATCTTTGGAGGCAAAATAATTTGCACTTTTTGGCTACAGTCCAGGAATTGAGTTGAATTTAATGTATTTAGAGTTTCCATTATGTTAATTTCTGTATTAATATTTACTAGTTCATAAATTCTTGCATTTCATTTTCAGAACATCCGTTTAAACAGTGCCACAGGATGGTGTGCAAAAGAAGAAACATTTACCTATATTACTGTAGATCTTGGTAGAGTATTTCGAATAAAGTCCTTGTATGTTAAGGGAGTTGTGACCAATGATGTCAGTGGAAGACCTACTGAGTTACGATTCTTCTACAGAGTGGGAACAACTGAAAATTTTGTTGTGTATTTTCCTGTAAGTATATTTTCACACTGTTTCTTATAATGATCTACATGCAATATTTAGTTTTCATTGCTAAATACAAATAGAGTATTTATGTTTTGTTATTTAATTTTGTAATTAAATTTTTACATTTTAAGTAGAAATTTTAATCTGAACTCATATTGTTAAAATATCCAATTCTTAAAATATTTTATATTTTAAAATAAAGATAATTTTTATTTACATGTATAAAGCATTTACGCTTATTAAGATTAGTAACTGCCAGTGGTTTGATTGTTGATTGCAATTAAAAAAAACTCATATCTGATGAGATTGCAATGACTCATAGAGAGCCTGAGCTGAATCTTTATAAAATTAGTTACCAGTTGCCTGACAGGACTGAATTTGTTGGTCGCCATAGAGGTTTACAAAATTGTGGCACATAGCATGTTTTGATGTTGTCATTGCAGGTATTGACTATTCTACGCTAAAATGTGTATAAAAGGTATGAAACCAGTTCATAGATGCTGTATCTGAAATGGCAGCACAATCCTGGTCTTGAGAATGCTTTTCAAGGCAGATTCTCTATGTATAGATTTTATTATCATTGAATATTTGGAAAATTTAAAGGATATTTTCATCTTTAACTATTATGTTTATGTTTCAAAAAACGAAATTAAAAATTGAATTATTTTAAAACATCAATCTATTTTGCTATTTTAGCTAATTAGATACCACTACACATTTCAAATAATTTTAAAGTTAATTAAAAGATGTAATTTTACTATTATGTACTGCAAATTTAACGTGCAAAATATCTCATTGTAATTCATCAATATTTTAATATTTGCTATATGATTATTTTAAATGTGATATACAATATTTTTTAAATTGTTTTATATTGTATATTTTATTCATTATTTTTTTAAATGCTGCTAAAATTCTATTCTGTTATGCCATGTAAAATATTGCTCTTTATTTAATGGAATGTTTTCTAAGTAAACCTGTTTATAACACAGATTTGTTTAATTAGTAATGCACAATTTTAATTCAATAATAAAAAATTCCAATTCAATAACGCAGAATTCTAATTCAATAATGCTTTTCAATGAAATGTTTTATTACAGTAAATGCCTATAAATTAGTGCTCATTGTTGCTGTCTTCCAAAACTCATTATTATATTTTGTCTTGCTTTTGTGTCTAGAATTTCAATTTAACTGCACGTGAACCTGGCAACTATGGTGAACTCACCCATATTGAGCTGCCTGTCAGCGTCAGGGCAAGACAGGTTATTTTAGCTATTGTATCTTATAATAAAAATCCTTGTTTGAAATTTGAACTTTTGGGATGTGAAGATGAAGAGGATAACGTGTTGCTAGGATATAATAGTGGTTACCCTATTTGTGTTGGTTAGTAACATTCAGAATATCTATTTTATATATTTTTTAACAGTGTTATTATATTTTAATATGCTGAGTGAATTATCTGCTTTGCATATTTAAATCTACTATACGTATTATCTGTTATGCATATTTTTATCTGCTATGCATTAAAGGAAAATGTTTGTTTTGCATACCATCTCCCTAGTGTTTGAATTGGGCTACGATTCAAGGTTAAGTTGAAGAAGCTCACAATAAATAATATTTCTAAATGCATCAAATTCATTGACAGATAACTTCAATCCCCTCACAGCAACCTTGTGAGTTTATGTTAAAGGAGGGGGGAAGGGGCAATTATACACCATCAAACAAGAGCACGACCAGGGAAGCAAGATCACCGAAATCATCCTCCAGATGAGGTCCGAAGATGATTCTGTTGAATCCTGGCCCCAGTCACCGATGGGTCTGGAGACGGGCCACAAAGACACAGTTCCTCTCTGTCACCTGGAAGAGTCTGCTTCATGAAACCAGGTGGGAACTCCTACAGGACAATCCACAGAATATTGTACCCCCTTAAAGATGGTAGTCAGAGGCAAAAAGGCCATGCCCTTATACCATATAGTCCTCCCCCATAAGGGAATGAAATTCCTCAACACTAAAGGATCTGTAGTTAACATGCATTTAAAAGCTGTGCGTTAATTATATTGATAAGCAAATATTTTTACACCTACTATAGACTGTCTCACAATAGATCAGTAGTTGTTTGAGTTTCCTTTTATGTTCCTATAGAAACATCTCTAACTCCTTTCAAGTCAATAGTTTTTGCAAGAAAATAACTAGCTAATAGACATAGGCATGCTGCATACATAAGATGCATGACAAAGAACCTGATTCCATTCTCTTTGTTCTTCAGTTATTCTTAGCAATTGAAAATTACTCAAAACTATATATATTGATTCAATAGAAATATCAATTAAGATTAAATTAAAATCAATCCATGTGTGATGGTTCACAGAAAAGGAGTCCAGTCATTAGACATTTTCAAAATTGAGTTTAGGACCATGTTAAGTACAGCTTTTGCAATGATTGCTACTTATGTAGCAAATTTTATATTATTAATCAAGTAATAACATTAAAACAGAAAAAAACATCTTAAGATATTTTGGGCTGATAGAAAAATTTAATTTCTCAGAATTGGCAACATGCAGAGTATAATGAAAATGTTTTCCTAATTTAAGAAGCATTTCACTACTTAAATCCACTGAAAACAAAAAAATGTATAGTTGTTAGTATAATGGCTGTATACCACATTATTTCAGAAATAAAATTACTAACAACTGGACCCTTTTATTGCAAACCATCACTCATATAGCAATAATTTTAATTCATACAATAATTAATCTAATTAACATATTGGCAGTGAAGACAGTGCCTTGTTAAGGGTGAGCGTCAGTAAATTTTCTGCCCTATCCGCGCTTTGTTAACTTTCGCGGCACACATATTTCGCCGAAATTCTGCTCAAACAGTTGCGAAATATTTTCTGATAGATAAAATGCTATGCTTAGATTATATTAAAACTAAATTTAATACCCAATAAAACATGGAATATATGTTTTATTTTAATTTAAAATATTTTTGGTGCTGCCATCTGTTGTTATTTAATTCAAACCGACTATTTTTATTTTTTAATGAACATTTTAAAATGTCTATTCCTTCTAATACGCTATTAAATACAACAACAGATCATATATAATGCCATAATCACGGAAACGTAATTGAACTTGGACTTGAAGACAAAGGAACTTGAAGACAAAACTGCAGTCCTTAGTGATGTACATTCAGATCCCTTATCAAATTTATAGAATGATAAATTACCTTTCCATGATTGTGGCATTATTATATATGATCTGTTGTTGTATTTAACACTGTATTAGAAGGAATAGATATTTAAAAATGTTCATTAAAAAATAAAAATAATCGGTAAGAATTAAATGACGACAACAGATGGCAGCACCAAAAGTATTTTAAATTAAAATAAAACATATATTCTATGTTTTATTGGGTCTTAAATTTAGTTTTAATATAATCTAAGCATAGCATTTTATCTATAAGAAAATATTTCGCAACTGTTTGAGCAGAATTTCGGCGAAATATGTGTGCCACGAAAGTTAACAAAGCGCGGATAGGGCAGAAAATTTACTAACGCTCACCCTTAAACATTCTCAATTCATCCACTGCTCACTTCTTGTTTTTGACAAATACAATCTCTTATTTTATTTTCATGAGTTTTTAAAGTTCTGAAAGCTATGCTTTTGATAGTGAAATAAGTTATTAGTGTTAACATGTTTTTGTGTTTTGCTTACAGACCAGGAACCTCCTCATTTTATTAACTGCCCAGACAAGCCCATTTTAGTAGCCAAGTCATCTAATGGTTTACAACTGGTAAATTTCACTGAGCCCACAGCAATTGATAATTCTGGTCGCCTAGCTCGGTTTGAAGTGAAACCTGCTGGATTTAGGCCACCTGTCATGGTGTTTGAAGATATGATTGTCCAGTATTATGCTTATGACTTTGATGGAAATATTGCTGTATGCTCTGTCAATATAACAGTACCAGGTATGTTTTTATTTTTATTTCTGTCTTTATTTATATGAAAAAGAATGCATACAATAGTTTTACAAAATTGGTTTGCTTCAGAGAGTTCAAAGACAGGAAATCAGATCAAAATCTCAAGAGAAAATGCCTAAAAAAAATGTATATGTCTTGATCTGAATATGTTCAATTTATGAAACCTGGAAAATATTTCTCTCTTTGATTCTTAAATAGTAATTATTTTCTCTTTGTTCCAAAATTAAGTAAATACTATAGAAAGCTAATTAATTTTATGAATATATTTTTTAAACTTAAATGCCATGCAAATTTATTTTAAAGTAAATACGTTTTTTTCAATCATTCACATCATTTACTATGCTAGGACTCTTTTTTTCAGATGATACACAGCCATCTTTGTCCTGCCCTCAGTCATATGTAATTGAACTTGTAGAAAGGCAAGATAGTTACAGAGTTAACTTTGAAGAAGTCCGCCGCATGGTGAATGTGTCCGATAACTCAGGTGACGTGACCATCCAAATTGCTCCACAGAGTGCTTTCATTACTCTGGGAGGTTACCGCAATGTTACTGTGATGGCTACTGACAAGTTTGGAAACCAGGCTACTTGTCATTTTCAAGTATCTGTGCAAGCAGCTCCATGTGTGGACTGGTCTTTAGAACCCCCTGCAAATGGTGATGTCAATTGTGTACAAGATGATTCTACTTCTGGTTATCGATGTGTAGCAACTTGTAAAGAGGGTTTCAAGTTTACTGATGGTGCACCTCTAAAAGAATATGAATGCTCTAGTGGTCAAGCATGGGTACCTGGTAGTATTGTTCCTGATTGTGTGTCCGAAGGTAAGGTTCTAGTAATTCATGAACTTATATTATTTTTCTTCAGGGATTATTGTTGCCAAGAAATTTCTGAGACCCCTGAAGAATTTAAAATTTTCCCAATTTAAAAATACTTTTTATTTTTTCCCTTTTGAAAAATTATATTTCTAAATTTAAAATAGCTTTATTTCCTTTATAGCATGTAGATAGAGTAAAATTCCAAATGAATTTTATATTTACCTAAACCCTAAATATATTATTTGTTTTTACTTCAATAACTAATATGTGGTTTTTGAGAGTTGCATGTTCAAGACATTTTATGAAATTCTGGAAACACTCTTTCTACTCTCATTTTATTGACAAGGATTTTATTAAATTGAAAATATGAACTTTTAAAACTAATTGAACTAAAAAATGTGTAGCAGTTTTGAAAGTAAATATAAATATTAGTGTCACCCGGGGTAATTCATGGTCACTGAATTTCTGAGGTAATTCTTGGTCACATTCCTTTTTTTAATCAAAATAATTCTTCATCAAACTGTAAAAAATAATAGGCACTTTGAACCCTTTACTTTCCAATGTATGATTCAATTATTTATTAAGTTGGCATTTCTTATGAAAAAAAAAAAAAAAATCCAAACTGCTAGTTAAATTTCTGCAAAACAACATCGGTCTTAATTTTTGCACCTTTTGCAAAGATCTTTATCATTCATAAAGTTTTAATTATTTTTCTATCTTTTCCTTTTGTTTCAACTCTGAACTATTACATCTACCAAAAGTGAGTATAAGAATTTCTTCTACTACATTGAAACAGTTTACAAGAGTATACTAAACTATACCCCATATTTATGGGGTAATTCCTGATCACTGGGGTAATTCCTGGTCAGTGCTGTTTTATAGTATTTATGCTTAACATTTCACCTAAAATTATAATCTTGCAACCAAAAACCATCACTGCAACAGACCAGTAGTTAACTTGAACCATGCTAGCTTTTAAACATTGAATTCTGAAGAGCAAGGACTGTGCATTAATGCATCAGTTTCAACTTCATCAATTCCAAGTTCTTCGGATGTAAGGCCAACTTCTGGAGCTAGTGGAACTAAGAGACAGAGAGATAGAAGAAAAAGCTGAAGCAAGGAAAAAGAAACAGATCACTAAAGGGAAAAAGAGAAAAATTATATATCCAGATGACCCACCACCAAAATATTTAACATCTAGTGATTCAGAGGAAAGCAGCAGATGCTCTGAAGATGATATAAATGATTCAAATTCCATTGAACAGTTAAGTAGAAACACTACTTCACTGGAAAATACGAAAAAAGTGCATGAAAATATACACAATAAGATGGAAGAACACAGTTACTATTCTTTGTACTGCAGTAAAGATCCTTTTTATATTGGGAAGGTTTCACAAGTGGAAGGCAGTGAAGTTTGTGTAAAATTTCTGGAAAGATGAGTCGGAAACTTCTGTTGGCTTAATAGAGAGAAAACTGAATACATAAACATTCGGTATGCTTTTTACGGACCAATACATTTGAAAGGTGTGGATCCCTTCACAGTGGATTCTGAAGCAATAAACATTGCTCATAAATGTTATAAATTTTTTTTTGGATAGTTGATGTTTTTAGGATGTGAGTAAGAGCAATCTTTTGCATATGAAATAAATTTGTATTTACACCCAAAATATTGTCTCTGTGCTGCTTTTCAGTATTTATAAGATGAAAAAACCTTTGCATAATTTAGTCTAATTGTTTTAACACTTTGCTATAAATAATAAATCAATATTTTACTGTATTCACATCAAAAAGGATGCTGACCAATAATTACCCTGGAAGTGACCAGGAATTACCCCAATCCCGGGGTAATTCCTGGTCACTTAAAAATTATAATTATTAAAATTACAAGTGCATTTATATTGAAATAAAAATTTTATTACATAGCCATCAAGGGGGTGCTTACTCCTTGCCAAAATTGGGAACATTACCTTCAATAGTTTTTATAATAATTGGATGTTATTGATTTTTGACCGAGAATTACCCCTTGTGACACTACTTTGAAAAAGCATTGCTTGTACAGGGTGCTTCAATAATGATATGACTCAGCATTTGAGAAGGTAAAACTTACGTGCAAGTAGATTTTCTATCAAAATATTAGTCAATTGGTATTACTACACTCAAAGTTAACCGAATTAAGCAGTTAAAATGACTTAACAGACATCAGTTCTCTTTAAGTATCAATTCCTGCATTTTGTGTCAGCTATGAGCATCTGTGTATGGTTGAAGAAACTAATTTTACACATAAACTTTATAAAAGTATGCAAGACATGTTTCAGCTGATATTTCTCCATTCTGCATGAAATGTATCATTCATATTACATTTGAATGATAAATTTCATGAAACTAAGAGTGTGCCAGATTTGAAGAGCTCATGCTGGCTATCACTGATTTTGAATAAGTTGTATGATGTGAATGAACTTGATCACTCAGGACAACACATTAAAAATATCTTATGTTACCACCTACTCATTTTAGAGCTGCAAAAAAGTTGGAAGTTGCATGGCAGTCATAATGAAACACACTATCCTGTTTTAAACATTTACTTGGAAGGCATCATTACAAACATAAAAACAGGACTGAATGCATGAAGGAAATTTAAACATGCTAAGGACATTTTATCCATACATTTTGGTTAACCTTGAGTGCAGTAGTACCCGCTGATTAATAATTTGGCCAACGATTTATTTGGGAGTTGCTTTCTTAAATGTTGTGTTATGTCCATTTTGAAACACCCTATGTAATGAACATTTTTGCATATATTCTTTGTTGCTATCAAGCTTAAATTTAATAATTTCGTTTTTAAATGTTAAAATATTGCATTATATTAAATTATATTATGCCTATACCAAATTTTAATTATAACACAATAATACTACTTTCAGTGTTAGCATATTTATATATATATGATTGCTGTATCTTTAATTACTTTACTTTTATTTTAACCATTCAAGTTATATTATTATTCCCTATTTATATTATATAATTTAATGATTATATTAAATTATTGTGTTCACACTTTATTTAGAAGATGTAATATTCCAAAATGATAATATATTTTTTTTTAATTTTATCATTTTGGGTATTTATCTGCAATTTTCTATTGATATTGATTTTTGAATGTATTCTAAAACTATACCATGGCATACCTAATATATTCTGAATTTGTTTTGTAATTTTTTATAATGTTCTTTCCCTCAGATACTGATGAGGCATCCTATGATGTTGTGGCTCAGATTGAGTACCGAGCAGGAGGAGCTGTTTCAGTGCCTTGTCTGGAGCAGTATGTATCCTATGTTAGGGCATTCTATGGCTCTCTAAATGATGTCCTATCTGGACGTTGCTCTGCAATCAATGTAAAGATGGATATTTCATTCCATAACACCACCATAAGAACAATTGCTGAAAACACAGTAAGCACTATTTTTTATCGTTTGCTTTGCTATAAATAACTAAACACAGTAGACTCCCTCTAATCTGCATAGCTTGGGATCAGAGGTAGTGAATTATAGAATTTTGCATATAGTTCATTGCTGCATAAACTGATGCATAAAAATGAGACATTGGTACATCCTGAGTTATTTAATTAAAAGTCAGTCTACAACATATTAAAAGCAAAACTAGGTAATTTTATAAATTTCACTGCTTGTTTTTAAAATTTTAAGACTTGTTGTTTAAGAATTTTTGATTTTTGATTTTTGTTTTAATATTTTTTCTTACAGTCTATGAACAGTCATTATTTCTTGCTATGTAATATAACTCTGTTTCTGTATAAAGTCAAGGTATTTATACCCCCCCCCCCCCACACACACAGCTAAGCCCTGGTCAAAAGTAACATTTTCTCCTTTGCCATCAGGATCAGTATCAGAATTAACTTTTTCAAAATTTAATACACTATTGCAATGTATTGTAAATTTAGCTGTTTCCATCCCAAATGTATTCTGAATTATAGGCATTTGCAGATTATAAGGTTGTGGACTAAGGAGAGTCGACTGTAAATGAATACAATAATTTCATTATATGGCCCCTCATAAGACTGACCAAAGGTGTGTACTATAAAGAATGATTACTATAAATAATTTACCTGTAAAGACCACATAGTGAGTTTAATTCTGGTTACTTTAGCTCATGTAGGGGGATACCAGGCATGTATCAGACTATATTTCTTTCTGGTTTTATGAATCTAATTTCAGTAATTTTGATCTCTGTAATTATTCATGACATACCTGAGTAGCAAAGGGTGTTCAGTAGTAAATGCCCTGTTAACTAGTGGGTACTACATTCAGTGAACCATATTTTAAAATTTTATAAATTTTTAATTAACTATTTTTGAATACTAGCATCTGGCTGCAGGTATTACAACTAGTTTAATACGAGGCATGTTTTTTAAGTAAGTACCGTTTTGGAATTAAAAAAAGACGTGCAAAGATATCGCAATAATTTTATTTCTACATGAAAGCCTGTACCTTAATCTACTTTTCTACATAATTTCCGTGAATATTGAGGCACTTGTCATAACGTGGCACCAGTTTTTGAATACCCTCCTCATAAAATTCTGCCGCCTGACTTGTTAACCACTGTATCACAACTGTTTTGACTTCGTTATCGTCTTGAAGACGCTGACCACCCAGGTGTTTCTTCAAGTGCAGGAACAAATGGTAGTTGCTGGGCGCCAGATCAGGGCTATATGGAGGATGATCTAGAGTTTCCCATTTAAAAGATTTGATGAGATCTTTGGTCCGATTAGCCACATGTGGACGGGCATTGTCATGCAGCAAAACGATACCCTTACTCAACTTGCCACGTCTTTTGTTCTGGATTGCACGACGCAGATTGTTCAATGTCTCACAATAAGACGCTGCATTGATTGTCTCATTACGAGGCAGAAACTCCACTACCAATACTCCTTTTTTGTCCCAAAAAACTGTGCACATGATTTTCCGGGCAGAAATTGTTTGCTTAAACTTCACTCTTTTGGGTGATGATGAATGTCGCCATTCCATGGATTGTTGTTTTGATTCTGGTGTGACGTAGGCCACCCATGTTTCGTCACCAGTAACAATTTGGTCTAAAAAATCTTCACCTTCATTGTGGTACCGCTCAAGGAAAGTCAATGCACTGCCTAAACGTTGGGTTTTGTGCAAATCCGTCAACATTTTTGGAACCTAACGTGAACACAATTTCCGGTAATTCAAGTTCTCGGTCACAATGTGATACAAAACACTACGAGAATATTGAGGAAACCAGTCGCACATTGATGAAATTGTAAAGCGTCTGTTTTCTCTCACCTTTTCTTCCACTTTCTGCACCAAATCTTCATTAAAGACCGAAGGACGCCCACTCCGTTCTTCATCATGCACATTTGTGCGGCCATCTTTAAATGCTCTCACCCATTTCCTTACCATTCCATCACTCATAATGTTTTGTCCGTAAACTTCACAGATCTCACGATGAATATCGATCGGTTTTACGCCTTTAGCACTAAGAAATCGTATAACAGCCCGTACTTCACAATCGGCGGGACTCACGATTGTCGGAGGCATCTTAAACACTCAGTATACAATGAAGAATCAGACTGTAATGGCGTCAGTGCGTAGACAAGAGATGTAGGTAACCAGCGTGCATGCGCGGAACGCCGACCGTAGCGCTGCGGCGGCGGAATCGCAAAACGGTACTTACATAAAAAACATGCCTCGTAGTTTACCTTTATAGGATGTAAATAAAATCAATGAAATGGCTATTAATTATTCATTTATGTTATTTGTTAGGTTAATAAATACTGTTATAAATCATTTCTTAAGCTTTTTCAAAACAGTAAATTGATTGTTGCAATACTATTAGAAATATTTTACATAATTGGTTTCATTTGCAATTTCCTAATTCTGTAGTTTGTTTATATAAATTGACTTAGTATTACTAAGTCATGAATAGAAATTTACTTAGTATTACTAAGTCATGAATAGAAATTGACTTGGTATTACTAAGTTATTATAAATAACATATTTGTTGGTTATATGTGATTGTTTTATACAATTTCTAAAATATTATCATCCGATAAACAGAATTTTTGTATTAGCATTTGTTCTTAAAACCTGCATAAAACATTTGCTCATAAAACTTCTGTAAGTTTTTCAGAGTCTAAATTATTCATTCCTTCAAACACTTCTCTCAAAACGAAGAATTTAGCTGTTGGCGTCTTTCACTTGTCAAGTCAATTTTTATTTAACATTTTAAATATTGTTTTATTTTAGTTTAATAATTTTAAAATTTATTCAATGTATTAACTTTTTTATTTTTTCTCAGATTATTATGACTTATACCTTAAGAATCAAACCAGCTGTTAGCCAGACATTGCTATATGACCTTTGTGGTTCAACTTTGGGACTAATATTCGATCTCAGCGTTCCTAGTACATCCATCATCATCGAACCTATCTTGAACATAACTTCTCAAGGTGTTGGCGGCCAGTGTCCTGGAGTTCTTGCCATACGTTCTTCTGTCGATCGTGGATTTACTTGTGGTATTGGTGAAGTTCTCAATGCTGACAAAGAAGGGCAGATACCAAATTGCTGTAGGTTTCTGCTTTAAATTGCTATAATTATTAGAAATTTGTAGCCATTATATATACAGTTAAACTTTTAGCAATAGTAAAAGTTTGAATGTACTTGACCTGTGTTCCGAGTTTCAAGTATTTTTTTTCTGGAAGTGTCTAAAACATGAGTGATAGGCAGATACACACTTAGGAGTTAGTATGTATAGAATTAACTTATTAATATACATAAAATTATTTAAAAGTTGTACATTAGTAATGTTAAAAAAAGTGTATCAAAAAGTTCTTAAAGTAAGATATTAATTACTTTTGTAATTCAAAAGCATTTGTGTAAATGTTTCTGTGCTGTTTCTAATTAGTGCACTGTCCTGCTGGTACCTATGCTTCTATGGAAGGAGGATGCCTTTTCTGTCCTCGTGGTACTTATCAAGATCTAACTCACCAAGCTGAATGTAAACAGTGTCCTTTGGGTACATTTACAAGACAAGAAGGCAGCAAAAGTGTTGCAGAATGTATATGTAAGTTATATTTTTACGTACTTTCATATTTGCACAAACATTGCTATACAGTTTTATTAAACAAAAAAAGTCTTGTGAAAACAAGGAAAAGAAGTAAAATAAAAAGTGTTCTATAAACAAGACTTTTATTTTTTTCATATTATAATATCGAAGAAGTTTTTTGTTTTTTTTTCAAATATTTATGAATTGAAAAATTTTGAGATAAATACATGTTTAAGACTTCTTGAACACATTTTGAATTCTTTTGAAATCAACGTTTGACGATGAGCGTATTTATGTCTGTGAAGTGTAGATATAGTAATCCATGAATAACTTGTATCACCATGAAATTTTATATGTAGATTATGTAAAAAATAGAACTAGATTGATTTTTTTTTTAATTTACATGATTTGAGCAAAAGTTATTAAAAATTTAGGATTTTGATAAAATTGTTTCTGCAGAGTAAGATAATTCTTTGAACTATGACAATAGTCATCTATTTAGGTAAATGATACTTTGGGGTTTTCATTATGAATGAAACTGTATGATAAGATTGTATGCATTCGTGTAAATCAGCTGAAATGCATTCAATTTATCATCTTGATTAATGCTTTATAAAACTTTTAAAAATAAATATTTTAACAAATTTTGAATAGAGAATAACTTGTAAACGAAATTCCTACAAAGATAGAATTTTCACAATTTTGAATCTGAGCAAATTTTTTATGTAATGCTACTTTTTTGTCAATTAAATAAAATTGTTTGATATTTAAACATAACACATAGGAATTTATTCAAAATTCCATACAAATGGCATAATTCCTTTGAAACATATTTGACAATTTTTCAAACATGTAAACGTATATTAAATATTTCTGCATTTATTATGAAAGAAGTGGATCTGAACAATATGGTATATAAATGAAGATTTTGTGTGTCGTTTCTGTATTTGGGATTTTTAATATTTGTATTATCAAAAATATTAATATTGATCAAATTATGTCTTTTAATGAGATGAAGTTGACCTCTTTTGATTCATCCTAGTAGAGTAGAAGAAAAAAAAATATATTGTATAATATATTATGATTGGCTATTTATGGAAAGTATAATTGAATATTTATTATGTATCTAAAAGAAAAAGTTATCTAGTGAGGGAAAAGATGATATTTTAAAATTTTTATTTCCTTAGAAGTTGATGCATTTTAATTCTGTTAATATTTTTATCTTTAAACCATGGATATTTTTTTCTTATAAGTGCAGCTGAGTACTGAGAAACATTATAGTATCAAGTAGAAAATGTGACTTCATGCACGATTAATAATAAACTGGATCACAGCATAAAATATAACTTAAATAAAAATAAAAAAGTATATTTACTTTTCAAATATCAATGGATTGTTTTTTTTTTTCAGTGCAGCAAGTGCCTAAGGACCGGAATGCCTAAAATGAGGCATTCTGATCCTGACTTGTTGTACTGAAGAAGGAAATCCTTTGATTCCTGAAATAGAAATATGTTCATTATCTTTATTTGTACTGCATTTTGTGTTGTGATCTAGTTTATTATGGTATCAATCACATTATCTTTACTTTGTGTACTATTTGTATTGTGTATACTTTCATGCTGAAGTCTTCTATTTCTCTAAATTCATCATACATAGATTGAGTCACAACTTCATCTAGTAAGTTTTCGAATTAACTCTCCTTTTCTTTATATCTCATTAAAATTCCATATTTAAAGATAAAAGAGAAATTAGGCATAAATTGCTGCAGTATTGAGTGATAGAGAAAATTTGGTTATAAGTCACAGATGCTATTACTTTGGCAGGCGATGGATACTGTATCCTCCTCCCCCTCCCTCCAAGTCTTGTGTAATAAAGGAAATTAGTTGGAATTCTATTTACAACAACAGTGTTCTGTGAAAATACATGCATACCTCACCATTAAGTAATATTTCTGAATAAAGAGCTAATTTTAAGATGCTAAAGAATGCCCCCTCACACTAATACAGGGTTAATTGTTTCGAGTTTAGAGAGATAATTTTTGCTAAAATATGATTCATAGCTAAGTTATCCACTTAACTCTAAATATTTTAGCCAAGAAAGAATTAAAAATAGTCTGTTTGTAAATACAAACTGCTTTTTTTAACATTTAACTGCAAATATTAGTCTGTGTGTAAATTATATGTATTGACTTACTAATGCTTTCAGCTGTATGTGGTTATGGAACATATTCACCAACTGGTTTAGTGCCATGCCTTCAGTGTCCCAGCAATGCTTACACAGGAGACCCACCTGTTGATGGATTTAAAGAGTGCTTCAAGTGCCCAGCAAATGCTTATACATATTCTCCTGGATCAAAAGAGTCTTCAGACTGCAGAGGTAAATATATGTTTATATTTTCTAAATTTCATATTTGTAGGCAATTAAAAATTTTGGGACTGCTTAAAAATGTTTTAAGGAATACTAATAAAACACTTTTTAGTAATCTCTCTGCAACCGGTATTTCTTGTAAACTACTCAACCAAATAAAACCAAATTTGCACCAAAGGTTGGTTGTTATTATATGAATATAAAAGCATGATAATCTTTTTATCTTGGAAGATTGAACTTGTGACGGATTTTGAATTATTACAATTAACCAGGTTATTTTTTTAAATACCCTTCCTTATTAGATGTATTAGATTTTCTTAGATTCTCCACATGTAACATGCTATTCAGCCCATTTTTTTTTTTATCCAGAGTCCTGGTAAAGAATTCTCATTGCACATTAATAGAATAACCCTAATGTGACCTTTTTTTATTTAAAAATATACCCCTCCTGTCTCGCTCTCTATTTTACATGTAACTTCATATTTTAAAGTACTTGGTTAATATCTTGAATATCCAATAAACATTTCATTAATGAAAATATCCTGTTTTTTTTTGTTTTTATTTATTATATATATATATATATATATAAATATAAATTAGTAAATCCAATGTTAGAATGTATGTAGTAACTCATAATACACTATTCCAAAATCTTCTACAAAATACAAAGAAATAAAAGAAATTAAGACATAAAGAGGAAATAATAAAGTGTAATGCAGATCATAAAGCCAAAGACAATCAACAATTTCAAAAATGAGGAATGAAAATAAGAAAACAAAAAAATCAAGCAAAAAAGCTTGCACATGGAAGAGCTTTAGGCTTAAGATAAGTTCATTTCGAAAAAATTCTCTTCGGGTCCATATATCCCTTCGAAATGAACACAAAAATGCTTGTTTCTGAAACACAAGATAGATTTTATCTATAAACTTGTGTTATATGGACGACAAGCATATAGATTGGAACAATAAAGGAAACATAAATACCTTAAAATACACTTCATTAGTGCAACCATGACAAGCAAAATATGGCTAATATATATATATATATATATTTACATTTGGAATTAATTCTTCTCCCTTAAGCTCACATCTATATAATTTTTTAAATAATATTTATATTAATATCTTGAGAAAATAATTTTGAATGATTTTTGATATTTTTACTTTTAACAAATCTGTTGATAATTATAATGTATTCTATTCATAGCTCGCTGTCCTGCTGGTATGTACTCTGAAACTGGTTTGGAGCCTTGCGCTATTTGCCCAATAAATTTCTATCAACCATCTGAAGGACAGACTTCCTGCCTAGAATGTGCTTCTTCTCATACTACAGCTAGAACTGGTTCAACTAGTCAGACTGAATGTGTCCCCTGTAAGTAAAATTTCAGCTTTATTTGTTAGACATTTTTTTTTGTAAGAAATTGATGGACAATGTAAAAAGTTTAAAGATTGCTAACAGTTTTAATTTTTTTTTTGACAAATTATTGATAGATATAAATTGTATGATATTAAACAATAAATTAATTTTAAAAAATGTATTAACAATCTTCAGGATTTTAATTTAAATGATATTGTTGATTTGTATTTCACTCAACTGATTGTAATCCTTAGAATCCTTAGAATGCATACGTTGGTCTGCTTTAACATGTACTTATAAAGCACAATTTATACAATTAACTTTTATTAGAATAGTTTTATCATTTCAAATTTTAAACTTTGCTGAAATTATTGTAAATTTTAGTATATTCATTCATATATTTATTAATGAATAGATGATAATTTTATTATAATGGTCTTAAGAATGTTAAACTGATTTTTTTGAAATAATTTTGTTTTCATGTATCAGATTTTTACTTTCCCCGCAATACATGGTAATGTATAGGGAAAGTATTGGAATCATGCCGAAAATCGCAGCTCGAGTTTTCGACGGATCTACACGTTTCGAGACCTCTAGAATATGAAAAAACCATTTTTAGCGTGACGTCTGTGTGTGTATCTGTGTGTCTGTCTGTCTGTGTGTCTGTCTGTCTGTGCAGATTTTGTATCCACTCTAACTAAAAAACTAATGGACCGAATTTCACAAAATGTGGTAGGTAAGTTACTTGTGAGCGAGTCTGGTGCTGATTAGTTTTGGGTACGATTCGGGATAAAAGAACCCGCCTTTTTTTGCGAAATGGCCCGCAAAAGCTTGTATCCACTCTAACTGAAAAACTAATGGACCGAACTTCACAAAATTCGGTAGATGAGTCACTTGTAGATTACCCTGGTGCTGATTAGATTTTGGTACGATTCGGAAAGAAATGACCTGCCTTTTTTTGCAAAAAGGCTCGCAAAAATCGCCCAAATCTAAACTAAAGAACTGGGTATACTCAAATATATCCATTAAATGCTGATTTAATATGTAATTTTTAACGACGAAAAGAATAAGACCAACCCCATTACACTAGGACTAGCCGTTCTCGAGATATATTAGTTTTTCGTACTTTCCCTACGCCACCTTTGAAAATAAGCCCGGTTACCGAATGAGAACGAAAATTGAATTAAAAGTGAAATAAATTTAATTAAAATAAACAGAATGTTAATATAAGTCTGCAGGAAAAGTCATGTGCTGCTCACATCAGATTTTTACTTTCCCTGCAATACATGGTAATGTATAGGGAAAGTATTGGAATCATGACGAAAATCGCAACTCAAGTTTTCGACGGATCTACATGTTTCGAGACCTCTAGAATACGAAAAAACTATTTTTAGCGTGACATCTGTGTGTGTGTCTGTGTGTTTGTCTGTCTGTCTGTACAGATTTTGTTTCTACTCTAACTAAAAAACTAATTGACCGATTTTCATAAAATTTAGTAGGTAAGTAACTTGTGGGCGAATCTGGTGCTGATTAGTTTTGGGTACGATTTGGGATAATAGAATCTGCCTTTTATTGCGAAATGGCCCGCAAAAGCTTGTATCCACTCTAGCTGAAAATCTAATGGACTGAATTTCACAAAATTTGGTAGATAAGTCGCTTGTGGGTCACCCTGGTGCTGATTAGATTTTGGTACGATTCGGAAAAAAATAGCCTGCCTTTTTTTGCAAAATAAACTGTAAAAATCTTCAAAATTTTAAATAAGAAACTACGTATGCTCAAATATATCCATTAAAAGCTCGTTTTATACGTAATTTTTAACAAAGAAAAGAATAAGACCAACCCCATAACACTAGGACTAGCCGTTCTCGAGATATTTTAGTTTTTTCGTATTTCTCTACACCACCTTTGAAAATAAGTCCAGTTACCAAATGAGAATGGAAATTGAATTAAAAGTGAATTAAATTTAATTAAAATAAAGAGAACGTGGATATAAGTCTGCAGGGAAAGTCATGTGCTGCCGACATCAGATTTTTTTTATTGTAAATGTGTTGTACAAATAAGAAATATTATTTATATATTCTAGTGCAATGTAGCAGTCAAAGCTGCCAACATGGAGGTTTGTGTCTTATCCAAAGGCATCATATATCCTGTTATTGTCCTGCTGGATTTAGTGGCCAGTTCTGTGAAACTGATGTTAATGAATGTGCTAGTCAACCTTGTTACAATGGAGGCAGATGCAATGATCATCCTCAAGGATATACCTGTGATTGTGCTCCTGGTATGTGAATCATAATTTGTTACTCTTAACAATGCCGTCATAGACTTGTGCAGATAATATTGAGTTTGAATATGTACCTTTTTACGTTAAACATTTTATATGAAAGATGCAAATTTTAGTCTGGTTCTATTAACTTTAAAATCTATCTTATTTCAAATGGCAGCAAGTTGTGTTTTTACTCTTTTATTGTTCTAAAATATCTGTTAATCAGCTGGGGGTGTTAAAAATATATATTTAGTACTTGTTGTATTAATGATTTAAATAAGTAGCTAATCTCTCAAGCAGCGGAATGTATTAAAGATCAACAGTTATGTGATATGATTTTATATAAAAATATTGTTTTGTATATTCTACTTACTGTACTTTGAATATTTTTATCTTGGTATTAATACCTCAATATGTGTGGCAATGTCACATTCCTGGTTATGCCACATCAGTATGGTATGGTTGCACTTATTTTAAAATTCTCAAAGCACACATCTACAGACTTTACTCTTTTATTTGATACTAGAAAATGTGCCTGGCATTGCTCGGGAGTTAAAAGCAGGGTAGTTATATAAAATACCGAAATAAAAATCTGTGTACATTGGTGCAATGGATGTGAAATACTCTCCCCCTCCCCCTCAAAATCACAAAACTGAAACATGTCATTTGTGGAGACACAACATTCTATGTTAAAATTTACCAACAGAATCATTCTCGCAGCACAAATAAATGAAAATACCTAAAATCACAAAAGTTCCTTTTAACCCCAAATTTATGCAGTTAAATTTTAGTACAATACTCATAATGATGATATAATATCAAATTAAAAATATTATAGGACATCTTTTAAATTCAGAAAAGTTAGAAAACCTCAGGAAAATACACTATAATGACAATAGATGACGTTAGTAATCAAAACACAAAAGGTCCTTAAATCACTGGAGACCCGCCATAAAGATTACAAAATTTGAAGGCATTGTTAGATTAAAAAATTTATAATTAATCAATAGATTGGTTTATGAAACAATTTTTTTTTTCCAGAGTGGTCTTTTAAGCAGCTTCTGAAAATAGTTGAACATTGAATGATGCATCAATTTTAATATATCGCAATATAAAACTTGGAGAGGATTGAAATGCATATATTTTTTATAAGCATATATAAAAGTTATCTATTTATTGTATGGACTCTGTTCAAAGTTTTTTGAACAATAATTTTTAGATCATTCCAATGTTATCAAGATGGAAATTCTGTGATAATATTTTAGGTCTCTAAGGAATTAATTTATGTAAATATCGGCCTAAATCAAAGTAAAACATGTAAATAACTAAAAAAAATTATTCGAAATTAAAAGAAGTAACAGTGAGTTTGGGTCCTGAAGAATCTGTGTACCAAATTTCATGGTCATACAACTCATAGATTCCCTGCTATAGACGACACACACACACATGTACACAAACTTTTTCGTTTATTATGTAAAATATGGCTTGTGTAAGCATTGCAGATTTGCCAAGATTTTAATTGCACCAGCGTAAAAGCACTTCAAAATAATATAAGAAATACTACTTTCAGATGTTCCTTTTTAATCAATACATTATATTATATGCAGGATATTCTGGTCTGCAGTGCCAGATTGAGCGAACAGACTGCACCAATGTAACATGCCCAGAGAGAGCCATGTGCCAGAATCTACCAGGACTTGGAAATTACAATTGCCTCTGTCGATCAGGTTATGAAGGAGTAGAATGTGATACCACAGTCAACCCATGCACAGCCGAAAGTAGTCCATGCAGCAATGGAGCTAGTTGTATTCCTTTACTGCAAGGAAGGTACAAATGTGAATGCTTACCTGGATGGGCTGGTAGAATGTGCGATATCAATACTGGTTAGTATCTTATTTATTGCTATATTCTACTTTCATTAATAAAAGTATTATTATTAATTATTTTTATTTTTATAGCATGGCAATATTATGTAGCTAAACTACTCAATATTGTGATGTTTTTATCTATATTATTATATAAGCTTGCTATCTGTATCTAAATCACAGCAATATACTATTATACATTTATTTACCAACTGATCCACACAAAGTACTAATTTCTTTACTACCTCATTTAACATACCTCTTTTACTACTTCGAGGTAAGTAAATTTTAAGTATTTTAAAAGATAAACAAAATACAATTTAGTAATAAAATGGTTTCTCATGAGAAATGTTTTTTCAATAATGAAACATTATTCAGTAACATTTTTCTTTAAAAATATATAATAGTAGAACACAGTATTGCCTGGGTTCTAAAATAACCACTGCTACTTAAATAATTTACAGATGACACTACTCAATTTACAAATTGTTTGTTTTGAACTGAAATCATTCCTGCAATCTGTTTTTTTCTATATGCACTATTGTGTCAATTATACAATGGTGTAATATGGCCTAAATAAGCTCCTTTGATATGCCCTAAATAAGCACACTGTAGTTCACTACATATATGCACAAACATCTGGTTCATCAATCACCAATCATTGGCAGAATAACATAAAATAATTTTTTATGCTTTACATGCTTTTCTTTTAAATTTGCAAAGTTAAAAAACAATATTCAAACAAGTTAGACTTTTGAATTGCTTAAAATAAGTGGAAATTCTCAAAGTTGCAAAAATGGAAAAAAGTTTACAGTTTTATAAGTTTAAAACATTCTAAATGATATTCATCTATTAAAAATACTTAAATGTTTAAATATTAAGATACTTTAAAAAAAGTATGAACTCCAGAATTTATTTATACCATGACCATTGGATATTTTAAAGTTCAACATTTTATTTTGAATATATTGTTCTTGCAATAGTAGTTTCCTAATTAATTAATTAATTTTTATTTTCAAATTGTAGATGACTGTGCTGAAGAACCTTGTTTGTTGGGATCTAACTGTACTGATCTAGTAAATGACTTTAGATGTGATTGCCCTCCTGGTTTTGCTGGTAAAAGATGTGAGAGGAAGATAGATCTATGCAGCACAAATCCATGTGTTAATGGTGTTTGCATTGATAAACTCTTTTCATACGAATGTGTTTGTGAGCCTGGATGGACTGGCGTGAGCTGTGAAATGAATATTGATGAATGCGTAAATGATCCTTGCCAAAATGGTTAGTGTTATATTTTATAATTGCAAACTGTAAATATGTTTTATTTTTAAATTAATTTCTTGAATGAAAATTTTAGAGATAGAATGTTCTTTACATGTTATTTTTATTTTAAGCTTTTGTGAAGTAGAAAATTGATTTAAACAATGCTAGCAATTTATTCACTGGCACATACATGAAGAACAGGATACTTTAATATTTTACCTTATTCACATTTTGAATTCCAAGAAGTCTTGTTGAATTTTGTGGCCCTGTTGTATGCAGTACTACTGTAGAACACACTTATCATATTAATAAATTATGATTTTTCCTGTACTTAATCTAATTGGTTATAAAAATTAACTATTCAGTTATTCATGTCTATTAAATATAGATTCTGAGGGAGAATTCTGTAGTTTATTTATGGCGTAATTCTACTTTGATAAACATTTTAAGGAAAGTACATAAAATTTAAGATGTAAAAATTTTAAAATTATATATCTAAATTGAATCTTTTTAGCATTTTTTCAAATGTGTTGAGCTATTTCATTCTAACAAAATGCAGTCAAAAGTAATGAAGTTAATTCATTTTTGTAAAAGTAATCAAATGTTAAAAAATAAAAAGTAATTGAATAACAAAATGTATTCAATTCATAAAAATTAAATATACTCACTGTTATCAATTGGATGGGTATTTCCTACATACTTTTAACGAGAAATGAATGAATATTACTGTCTAGGAGTTATTATAAGCTGCTTTTGAGATATTTGGACTTTTTTTTTTTCTTTTTCACAGGGAGTATGATACTTTGAAAGAATTTGGCAATTTCTTCATGAAATTTGGAATTCTTATTTTATTTGGTGTTTGATTACAGTAATCCTATTAGTTTGCAATGTGATCTAGTTATATAATACTGTCAATATTTGTCATTGTTCTTTTATAAAAGGAAATTTATAGGGTTGGATACACACACCATGCATGTTGGACACATCAAATTGTATTTGTTATTTTAGAACTATTGTTAGTTTTAATTTCTATTAACTAAAGTCAGGGTGCGTACGCGGCTTGGAAAACCTTGAAAGTCCTTGAATTTCATTTTTTTTTTTCAAGGCCTTGAATAGCCTGGAAAATTGGGATTATTTCCAAAAAGGTCTGGAAAATCCTTGAATTTCTCATTTTCAATTCAAAAACTGCAAAATTCCGGTTGTACTAGAATTCCTACGTCACGTATTACGTCACAATTTCAAACTAGTTCTCTTTTCCCCAGCGCTGTCAATCACAGTTGAATTGGTTCCTCCCATTACTGGTTTTCCGCGAATGGTGGCTGTTCGTTTCGTCATTAACACGTGGTTTGCATTTTGAACGGTGCCAGTGATTAATGTCTGCTCCTTGCGCCGGCGTGTCGCGTTTCCGATATCCTGTTTTGTTTTATGTTTTCTCTACGTCTCTCCCCATTCTCAGATATACCAATTTTTTGGGATTTTCCTTAGTTTGTACGGATTTTTACTTCATTTTATGGTTTTACGGACATTACTTCCCAAACGACGAAAAATCCCGTGAAATTCATGCATCCCACTATTCAATTCATATTCCCTGCTTTGCTGAGAGTCCAAAATTATCAGTTTGCATCCATTTTCTTCTAATGATTTCATATCCGAACAATAGCTCTAATTTATTTTTATAGTGCTAGTAAAAATAAAGAAATATTTTACTAAACAAATCATACTTGACTTAAATTATAAGATTGCACAATTCAGTCTTTTTTTTTTTTTTTGAACTTTGCTGAAAGTACACAATTGCCTTTTTCTGTCACAAACTTTTCATATACTTTTTCCATCTATCTCTGTCCCCTTATTATTGCACAATATTTTGGTTGATTATAAAGGTTAACTTTTTAATTATTTTCATATAAATAGTATGATCGTGAAATTGAGTTTTTTTATTTCTTTGTGGCCGTTGCCGCGATTACGCAATCATCCTTTTCCATAGATCTCCATCTCCCTATTGTTGCATATTAACTTGACTAAACTAAACTAACTTATTTTCATATTTTGGTTGATTATAAAGGCTATTTTTTTAATTAATTTCACTTAAATAGTACGATCGTGAAATTCAGTTTTTTTTTTCGCGGGCGTTTCCGAGAGTACACAATTATTCTTTTACATTGATCTCCATCTCCCTATTGTTGCACATTAACTTGACTAAACTAGCTTATTTTCATATTTTGGTTGATTATAAAGGTTAATTTTTAATTTTCGCATAAATTGTACGATCATGAAATTCAGTTTTTTTTCGCCGGCGTTGCTGAGAGTACGTATTTATTCTTTTCCATCCATCTCCATATTGTTGCACATTAACTTGACTAAACTAGCTTATTTTCATATTTTGGTTGATTATGAAGGTTAATTTTTTAATTTTTACATAAATTGTACGATCATGAAATTCAGTTTTTTTTCGCGAGCGTTGCCGAGAGTACGTAATTATCCTTTTCCATCCATCTTCATCTCCCTATTGTTGCACATTAACTTGACTAAACAAGATTATTTTCATATTTTGGTTGATGATAAAGGTTAATTTTTTAATTATTTTCACATAGTACGATCATGAAATTAATTTTTTTTTTTTCGCGGGCGTTTCCGAGAGAACATAATTATCCTTTTCCATCGATTTCCATCTCCATATTGTTGCACATTACATGATTTAGAAAAATAATTGAATAAAAAATTAGATGTAGATAACAATACTAAGTAATATAATAACATATGTTATGGTTTATTACTGATTCATTTTTCTATCTAATTCAGAGGTGAGGTATGGGATAAGTGTGACATAAATATTTAATTTAATGTTTTTTATTTTCATAAATTTTTGAAAATGTTTATATCAAATTTTGTTGCAGCTGTTCAATAATAAAATTTGATAATTATAGCTTTGATTTGAATTTCAATTTTTACAATAATTTCTAACTATTGGTTAAAAATATATTACACTAGAATCTATTTTGCTTGTGTTTTGAAATTTTTTCAAATATTTTGTGTTAAAATAAAAGAATTCCAAAATTAAGGTTTTTAAATTGTACTATAAATACAAACTTAAGATAATTTTTTATATTTATTACCTCATTAATATAATATATAAACATATTTTTAAACTGTAAGAGGTATTATAAGGATGGTTTTTTTTGGATCGTAAATACATTCAGATTTTTTTAAGAATTTCGGTGATAACAGGTAATTCATGCATTATGTCAATTACATATGGTTACATATTTTCTGTTTAGCAATATATTTGTATATTTAAAACTTCTTACAAATTCATTAATTTAAAAAAAAAAAACTTAAAAATGCAATTTTTGTACTGACTCAGTTTTGTGCAGTAAAATAGGTCCTTGATTTTTTTATAATGTCCTTGAAAAAGTCCTTGAAAGTCCTTGAATTTCACTTTCAAAAAAGTGTACGCACCCTGAAAGTTTAGTGTTTTAGTAATAAAATATTTAAAGATGTATTTTCCTTTTTTGAATCTATAGGTGGCCAATGCATGGACTTAATAAATGATTACAAGTGCATTTGTGATGCGGGTTATACTGGATCCAAATGCCAGCATGAGGTTGACTCTTGTGAATCCGAGCCATGTCAGAATGGAGGCACTTGCATGGACCATTTGGATGGATTTTCTTGCTTGTGCCGTCCAGGTTTTGTAGGTTTGCAGTGTGAAGCTGAAGTAGATGAATGCATTAGTGGCCCATGTGATGCAGCTGGTACAGAGAAGTGTATGGACATGGATAATGGATTTAAGTGCCAGTGTAATCCAGGTTATACTGGTGAACTTTGCGAGGTTGGTTTTTCAATATTGCATTTCACTAGAGTAATTTGCTCAAATTGTTATTAAATATACATGAGTATAAAAATCTTTATTAGTAAAACAAATATGAAGGGTATCAACCAATTTCATAGCAAAATTGAGCTTTCGTTCTTAGTGTAACATGCCAGAGAATGATTCAAACTGTGCAGATGTCACTGTATGCATCAATAGAAACCATAAAAAACAAAGCCTTCTCACTATCATTATGAAATATAGATCCTTTTTTTATTTTGTCAATTGTTATTCGATAATAAACAAAAATAATTTTACATTTTGGAACAATTTTTTTTTAGTTAATTAAAGCTAGGTGGGTCATGAAAGTTTATCATTCTAACAATTGTCGCAGTTCTAAACAGTTTGAGAAGTTCTAATCTAGGGCATTAAAATTGCATGTATACATATATTGATGACTAACTAAGATTAATCCAGCTACTAATATGTTATTAGTTTACTTATATCTCAAACTTGAAGAGCTTTTGTTGTTTTTAGCAAAAAAAAATAATAAAAATATAAAACTAAATTTGGTTAAAACGAAATCCTTTTTTTTTTTTTTTTTGTATTTCTTTACAGGTTAACATTGATGAGTGTGCTTCAGATCCATGCTTGAATGGAGGTTCTTGCACAGACAGTATTAATGCATTTATTTGTCAATGCCCTACTGGGTGGATGGGTGAACAGTGTGAAGTTGACAGTGGTAGCTGTGAAAAGGAGCCTTGCCTGAACAATGCCAAGTGCATAGATCTTTTCCTTGATTACTTCTGTGTGTAAGTGCAGGAATTTATATTGTAATTACTTTTTTGAAATTGTATGAAATGTCTTTAATTATTGCTCGTGTCTGTATACCAAACTCAGAAAATTGGTCATACTTTTTATTTATTGAGATATAGTAGTAGATTGTTGCATGCCCTATTAAAATACAGACATAATGAAATTTTAAAAATAATTCTACAGATTTTGTAGTAGAGTGTCCAGACATCTGACTGAGAATGACTAACTGTTGTTCTTTCAAACTTTAAATGCATAAATTCATTTAAATATGATTCTAAATTCTTAACACTTATACTAATCTCACTTTTAAAGTAAATGAAATTTCTAAAAAGTTAATATATAAACCTTTTTATTAAATTATAATTTATTATTGCTACAAGTTGTTAGTTAAAATGCTATTATTATATTAAAATCTCAAGTAATTTTGAACAGCTCAAATAAAATATAATCTCAATAAGTTAAAAATATCTTAATAGAAGACAAAATATTTAAAAAAAAATTTCAGAAATATATCCATGCATATACCGATTTTATTAGATTATAATTATATTGCTATTGTTATTAGCTATGGGTGAAAAGTCACTATGTATTGAGATCACAACAAAATAATTTCGATGAGTTTAATGGAAAAGTAATAGTGATAAACTAAAAATCCTTCAACAGAAAATAAAATTAAAATATTTAACCTTCCTGTTTCTAAAATATATCCATCTTTTTTGTTGCAAATTTGTAACACATACATATATATACATGCATGTGTAATAAATGTATATTACACATATTTTAATTATGAATATAGAAACAACAGTTACTTTTTATTTGTACATAGGTAGGCTGAAAAGTAATGCACACACGCTTGTAGAGCGTGAACGAAATGACCTTCAGAAGTGCGCCTTTTGGCATGTGGAAGTAACATTCCCCCTCAATACACATGCGCAGGTTTAAGGTCGTTGCGTTCATCCAGTGTATTTCGAGAAGCGGAAGTATGGAGACGTGGTCTGATGCTATGTCAATGCGAGTTAAACAGCGTGCTGTTATCGAATTTTTAACTGCTGAAAAAGTGACTCCTACTGAGATTCATCGTCGTTTAAAGACTGTTTATGGTGACGATGCTGTTGGTAGGTCTACTGTAAATCGATGGGTAATAAAATTTCGTGGGTGCGAGCCTGGAAAATCGGTTCATTGTTGAACAATTGGGATACCGTAAAATCTATGCTCAATGGGTACCACACCGTCTCACAGACGAGAACAAACAGCATCGATTGGAATGCTGTGAGCAACTTTTGCAGTGCTACCGTGACTAGCAGACAACTTTCTTTTGAATATTGTGACGGGGGACGAGTCATGGGTCCATCATTACGCCCCGGAAGAGAAAAGATAGAGTGCTGAATATCAACATCTGTCTTCTCCTCAGGCGAAAAAGTTCAAAACACAGCCATCCGCAAAGAAACTTCTTTTGACTGTGTTTTGGGATGCTCACCGAGTTTATGTGACCAATTTTCTGGAACGAGGGGCAACGGTAAATTCTTCTCAGCACATACAGACTCTAAAACACCTCCGACGTCAAGTTTGTCATGTTAGAGGCAGCCTAGCGCCAATAATCTTGCAACATGACAACGCTCGTCCACACACCTCACCCGCAACTGGAGAGGCTCTGCGAAACTTGAAGTTTGAACAGATTCCACACCCTTCTTATTCCCCTGATCTTGTACCTTGCGATTTTTATTTTTTTCCTGTACTCAAGAGAGACTTCAAGGGTAATCATTACACCTCGGACAATGAGGTGAAGGCAGCTGTCAAGTCCTGGATTCAAGAAAAGTCAGAAGAATTTTTCAGTGACGGAATAAAAAAACTTGTTACACATTGGGAGAAATGTGTTAGCCTTAACGGTAACTATGTTGAAAAATAAATATATGATTTTGAAACTTAAGAATTGTAATTTAATATACTTTTTGCCCGATCATGCTATTTGTTTTTGTTCGCACTCTACAAGCATGTGTGTATTACTTTTCAACCTACCCTCGTAGAATGAGATAAAAATGCATTGTAATTACTATGAGTTGATAGATTTATAAATAAGTAAATAATGTATAATTTCATGATTATTGGATTTTTTATATAAAACTATAAATTAGGAACTATTTATAATTGATTTTATCAATGTATTACAATGTTGCAGGTGTCCATCTGGCACAGATGGTAAAAAATGCCAAACCTCACCTCAGCGTTGCATTGGTAATCCTTGTATGCATGAAGGCCTGTGTCTTGACTATGGAAGTGGTCTCAATTGTTCCTGTCCTGCTGAATACACTGGAATTGGATGTGAATATGAATACAATCCTTGTCATGACAATGTTTGTGAGAATGGAGCTACTTGCATCAATGTAGAAGACACCTTCACATGTGCCTGTCCATCTGGTTTCACAGGAAAATACTGTGAGGAGGATATTCCCGATTGCACACAAAACTCATGTCCTACCATTGCCACCTGTATTGATCTTACTAATGATTTTTACTGTAAATGTCCATTTAATCTTACTGGAGAAGACTGCAGGAAAAGTAAGAATTTTATTTTCTTGGCATTTTTCTTTAAAAGCATTCATAATTTCATTTAGATATTTTATTGTTAAAAAGATTACCAAGAACTAGTTATCTTTGTAACAGCTGTTATCAAATAATAACAGCTTGTTTAACGTTATTTATTATTAGAATTTTTTAAAAAATTTTTTATTGTTTTGTTGATGGTGTTATTGTTTTTTAATTAAATTGTTTAAAGTACTTTTAATTTAAAGGAGAGGATAAAGTGACACTTTGAGCAAAATATGTTCTAACCTGTCCTATGTAACTGTAGACCACTTTTGACAGTAACTGAAAGTTAATTCCCAAGATTTTATTCGTTAATACAGTTGATTGATTTTTATCAAGATACTGTATTACACTCTTTTAGAAATCAGAATAATAATATTCTGAAATTTTTTTATATACAGCCATCAGTATCACTGATTTGATTTTGTACTTATTGCAGCGTACTATCAGGCACTGGAAGAGAAAAATAAATTGTTGTGTACTGCAATAATGATCAATACTTGTCAGCTGATGATGAGCCGTATTAACAAAACCAGTCCATTAATATTAGTGGCTGCAAGGAAGCACAGTATCAATAATTAGAACTGTTACTTTTGATATATAAGTCGTTTAATTGTTGGAAACTATGTAAATATTTGTACTCTGACAACTTTTTAAATAGTTACAGATTAAGTACATACTTTAGTGATATTTTATTGAATAACATTATAACATACTCTTCTACCGAGATTAAATTTAAGTTTTGGTGTTACTTTCTGATTTTCTTAATATTTGAGGAATTTATTTCACGTAATGGTTTCTTACATAATATGAATTTCTTTATTATTATTTTTATCTTATAGATGCTTTCTCTATTTGCAAAATGCATAAAGTATTAAATTATTTTGCATATGTTAAGTATAAAAATTTATATTATTTTTAGCTGTCAATATTGACTATGACTTGCTCATCAATGATGAAAGTCATTCCTCCAGTGTTGCTTTGGCTGCACCATTTGCCTTGAATACCAACAGCTTATCCATTGCTTTGTGGGTTCAGTATAACAGTCCCAACACTAAAGGGGTCTTCTTAACTCTTTATAGTGTTGAGTAAGTATTTTACTTGTTTTGATTAATACTATATCAGGTATTACACCATTAGACATGAGGGTGCAGTAGCCCAGTGGTTAGCGCACTGGAATTGCACTCGGTAGGCCCGGGTTCGATTCCAGCAGCTGCCCAAACTGCCGCCGTGTACATGCGGAGTACGATCACGTTAAACATGTGGGTCCATAAGTCCTTCCGAGAGGTTGGTGGTAGGGGAAGGAGGGTACGGTCCCTGTGGATGCCTCCCCCACTGGGTTCCGGTCTAAATTGGGTGGCACTTCCCGAACTGTTACCTTACACCTTTCTGGTAGGTCGGACTGTTTGGGTCTCAACAACAACAACCATTAGACATGATGCTCAAAACAAAACTTAATTTTTATGTATAATATATCACCCCTTTAATTAAGCTTTTACAAAAACTAATTTTAAGAAATGCTATCATCAATTAATTTTGAAAATTTACTTAATATTGCAATCATTAAAATTAATAACTTTGAAGTTAATGCCATTGAAATTATTGATTTTCACTTTATTCCATTTTAGACCAGCCCACTTGCTTATTGGTAAAAAGTTCTGGTCCTCAATTATGCTTTCTAAAAATTAATTTTAGAAAATGCTATCGTTAATTAATTTTGAAATTTACTTGACATTGCAATCATTGAAATTAATAACTTTGATTAATAACTTTTGAATTAATAACATCAAAATTAATAATTTCCCCTTTATTCTATTTTAGATCAGCCCATTTGCCTGTTGGTAAAAGAGTTCTGGTCCAAGCTGATGATACTGGTGTATTGGTATCCTTATTCCCCAACTCTACTAATGACATATTTTTGAGGTATTTGGAAAACGTGCCAATAAATGATGGTCAGTGGCATCATTTGGTTATCATGTGGGATGGAACAGAAGGTACTATTATGGTAATGATGGATACAGCTCTGGCAGGATTTGTGGATGATTACGTATCAGGAATGACTTTGCCAAAATAGTGAGTATTTGAGTTGTAAAACTTTTTGTATGCTGATGTGGTAAAAATTTGTTTTAAAAATTACATTTATAAACTAAGATTACATGCATGTAATGGAAATCAATTTTAAGACTACCGTTCATTTTATAGCCATTTGAAGATGTTGTTATAATTTTCTTATTTAGATACATAATATTTATTGCAATTAATCTTAGTAAAATGTTGTCTAAAAATAAATTTTGGTATTTTTGCAGTGTCAGATTTTTGAAATTTTTGGTGTGTCATATTAAAATCAATCTTTTATACTGGGCCAATTTGGTTATTACATTGGGCTATCTAAATATACAACTGGAATAACATCTCTATGGAAAAAATGTGAGGTCTTTTATAGACTTTTTTTATGTAAGCAAATGTTTTTGTTAATGAAGTGACATATTTACGTTATTATCTGTATGTGCAGTGGCTGGGTAAACTTAGGGGCACCACTCAATGATGAAAACAAGGCCGTTGCTGGAGCTGGTTTCCATGGACGACTAAGCAGGGTGAACATATGGGATCGCACATTGGACGTCACTACAGAACTACCAGTTCAGTTCCGAGATTGCAGAAATGCACCAGTTCTGTATAATGGATTGCTTTTGCGATGGACAGCATATGATAGGTTTGTATAAGAATCATTTACAGTTGAAATTCTCTTGAATTAATAATGTTTTGCCCTTGTTACAAAAGTAATAACTCAAAAATTGTAATTTTTGAATTATCACCTAAAGTGTGTCACCGTGTCTTTGTAATTGGTTCACTAGATTAGAGTGGAAGTTATCTAGCAGGGTCTACAAAAATGACACTGTTTAGTAAAAGTGTCACAGCTCAAAAGTATGTCTGCTTTTGTATACAAACAAAACATCAAGTGTCACAGCTCGAAATAGAAATGAAATTTTGTGTGCAAGAAAACTATCAAAAGCGACACAACTCAAAATGCAGTTAGTTTTGTGTATGAACAAAATATTAAGAGTGTCATAAAATAGAAATGCTATTTTGTGTGTTTGTAAGCTTTTTGGAAAGTTTTTTTGTGTATTTTGTGTTTTTGTGCCACTGATATTCAGCTGTATTAAAATTTGTACAGGCATTCAAATACTTTGCATATAATCTTTCTTATAAAACTTTCGACTGATCTTATGCATTTCTGAACTCATTTTATAAAGTCTGTACTTGAAAGCTTAAAAATAAAAGTTACACCTATAAGCTAGGTAAAATTGTTTATTTATACTGTTCCTTTTGCACAGCTATTTCAGTTGCACTAAATGCAGTTATGAACAAACCAAGTAAGCTACTAGTGTGTACCTCTGAAAAATCACTAGAAGTTATGCCATTTGGGAGTCTATTGCTCCTCATTTACTTATTTCAACAAATATATATGCAATTTTCTACTTTTATGTAATTTCTGGATATTTAAAGTACTTATATTTTATTAAATGCTTTATAACTTATTCAACTGTACATCCAAATCTTATTTATTTGGTGTATTTTTTAAAAAATAAAACAGTTAGGAATTATTGATATTTCTTTATTCGCCTATAAGAAAGAGATATGAATCATTTTGCCATTAATTGAGTGCCCACCCCCTCCCCCGATGTTCTAAAGGAGATGGCTCTTATTATATTCTTATGGCAGCTTAAGGTGGATTCTGAATTACTATGAACTTCCATCATGCATACTCAGAGTATGCCCCCCCCCCCTCCCAGTTTTACCAGGGATTTAAAACTGGTACCTGTGGTTCTGTCAATGCCAGTCTCACTGTTGCACCACAAAGATGGCTGTTAGGAATACTATTTAGAGTTAAGGGTGAGCGTCAGTAAATTTTCTGCCCTATCCGCACTTTGTTAACTTTCGCGGCACACATATTTCGCCGAAATTCTGCTCAAATAGTTGCGAAATATTTTCTGAAAGATAAAATGCAATGCTTCGATTATATTAAAACTAAATTTAATGCCCCCAAAAACATAGAATATATTTTTTATTTTAATCCAAAATAATTTTGGTGCTGCCATCTGTTGTCGTAATTTAATTCATACCGATTATTTTTATTTTTTAATGAACATTTTTAAATATCTATTCCTTCTAATACAGTGTTAAATACAACAACAGATCATATATAATACAACAACAGATCATATATAATAATGCCACAATCACGGAAAGGTAATTTATGATTCTATAAATTTGATAAGGGATCTGAATTTACATCACTGAGGACTGCAGTTTTGTCTTCAAGTTTCTTTGTCTTCAAGTCCAAGTTCAATTACGTTTCCATGATTATGGCATTATATATGATATGTTGTTGTATTTAATAGCGTATTGGAAGGAATAGACATTTAAAAATGTTCATTAAAAAATAAAAATAGTCGGTATGAATTAAATTACAACAGATGGCAGCACCAAAAATATTTTAAATTAAAATAAAACATATATTCTATGTTTTATTGGGTATTAAATTTAGTTTTAATATAATCTAAGCATAGCATTTTATCTATAAGAAAATATTTCGCAACTGTTTGAGCAGAATTTCGGCAAAATATGTGTGCCGCGAAAGTTATCAAAGCACGGATAGGACAGAAAATTCACTGACGCTCACCCTTAAATGAAATGATTTATTAGTGTTCAATTTTCTTCATTAGAAATTATTTTATATGATGTATATTTAAAGAAGATTGAATTTTAATAGTCTCCTCTTAAATATTTAATATTCAATGATATTAATTAGATTATTTACTTAGAGTTGTAGGGACAGTTGAAAGGCAGAGCCCTGGAATATGTGGTGAGAGAGTTTGTCCAGTTGGATACACAGGTGACAACTGTCACATATTACATCAAGATAAAACACCACCTCAGCTTCTTCACTGTCCTCCTGACAAATGGGTGATTAGTAACAAAAAGTCCACATCAATTTCATGGGACGAACCACGTTTCACTGATGATTTGAGGAATGTCAAGATTATGGAAATGAATAACTTGGAATCAGGTAATTAAAACCACTGTTTTTCAGAATGCTATTTATTTTATGTTGTTATTGATATTTATATTAATATTGTTATATTCAGCCACACGTTTCTTTACTTTTGCTTTATTTGACTCACTGTTATGTTATATGTGTGAATAATATTTCTCAAGCTTTTGTTTTTATTGTACAAAATTATCTTATTTTTTAAAATAGAAACTATTGGAAAAATATAAATTTTAGAAACAATTATTATTTATTTTAGTGCGCAAATTTAAAACTAATAATTATTTTGCTTTGTGAGTGATATGTAAATAATTATTTTATATATTATTTTAACTTGTGCTTTTTTTAAAGTTTGTATTTTTTAATATTTTAATATTTTGAAAATAACTGTTCTAGCCATCAATAAAAGCATTTTATTCAAGATTTTGTTGATGTATATTACAATTTTGCTTTTACAATTATATTTTAGGCCAGGCACTATCTAGAGGAGCTCATGACCTGATTTATGTTGCTACCGATAATGCTGGCAACACAGAAAAATGCAGTTTTAGAATTAATATTATGAGTATGTATTCTACACTTTTAATTATTTAGAAATTATTTTCATACTTTCTTTTCATCCAAATTCCCTATCCCATATATTAGCGGGGCACAACTTTTTTGACAGATTATGTATAATTTGTTACTCATTTGCTATGTGCCACATATGTATTTACTGCATTCCATTAAGTTACATGAAGGCAATAATTGAATTATTCATATTTAAAGCTTTGTATCATCACTTTCCAACACATAACTCCAAAAAATATATACATAGAATTTAAAAACTATCATGATAGAAATGTGAGAATATGAAAAAATATATAAAGGTGTGAGAAATAAATGAGTCAGCTGTTAAAAAGTAACTGTGACATTATGATATGTTGATTTATTTATTGAATTTTAGTAGATTTTACTTAAAACAACTATGTGACATTATTATACGATATTCACATTAGGTTTTTATGTGATCACTCTTTTGAAGGTCTGCAACTAGGAAATTTCAATCTTTGTGGTTGTGCTCTTTATAACAAGTTTTTATATTTTAATTTTCTTTCCAATGTTCTGCTTATCAGATAATTTGATATTTTGTTTTATAATTTAGAAGTGTGGAAATATCTCAATAATTTTAATTTACAGTAAAGCACCATTTATACATTTTTCCTTTATTTGATTTTATGATTTATATGTCATTTTTTGTAATAACTTTCGATTATACTTTTTTGCATTTATGCACTTTTTTTACAGGCCACTTGAGAAGCATATGAATGGTGCTTTACATAGTAATTGATAATTCTGAACTTCTTTTTTAGATGAGTTTTGTACAATTCCAATGCCACCAGTTGGTGGTCAGCTTGGCTGTGCTGATTGGGGACCTGGTGGAAATTTTAAAGTATGTACAATCACATGTGATGAGGGTTTAGAATTTTCAGAAAACATTCCAAGGTTCTATACCTGTGGAGTTGAGGGATTTTGGAGACCCACCAGGGATCCCAATAGACCATTCATTTTCCCAGCTTGTGCTAGTAAGTTTTCTATCTATATTTTTATATTTTTTGATAAATTACTTTTTTACATGAAGCAGAATTTTATAAACACTGCCTGACTACTTGTATGTATTTCAATTGTTTTAAATGGAAAACTATTGATAATTTACAATGTACTATATATATATATATATATATATATATGGAATATATATGTGTGTATATATATATATATATATATATATATATATATATATATATATATATATATATATATATAAGGATATATATATATAAGGATATAAACAAGAAGAAAAAATAAGCGAGAACAGGAGTGACCATATGATTTGCATAGAATGGCAGGGGTGGATTGCGACACCCCTTTCTCGCTTAAAGCAGCTTTTACGACCCGGGCAACGCTCACGGCACCAATGTAACTCAATGGTCAATCTCCCACATATACAAAGACAGAAGCACCCGAACAGACACAAAAGCAAAGATGGAACCAAGCAAGGAAGAGATACCCCCTACAATCCAACATGAAAACACAACATTTTATAAGGGAAAGTCGCGCATGCACGAAAAGACTTCATGATGATAGGATCGCAGATATGAATATATATATGATTAAGAATGCTCATTTAGATTCAAACAAAGCACAATTTCTTTCTTTGAAAAAGGAATAGTAATAATGTTGTAAAAATATCTAGGGTAATTTCTTTTCAATGCATCATTTATTATTTTATTACATTCATAAATGCAGTCTTTTTTAAAAGTACTGTAGTTTCTATTTCTTCTGTTTCTTCTGTCAATGTACTATATATATATATATATATATATATATATATATATATATATATATATATATGGAATATATATGTGTATATATATATACACATATATATTTCATCTGAACTCTTGTTAAGATGGCACCCTTTTAAGATGGATTTCTTGTTATTGACGTACAAATGTAGATTCCCTGGTTAAGATCTATGGGCATTGCATGTTATGAACATCGCTTAATGCATTCGTTCATTCATTCAGATAGATAACATTATTTAATTTTTCAATCAGTAGAAGATGTTCCATAACATATACTTTTGAGCAATTGGCTGAAAATGAAAATGACATAAAAAGAAGATTATTTATCCTGAAGAATTAAATGAAAGTTTCTTCATTTAAAAAGGAAGTAATACCTATGACTGACTACATTTTGTTTATGCTTTGAAGGACAATATTTTTTCATTTTTACCTCATTATACATAATAAAATTTTTTGATTAAAATTTTCTATCTTCTTTGTTTTATGTTTGTATTTTTCAATGTACCTAATGTGTTACATAGAATTGAGGATAACAACCTGTTATTGCCATTTTACTATTTCATTACTGTTTTACTTCAGAATTATAGACTCCTGCTATAATGGACTCTCACTAATATACACAATAAATGCTGGCCCTTGACTGTCTGTCTTAATGAGAGATTACTGTGTGTATATATATATATATATATATTGTCGATGTATATGTATATATACACAGACATATGTATACTGTGTATATATATATATATATATATATATATATATATATATATATATATATATACATATATATATATATACATATATATATACATATATATATATATACACATATATATATATATATATACTGAATACATATATATATATATACACATATATATATATATATACTGAAAATTATTCATTATATCCAATATTCGTTATATCCGATATAATAAAAAAATGGACTTATCCGCATGTTCTGAAGCAAAAGAATTTTCACACGAAGGCTAAAATTACATAAGAGGGTAAAAGTCTGTAACTTTCTTTTGAACAGTTGAATTTACAATGCATTTGCATAATTCTTTTTCCAGTGCACTTAAATCAACATGGCTGTCAATGTTTCAGGATTTAAAGAATGCATGCATATTTTGAAGACTGTCCACGGCAGATTTTGATGTCACTAATTGTCTATTTACTTCAATTTCAATGTCTTTCTCTTCGGAATCATCAGAAGTATTTTGTAACACTGCTGCAATAATGTCATTGTCTGTTTTTTGTGCTTCAATTTCTATGTTGCAATCGCTAACAACATAATCAACAAAAGTAACATCTCCACCCAAAATTCCTTTTTCCTGTAAATTTTTTCACATTGAACATTCTTCAGGATCAGGCTCAGAAATGAAATCTGAGGCCCCAAGTCCTCCTAAAAATCCTGCATGTTTTCAGCAATTTTGGATGGTTTTCGGTTGAACCAAATGCCAGGCATCATCTAAAAATTGGCAAGCTATTTTAATGTCCGCAACAAAATGCAGATCAGTTTCTAGATTCAAAGGAACACGTCGAATAATCTGAGATCTGTAATACACTTTCATGCATTTTATTATGCCCATATCTAAAGGCTGCAGTTTTGATGTAACATTTGGTGAAAAACGGCATACTGTAGTGTTTTTTAGTTTGATATTCATAGTATGAGCAGTGCAGTTATCAAGCAAAAGCGAAATGTATCTACCCCTTTTTTGACATTTCGTCATCAAACCCTTTCAGCCATTCTTCAAAAATTACGGAAGTCATCTAGGCTTTTTTATTGTTCCGGTATATTACAGGTAGATTTTTGTAATTCTTGAAACATTGTGGGGTTTTTAATTTTCCTATAACTAAAATCTTTCTTTTTTCTAACCCATCCATATTGCAGCAAAGAAGCTCCGTTAGTCTGACTTTGGAATGTTTTCCACCTTTACAAGGCTCTTCTTTCAATGCAAATGATTTTTCAGGCAAAAGTTGGTAAAAAAGACCAGTTTCATCAGAATTAAAAACATCTGATGGTTTAAACTGTTCAATTAAACTTTGATTACTTTTCAACCAGTCCTGTACAGTAGCATTGTCGACTTGGGCACTTTTTCCACTCACTGTTTTAAAAACAATCCCATGTCGATTCTTAAACCACTGTAGCCATCCATTCCCTGGAACAAAATCTGCACAAAATGAATGGCTTTTTCTTTCAGAATGGATCCATTAATCGGCACATTTTTGCTTCACCCAGTCCTAAACTATTCAAATAAAACACTCTCGATATCTTTATACATCGATCCACTAAATCGTTTCCTGTCAGAAACAGTCAAGCTTTGATGATACATTTTTAACAATTGAATTTTATTTTTTAAGATTGTAGACAAAGAATTTGCAGGGATTCCAATTTTTTTTGCTACCTCACATTTTTTCATACTACCTTCATCTACTAATTTTATTGTTTCGATTGTAGTTTCAAGAGACAAACACTTTCTCTTTTCACCAGACATTATAAAAACACTTACTAACACTTCCCAAAGAACTATTCTGCACCTTGTAACAAGACAAAATCACAACTGTCACCCTATATCTGGTTTACAACTCATGGTTAAACATGTGACCCTAGTAACCAATAAACAATCAACAAGCAAAATCTCTTCCCCGCATTTCTCGGAAATTTTTCTCCCTTGCCTCTCTCCCCTCTTGTTTTTGTCGTCCACAATTGGGGAAGAAAAGGGGTTTTGGGTTCCTTGTCAGAACAAAAACTTTGCAGTATCCAATATTTACACTCCAATACTTCGCTATATGCGATCTTTTTAACACTTTAATATTGCAGTTCCAAGGGGACAGAAAAATATTCGTAATAACCGATACTTCGCTGTATCAGAGCTCACAATAAGTGGGCTTGACTGTATATATATATTTATTTATTAATTTTAATCATAGTTTCTTAACATATTTGCATATTTTCTATGCTTAAAATACCTGAAACAAAATTTCTCCATCATTACCATGGTATTATTGATACAAGACACCCCTGTCATATTCCGTCTTTTTTTTTTTAATTTAGAGAAAAAAGCAGCCCGAAGAATTTTCCGTATTGCCATGGACTTCCAGTCTTCTGTAATCTGTTCTGACTCTGGCAGAAAAATTCTTCATGATAGAGTCAAAGACAGTTTGAGAAGAGTAAACAATGATTGGAACATGTGTTTGGATGATGGCCCAGATTCTAATTGTGGAGATATGAAGGTCATTGTGAAGTGCAATAAACAAACTCGAGGCAAAAGACAAGTGGAAATCAGTGATATATACACAATTGAAATCCAGTTTCCAGCTAGAGAGTAAGTTTCTATTTTATTAGTTCTTACATTAGTGACAACAAAAATCAAATTGAACATTCACTAATTTAGAATGTTCAGAAATAGCATATAATCATATTTCTTTTATTAAAATTAAAATTTCAGCACATGAAAATTATTTTAGCAAAATCTTAAATGTGCAAGTAACACATTTTAAAGACAAAACCTAAGCAATAATGCATCTGCTTTTATCACCATATTATTTCCCAAAAATTCTTTCAGAAAATTTCACAATCTGGAGAAACTTTAATTGTCGTTTCTCCATAATTTGCCAGAATGCATAATTTCGTATATAGCATGCAACAAAATAAATATTTACTCCTTAAAATTTCACCAATGCATAAAAATATGCACTAAGTTTTTTAATCACGGAAATGTAAATTTTTCTTCAAATTTTTCTTATTTAAATTTTAATTCTGTTATTCAAAGTTTGCACTAATAATATTTGCTTTGATTTTTGCTACTAAATAATATATATACAATACTGTTACTTTCAAATAGTTGATCAAAAACTGTTGCATTAATAAGATAATAAATAAAAACTTCATGCAATACAGCATATGTGCATAAACTGGAAGTTTAATATATATTGCTTACAATTACTGTTTATCAATAATATTCATTTATACTGTTTTTCAGTATATATCTATTTTATTGATGAATATAGTAAATAAAAAGTATTGCTATTTATCGAAATACACTTTAATTGCTGCTCAGAAAGCAAAAACTTTTAAAAGCTTCATAAAGTTTAAGGGTATCAAATAGTTTCAGAAGTAAATGAGCCTTCTTTGAGTTAGGAAAGACAGAGCAGTCATTGCAGAAAAGCAAGAAAATATCTGCACATCTAATTTGTCCACAAGCCATTCCAAAAGCCACTGCATTCGTTTTTTTTTTATGTTCACCTCTAGGCTTGTTTGCACTGAAGAAAGGGATCTAAGTATTTACGAAATACACATTTGCTTACTACACTTTATTTATGCAGCATTTTACGTTGTGATCTAGATATTTTATTTAGATTTTTTTATTATTATTTTTTAAAATAAGTATTGTAATTTTATAGAAATATGAGAACAATTTTTGTAATATTACTATGTAGTTTTTCAAAAATACGCCCTACGTAGGAAAATTACTCCACGAATGTTAGAAAAACAGTACTTAAAGTAAAATTATTTTATGGCATCCTTTGAATTTGTTCCTGTGTAGCTATTTTATTTCATACCTCAAAATAAAATCACCCCTCCTTTCATGTGATTTAGTTTTTTGTTGTAACCTATTAAACAAAATTTCCCAAATTTCTAGCTAATTTAGTTTTGGGTATTTTTTCTACTGTTTTTACCAAGCATAGCTTCTAAAAAGGGGAAAGTTTATGCTTCTTTTTAATTGATAAATTATTATAAAAACTGAAAAAGCTGGATGTAGGATTTTTGTTTTTTTGTACATAAGATAGGAAAATTTAGAAATGCAGAGAAGTGCTGATTTTCTCTTAAAGCAGGGATTTAAAACCAGTATGTGATGAAATTTCAAACATGTATCATAAAATTCAGGATTTCTGTATGTTCAAATGGTAATTTATATCATGTTCCAATCTACCTTAATAAATTCCAAAGTTAACTTCTGGTTTCATTTAATCCTTTAACTCTTTCCCCAACTCTTACACAGTTAAATTTGTTGTTACAGTAAGATCTCGTTTAGTGCTTAGGATGCTTTCTTAGATGATAAAGTGCTAAATGAAACAACATTAAATGAGGTCATTTTAACACATAGTAAATAGGGAAAGGGAAACACGTGACCAAAAATAAACAAATTTTATTTTAATTTTAAGTTATTTTTATATTAATTTGCATAATAATATATGTTATATAACACATAAACATATGCACACAGAAATATAAAGTTCATTTTTGTGATGAAGGTCCTGGCTCTTCTGAAATTCTTGATTTTTTTTGCGATGAATTCGTCTAGTGTCATTTGTTGCTTTTTCTCTGTCTCGTTAAGCAATTGTCTGTAGGAGATCGCATCTAAAATGCCTTGTCTGGCTTTTGCACTTCTTTCAAAATCTAGATCATTCACTACAATTTTATCAACGATTTCGGTTATCGTTACCAAACTTTTAATAAGGAAATCTGTAGTAAGTTCTTTGTGTTCTTTGTTTTCAGAATCACTATTTTCAAGTTCTGCATGAATTCCTTGTTCTGCCAGTTCTTGAAGGTTGTCATTGGTAAGGCTCTCACCAGAAACCTACAGTAACTCCTTAGTATTCTGCTCACCTACATCCTCTAGTCTTGCTGTATCGATTAGGTTGACAATTTGGCCAACAATAGGCTCTTCTTCTCATTGAGAATCCTTGGACACCTCCAGCCATACCTTCTTCCACACTCTGTTCATGCATTTATCAGTTAATTCTTGTCAAGCATGGTCTATATTGCCTATGGCATCCATGATGTTATATTTTTTCCAAAATTGCACAATTGATTCCTTATTTTCACCATCTGTTTTATCAGTAAGTTGTTGAAATGTGGGACGAATATGCCTTAAAATTTGATATGACTCTCTGATCCATCAGCTAAATTAACGACATAGTGTTGGGTGGTAGGAAAACTACTTCAACCAGAATGCAAGTGTTTATGTTGGACAAGTTGGTGGGATGGCTTGGAGCATTATCCATCAGTAATAGAGCCTTTGGTTCAATTTTTTTAAATTCACAAAAATACGTGGTAAACCAATTTTGAAACATGTCTCTAGTGATCCAAGATTTCTTATTAAATTCCCAAATCACAGATAAACTGGATTTTAAAATTCCTTTTATGGAATGATACACAAGCAGTGGTTTTAATGTAAAATCACCATTGGCGTTACCACCCAGAAGAAGAGTAAAACGGTCTTTTGCAGCTTTGAATCCTGATGCTTGTGTTTGTTTGTGCGATATAAATGTGCGCTTTGGCATTCTCTTCTCCAAAAGTCCTGTCTCGTCAATATTAAAAACTAGTTCTGGAGGATAATTCTCTCTTTCAATTATGGCTTTTAAAGTTGTTTGAAAAGCTGAAGCAGCAGCAGTATCTGCACTTCTGCTTCTCCGGTGATTTGAATGTTGTGGAGGTTGCTTCTTTTTTTAAATTTATTGAACCAACCTCTGCCAGCCGCAAAGTTTTCGCTCATATCCTCTCTTTGATTTTGAATGTGATTAAAAATATTTATGGCCTTTTGCATGATTATTGCCTGACTTAGTGGCATGTTGCGTTCGATTTCATCATCAATCTAAATGCAAAGATGTTTCTCCATTTCCTCTAAAACATTGCTTCTGGATCGGGTTATCTTTGTTGCAGAAGACATTGTGGTTGTGGTTGCTGCAAATTAATTTTATGCTTGTTTTTTAAAATGGTTCGTATAGTAGAAGTAGACAAATTTAAAGCGGTTCCAATGTCGACTTTACGTTTACCGCTTTCGAATCGCCTCAGCACCTGCATTTTAATGTTGAGTGAAATGCTTTTGCGTGTCATTTCTGTTATATTTCCTTTATACCCACTCATTTTGAATAATCTAAAAAATTATAAAGATTAATATTTAATGAATAAATAGAATTTTTATTGATTTTCTTACACAATAATGTCAATGATTACAACACATAAATTAATAACATTTTACGTAGCATGCTAAAACATATTGCTATAGCGTGGATACTGTTTTACTGCTAATGAAATGAAATGCCATGATGCCAAAGGCGAGAGTTTCTCCTCTGTTTTATGGCAATGGCACGTAGCAGTGGAGACCTGGCACCGATAGAGAGAGAGGAAAAGATAGCTTCCCCTCTGTTTTGTTTCAACAGTGTTATATAGCTTTTCTCCTTTTAAATATTTATACTTCTTTTATTTTCTTAATTATATAATTTACTATTTATATTTACCTTAATTTATTTATTCCTGATCGTATAGATTTAACCAATCAATAAAGTTTACTTTTAATATTATTTTCTCTTTATTTACTTTAACTCAATCCATTACATTGCTTGGTCTGTGCTCAACTAAGATACACTTTTGAAAACACTTCAACATCTCAGAAACCTCTAAGAAAATCCACTTACCTTTAAATGATTAAATAGCACAGCCAACAACAAGTCAAGAATGACACTCAATATTAAATTTAAAAATTAACTTTTATTTTTCAACAATTAAAATTTAGATTCTTTAAACAAACTTTGACCCATAGTGGTCAAGGAAAACAAATTGTACATTGCGTATTAAAATTCAATTAAAATAACCCTAGAACCAATTAAGTTTAACCCAGGAAACAGAATCCACCCTGGTCTGAAGACCAGAGCTTGGTCTGCCTGAGGAGCTGTCCACCACTAAAAAGGTTAAATTTAAATTTTCAAATTAATATAAACAAACACAAATATTTCAAATAAGGACTTTTGTTGAGATAAGAGTGTGCAAATATTGTATGTAAGATTATTTGAACTTCCAAATGCACATCTAATTGAAGACACAACCTTTTTATCTGCTTTTATCATTTTGGAAAAAAGTTCCCATTTTGGCTGGGACGTTCTAGAGGGTGCATGTAGATGGCAGCACCACTGAACAAAGTGATTATGAGGAACAAAGGAGATTATGAAGTTCACAAGTAAAACATGAAAACTAAAACCGTACTTTGGAGAAACTGATGAACGCAACACCAACACTTGCTGATATGCACTTTAGAAACCATTGATAAGAAGACTGTGAAACACATCTCCCACATATGAGACCAAGCAGACCCGCCACGGCACGCGGGTGACGAATTCCCTTTGCGAAACCATTGACCAATACTTGACACCTTCATTGGCGAAATAGATGACAGCTCCGGAACAAAAAAAAAGTGAATCAGCAACCAAGGCTTATGCGGTGCACAACCAGTGATGGAAGACCAGTGGCGATCTCATAACACGGAGGGGAGCACGATTAAACTGGTTGATGAAAACGGAACACACAAAGTGGGCTCATTGTAGGGTGTCAGAAGCTCAGCATCACCTCTACTACTCTTGAACAAAGGACAGTGGCGATCTCACAACATGGAGGGGAGCACAATTAAACTGGTTGATGAAAACGGATCACACAAAGTGGGCTCATTGTAGGGTGTCAGAAGCTCAGCATCACCTCTACTACTCTTGAACAGAGGAATATTTTAAGTCAGGTTTTTCAGCGACCGCGAGTCACGGGTCCCCTTGCTCGGGGTCCGGACCGCGGTTTTTCAGAGCAAAAGAAAATGACCACCTTCTCCAATACCGGACAGGAATCGAATGTCCGGCAACACGCTTGCCTCCCCAGGAGACGCCAAACTTGGCGAGCGAAACCCTGTGCTTCGCGCCGAGCGCCCACGCATACACTGCGGAAATCAAAACGCTGTTATGCCAAGAATCAAAAAAGGATAACTTCCGCCAAGCGGCAAGCCGCCGCGAAATGGCAACCCGCCAGCCCCACCGGATGTGCTGGGACCCTCCTCTTGCAGGTGTTTACTGATAAGCGATGGAAAGTCAAATTTTGTCTTAAAAAGTGCCTTTTTTTATGCAAACTGATGAATGAAGTGAAGTTAAGTTAAAAGATGCGAGCGAGAAACGGAAGGATTAACAAAAGATTATTTAACGTTTAAAGGCACATTGCGCACAATTTTGAATAATAAAAAAATTAAAAGATAACAAATTACATTAAAGGGGAAATAAATCGCCGAAATATTAAAAACAACAAATAAATTTAGAATTTTGAAGGGAAAGGGGAAAATAACGAATTTTAAGCTATTACAAAATTTTGAACTAATAATTAAATTTAGAGCTGTCAAATCTCGGCATAACATAATTTTTGAACTAATAATTAAATTTAGAGCTGTCAAATCTCGGCATAACATAATTCCTCTCGACCACCGGAAAAAAATTTTAGAATAAAATTTTTCACAACAAAGAGCCGAAAATGACCAAAAGAGAACACCATCCTGGTGGCAGAGAAATTGTAAACCTACGAGAACACTCGCTTCATGTGGCAACTCCTGGGATTACAATCTGAAAAATGTTTACAATACATATTTTACATACAGGGAAGGCACACTGATCATGACCATAAAATTTAAAACTTGCACTTTTCCTAGACTTTCAAAAAAAATTTTCGTATCTCCCCTTTAAGAGAGGAGAAAACCCTCCAAAAAGAAAACCTTCATTACAACTCAAAAATTTTAAAATTTTCAAAAACTCGAACTGAACGTAACGGAGAGAAAAAAAAAAAATATCTGAATTCTCGTCAAATTTAATTAAAAAAAAAAAATTTGAAACTCAACAAGGGAAAAATACACTGCTCATAAAACAAAAAAAAATCAAATCCCTCCCAATCAAAACAAAAGCCAAACAACCCCAGTAGTGTGTAGCAGAGCCTGAGCAATGTGACATAAAAATACACTTCTCATGGCGCCCCCAAGCATTCCTCGCCTTTGGGTCCGCCTCCCTTCCTATATACAACATGAGCCTGGCCTCCTCATGCTTACACCACCCTCAGCTCAACCATGCACTACCCACTTAAAAGCAAATGGTCACCAAAATTTAGAATTTAAACTGCACTGCGCCCAGGTGAAAGAAAGTCTCCAAACACTGAAAAACAGTCTGTCAAACCCCCGTTCCACATCCCTCGGGTTTGCAAAAGTGATACAGAACCAAAACCTGCCAGACTTCCTTAATAAACAAAATTCCCAATGACAAAACACACAAAAAAAATCAAGTGTTTCCAACAGGCGAGAGTACACGTCTGTACTCCCTCTAAAAACTTAAACTTAATGAATAGTATCGACAATTTCAAAATTTTCACAATGGAAAAGTTAAATGCAAATTTAGAATAGAAATGATGTGAAATAAAAATTTTGCAAACAGAACTGCCAGAGCTATGTACTTCCAATACAGGTAAAGAAAAAATTTAACTTGAACTTGAAGGAGTCGAACAATCGAGATCCCTCAAAAAAACTATTGTAGGCCCAATGTAGCACATAACCGTGAAGGTCCCATTTAATTTCCTAAAGCAAATCCTGTTGAACGAGAAATTCTCCCAAAAAAAACATCTCTGCAGCAGTGACTTTCGTAAACAAGTGTACTTCCACTAAAAATTTCACTAACTCAAAGGTCCCCAGAAATCTAACAAATTCGAAGAACTCCCACAAATGGTAAGATTTTGAAAATCAAACCCCTGTCTAAAATTTGAATCACAAACCTCAACAAAAAGGAAATCCCAAAAATGTAAACTTCAAGCAAACCAAAGTTTTAGCTCCATCTCCCAGAAAATTAAAATTCTGACAAACAACAAAAAAAAATTTCAAAATGTAGTTTTAAACAAAAACAAAATTTAATTCTACCTCCCAGTCCATCAATTCAATCTTAACACTCCCAATCATCACAAGTAAAAAAAATGTTCAATTAACTACAAAAAGTTACAATTTTAAAGAAAAAAAATTTCAAAACAACAAAAAATCTGCTTTTGTAAAATGCATCACCCGAGCAGTCGGAAAGAAGAAAAACAAAACAAAGTTCCCAATTACTTGTCATTACAATAAAACAATAATTTTGATGAAGACTTTGGACCAGCCGAAGAATTCAAAGGGTCGAAACATAAAATTTAGAGAAGTACTTCAAGATTAACAAAACAACTAAACAACTGAAAACCCAATTTCACACTCTCCTCTCCCACATTCGAAGAAAATACACAATCTTCCAGCAACAAACTTTAAAGAGCCAAAACACTTTTAAACAAAAAGAAAAAAAAATTTCATAAAACTACCTTAAATTAAAAAAAATTTTTCAAGGAATATCAAAGAACAATCTCCATTCCCCCCAAAACAAACATTCTGAGACTGAACTTGCACAATTTAACAAAAAAAAAGTTTTACACTACCCCAAAGTCGATCGCTTGGCTGAAGGATCAATGACACAAGAAAAAAAACAATTTTTAGCGGGCAAGTAATTCTCCTAAAAGGAAAGGTGCATTCCCCAGCTGAGCACCTTAAAGGCGGCTTCAAAGCACCAAAGTGACAGTTAACATGGCCTAATGAAAAACAAAAAAAAAAAATTTTCTTTTTCAAACACATTTCTGTGAAGAAGAATTTCAATGAAAACAAGGCTTCCCAGACCTCAAAATTCCTCCGGGTGACCATGCAAACTAACCCATTAGCCGTACCTTTAACTTCACCCAAAGCCAAGAGTTGTGACTAATTATTCAAACAAAAACAAAAGAAAACTTTTGATCACTGTTCTCCCTCTTTAAATTTTTTTAAACCAAAATTTGAACTGAAACTGAAATCCCAAAACTATATTCCAAAAGAGAAAAAAAATTTCTATCATAAAAAAAATTCCCAACATTTAAGACTTAACCCAGATCTTTGGCATATTTATCTACTTTTAAACACACATTAAATTCAATACACTTAAAACACAACTACTAATACACATAATTTTTCGCTATTCTTAGCACTTTCCAATAACTCTATCTCAAATCTTATCAAAACTGTTGCAACATTTTTCAAATCTCAAAAAAAAATCTGACAGCGGGCAAGGGGTCGTGAATCCCTTCCCAAAAAAAAAACAATACACAAAACACATCATGGGCAAGTGATTTAATTCCCGAGGGAAAAAGGTGCATTCCCCAGTGAACACCTCAAAACTGTGTGGCATCAAAGCACTGAAGTAGCCATTATGGGCAGACTGAGAAAAAATTTTACCCACTTAAAAAAGTTGAGAAGGAATGGTTTAGCAAAGCAAGGCCTCCTTTGAACCTGAATCTCCCAGAATCCCCACAACAAACAACCACTTCTCCGCCGCACACTTGCAAAAAAAAAATAGCCAAAAGATCCCTAAAGGTGAGAAAAAAAAATCTCTCAAAGTCAAAAAAATATCCTACTCAAATTCCAAAATCACAGAGTCAAACTCCAAAGTTTTACTTTTAAAAAAAAAATTCTACAAAACAACAAAAAAATCTTTCTTAAAACAACAAGCTATGATTAGCTTACACAGGAGTGACAAGAAAAAAAATTTCAACTAACAAAGCTTAATGAAGAGAGAAAAAAAAAACTCCTAAATCTTTCTAACTTTTCAAAAAACTACAATATTATTTTTAAAACAAACTAAATTAATGAAATTATTTAATTAATTTGTGCCCTTCCCCATAGTAAGCATATGAAACATATAATAACATAAACACTCAAATATTAATTACCTTAAAAAAAAAATATATTATTATGGTGGACAGCCTTCTTATATTTTATTGTATTTTATTCAGTGGACAGACAACTCAGGCAGAACCAAAAAGGTGAACGGCACCACATGTTATATAGCTTTTCTCCTTTTAAATATTTATACTTCTTTTATTTTCTTAATTATATAATTTACTATTTATATTTACCTTAATTTATTTATTCCTGATCGTATAGATTTAACCAATCAATAAAGTTTACTTTTAATATTTTCTCTTTATTTACTTTAACTCAATCCATTACATTGCTTGGTCTGTGCTCAACTAAGATACACTTTTGAAAACACTTCAACATCTCAGAAACCTCTAAGAAAATCCACTTACCTTTAAATGATTAAATAGCACAGCCAACAACAAGTCAAGAATGACACTCAATATTAAATTTAAAAATTAACTTTTATTTTTCAACAATTAAAATTTAGATTCTTTAAACAAACTTTGACCCATAGTGGTCAAGGAAAACAAATTGTACATTGCGTATTAAAATTCAATTAAAATAACCCTAGAACCAATTAAGTTTAACCCAGGAAACAGAATCCACCCTGGTCTGAAGACCAGAGCTTGGTCTGCCTGAGGAGCTGTCCACCACTAAAAAGGTTAAATTTAAATTTTCAAATTAATATAAACAAACACAAATATTTCAAATAAGGACTTTTGTTGAGATAAGAGTGTGCAAATATTGTATGTAAGATTATTTGAACTTCCAAATGCACATCTAATTGAAGACACAACCTTTTTATCTGCTTTTATCATTTTGGAAAAAAGTTCCCATTTTGGCTGGGACGTTCTAGAGGGTGCATGTAGATGGCAGCACCACTGAACAAAGTGATTATGAGGAACAAAGGAGATTATGAAGTTCACAAGTAAAACATGAAAACTAAAACCGTACTTTGGAGAAACTGATGAACGCAACACCAACACTTGCTGATATGCACTTTAGAAACCATTGATAAGAAGACTGTGAAACACATCTCCCACATATGAGACCAAGCAGACCCGCCACGGCACGCGGGTGACGAATTCCCTTTGCGAAACCATTGACCAATACTTGACACCTTCATTGGCGAAATAGATGACAGCTCCGGAACAAAAAAAAAGTGAATCAGCAACCAAGGCTTATGCGGTGCACAACCAGTGATGGAAGACCAGTGGCGATCTCACAACACGGAGGGGAGCACGATTAAACTGGTTGATGAAAACGGAACACACAAAGTGGGCTCATTGTAGGGTGTCAGAAGCTCAGCATCACCTCTACTACTCTTGAACAAAGGACAGTGGCGATCTCACAACATGGAGGGGAGCACAATTAAACTGGTTGATGAAAACGGATCACACAAAGTGGGCTCATTGTAGGGTGTCAGAAGCTCAGCATCACCTCTACTACTCTTGAACAGAGGAATATTTTAAGTCAGGTTTTTCAGCGACCGCGAGTCACGGGTCCCCTTGCTCGGGGTCCGGACCGCGGTTTTTCAGAGCAAAAGAAAATGACCACCTTCTCCAATACCGGACAGGAATCGAATGTCCGGCAACACGCTTGCCTCCCCAGGAGACGCCAAACTTGGCGAGCGAAACCCTGTGCTTCGCGCCGAGCGCCCACGCATACACTGCGGAAATCAAAACGCTGTTATGCCAAGAATCAAAAAAGGATAACTTCCGCCAAGCGGCAAGCCGCCGCGAAATGGCAACCCGCCAGCCCCACCGGATGTGCTGGGACCCTCCTCTTGCAGGTGTTTACTGATAAGCGATGGAAAGTCAAATTTTGTCTTAAAAAGTGCCTTTTTTTATGCAAACTGATGAATGAAGTGAAGTTAAGTTAAAAGATGCGAGCGAGAAACGGAAGGATTAACAAAAGATTATTTAACGTTTAAAGGCACATTGCGCACAATTTTGAATAATAAAAAAATTAAAAGATAACAAATTACATTAAAGGGGAAATAAATCGCCGAAATATTAAAAACAACAAATAAATTTAGAATTTTGAAGGGAAAGGGGAAAATAACGAATTTTAAGCTATTACAAAATTTTGAACTAATAATTAAATTTAGAGCTGTCAAATCTCGGCATAACATAATTTTTGAACTAATAATTAAATTTAGAGCTGTCAAATCTCGGCATAACAACAGTGAGCATGCATGTGCAGTGTAATCTTTCATGATCTTTTGTGCAGGGGAAGTACAGTGCTTTTTTTTAGGCTCCGGGCAGACCGCATTATATCGAATCAGTGTTAATCGAGGAAGCGATAAACAAGGTCTTAACTATATTTATGGTTATTTAGGTTCAATTTGTACTTCAAAATTCCTTTATCTCACTTGGTGTTTCTTTGTAGTGATCCTGTGATCAATAAAAACAGTCAAGAAAGGTCCACGGTGCAAGAAGTGACAGAAAATGCTATTCTTCAGAAATCAGCATTTGATGTGAGGAATATTTTGCCTAATGTGTCTCCAGATCTTACATCTTTGAGAATGCTTACTGATTATGCCTGTCCTGTTGGAGAAGTTGTGATAGGATCTAGTTGTGGTATGCTTCTACTTTTTTAGTCTTTAATGTGCTTATTATTGTGAAATTGATATTTTTATATTGCACTTCTCTGTGTTCATTCACAATGTACACTGGTAAGTAAATGTAAGTTTAATTCCCCAGTGGCAGCCAATATTGGACCAATATGAAAAATTGGACATTTTGACGAAATTGGCCCAATATAGGCTTAAAATATTGGGACAATATTATGTCAATATTTACAATGTAACACTAATATTGGTGTAATATTGCAACGAAAGTATTTAGCCAATATTGGAAGCCAATGCAACCCCAATATTTGCGCAATATTGGATTACATTGGAAATATGTTCAATGTAATGCCAGGATATTCAATATTGGTCCAATATTGGACCAATATTAAATGATACTAGGGTTGCTATATCTAAAATTAAAATTTATTTAAGCCCCAGGCCTTACAATTTTATTTGGATATTTAAACTTGCTGAATTATTTATCTATTTAAATATTTTAGTTCATGTATAATGAAGCCATATATCTTTGTATTTAAAGTATTTTATAATTTAATTAAAAATCTGATTATTTCAGTTGAATGTGCAGTAGGCACTTATTATGAGAATGCCACAACTGAGTGCAACTTGTGTCCTGTTGGCTTTTATCAAAATGAAATGGGATCTTTGGCTTGCAAACCATGTCCTTTGATTGCTGGTAGACAGGGTACAACTCAGTCAACTGGAGCTAGATCTGCTGATCAATGTAAAGGTAATATATACAGATAATTGCATTACTAAGATAGACGTTTCTTGTTACTTTCCTTACATACAATAATGTATGAGGAAAGTATTGTGATGGGGTCGAAAATTCGAATTCGAGTTTGCAACGAGAGAGCACCCTGTTTCAAGCATCCCTGATCACGAATCGAACATTTTGAGGTGATGTCTGTGTGTGTGTGTGTCAGTGAGTCTGTGGAGACGATAACTGCCGAACGAATGAAGCGATTCAAACAAAATTTGGTACAAAAATTACAATCCATGAATACTGAAAGCCTATTGTTTTTATACTCAATCGGATGTTCAGAATGCCCCTAAATTTTCGAGTGAAATATAGAAAAAATCATAAAAAAATTAAAATCTTTAATACAGTTACTTAAATAGTCATTTCTTATATAATTTTTCATTAGAAAACGATTGACATAAATTTTAGAATGCTAGCATGAACTGTTCTCGAGATATTGCACATTTTTCAAATAAATTTATCAAAAAATTGAATAAAATAAAAAAACAAATATATTAACTATTGTGAAATATGTTCACTTTTCATATGTAATATCATGTGATAAATTTGGTGACACCACTCTTGGATCTAGCTTGTTCCATTCATGAATAAATATACTTTGAGTAATACTTTTGTATTTGAATGTCAATAGTCATTTTTCTGCTATAAGAATAACTTATTTCTCCGTCCATAACATTTGGCGAGATTTTGGCTCCTAATTTGGCAGAATGTCGCCAACTTGGCGACTTTTTAAATGTTGCCAAATTAACGAAAATCTCGCCAAATGGATAAAAATGACACTAAATCAATGGAAATGATGACTAATTGATGAAAATTCAATATCTTGGAAAAAATATAAATATCTACTACAAGAAAAACCTATTTTTTTTTAAATGTAACAGTAGTAAATGCATTGCATTATATAAGGAAAGTCATGTGCTGCCCACATCAGATTTTTGATTTACTTTTATATTTCATAACTTATATTTCATTACTATTTACACATACTCAGATATTTTATTCTAAACAGTTCAAAAATAAAGTTAGGGTTCAAAATTTAATGCGACTTTCAGATATAACACAAATGAGATATGGAGCCAGCGGCCCTACCGTGCTGAAAACACCGGTTCTCGTTAGATCACCGAAGTCAAGCAGCATTGGGTGCGGTTAGTACCAAGCAGCATTGGACGCGGCAACATTGGGCATGGGTGGGTGACTACCTGGGAACACAGCGTGCTGTTGGCACATTTCAGGCGCAGTAGCCTGGTGGTTTGCACGCTGGATTTGCACACTGCCACAACTGCCGCCGTGTTCATGCGGAGTACGATCACGTTAAACATGTGGGTCCGTAAGTCCTTCCAAGAGGTTGGTGGTAGGGGAAGGAGGGTACGGTCCCTGTGGATGCCTCCCCCACTGGGTTCTGGTCTAAATTGGGTGGCACTTCCCGGCCGTCCAGACGGTTACCTTACACCTTTCTGTTAGGTTGGATGGTCTGGGTCTCAACAACAACAAATGAGATATGACTGTTTACTAAACATTGTAAAGTAAATGGACAATTTCTGGTATAGAATGTAAAAGATTATGTTGGTGAAATTACACTGATGAAATATAAAAAACCAGACAGATGAATAATTTCAGTGATGCCGGGAGGCATGACTGTTTTATTAATATTAACAACAAAAGTATTAAAACCTGAAACTATTGAAATGCTAGGTGTTCGGCTTCTGTTTACTGCACTTGCTAAACCCGAGAAGCTTTTTATGCTTTCCTTTACCTGCTGAATCTATAAACATGAGCACTAAATGTAACAAATACAAAAATGGAGTTGTAAGCCCTGGTGTGTTTTCTAAAGTATCTGCTTTTGTCATATTACTGTCAACCATTCCTTAAGGAAATTTGAGCTTTTATATAACAGAGAAATTTGCACACACTGCTTTGGAAACAGCATGATTGTTTTAACCTTCCTGCAACTGTTTCAAATTGCATAGCTCCACTTTTGACATTTCCTGTTGACATTTGACATTCCATTAGTCAATTTCACTACATTTATATGAGCTCCAGAAATTATGTCTGCTACATATATTCCTGCCAGCCTGCCAGATTATTTTTGCTTTGGTGGCATTTTATAATAACATAAGGAACTAAATATGAGCTGTATTAATAAGCAGGTAAATATTTAATTTGAGGCTTAGCTGATTATGCAACACACATAGTTTCACATGTAAACAAATCTGATGGTTATTAATTTAGCAGACAGATAGTATTTTAAAAGTTCTAACAATTCTGATCATAAAAAACTAGTTTTCATAATTACGTTGTTTAATTGTTTATAAGAATCAACAATAATACATATAATTGTTAACTGCATTAATAATTACTTTTTAATCATAATTGTTCATGACATAGTTGCAAAACTATCTGATTATAAGAATCACCAGTAACACATTCAATTCAGTCCAGGGCCATTTTTGTGATGTTTCTGCCAGCAACCAATCACAGAGAATCTGGAAGTCGACTCGACCCATTAAATCTTTGCCAACACTGGCAATGCTAAATTTTATTAAATAATATTTAATTAAGAAATAAGAGTTACTTAATTAAAAGATAAAAATTCTAAGCCTCAGATAAAAATTCTAAGCCCATCTTGCACATCTATGCGTTCATATTATTCTAAATGTAAAATTTCTGAACTATACATTTTGCCGCCTTTTTGCAATGCGGAGGCAAAATTTGCATGATTTTTTTAATATGGAACAACATTCAAACATATTTAATATTTTCCATTGAAATGCTATTTTAATGAAAATTGCAAGGCATACAAATTATATTCATTGAGCAATTTAAAATGAAAACTGATATTAACTTGCATTTGTCTACAATTTCAGAGCACTGTACTGCTGGTAATTATTATGATGAACAAGCTGGCTCTTGTTTACCTTGTGGGTATGGTTTCTATCAAGCAGCAGAAGGCTCTTTCAACTGTGTGCCATGTGGAGCTGGTCTAACAACTAGGCGCAATCAAGCAGTTTCTAAATTTGAGTGCAGAGGTAAGAACTGTATTCTTTTATTCATGTATTTTAGCCAGATCTGCTTAGAAAAATCAAAAGTACTTAAAAAATAAGTTAAACTGAAATTCAAAAACAGTTCTCATATTTTCTTATAAAAATGGCACATTGGTTTTAAAATAAATTAATAGTTATATGTTCATATATATATGTAGTTTATTTAAATTTAAGTGGAATAACTCAATCTGTTTTATAGTTTTCTGGCTGATATAATTTTAATTGGAATAGTAGAGAATGAATAGTTCTAATAAAAAATAAATAAATGAAAATCAATTAAAACTATATTGAAGAAAAATGCTTTTATAGTGATTTGGTTAAAATTGCTAAATTCACGGATACAAAAACTATGAATATTAATGTAAATGTTTATGTTAATCATTACACATATAGTTTACACACATAGTTTTAGTATATTTTAATTTTAAACTGAAATTAAAACTATTTTTAATCATTGGTTTTAACTTTTGCTTTATAAAGAATATTGCATAAAAGGGCCAATGTCTCTATCTGTCACACTTGGCAATAAATTTGGGGGGGGGGGGGGGAATTTGGACTATAAGTGTTGCAGCCAGTGGTTATGAAAGAATCTTTTATATAACTTTATTCACCTCCGGTGCTGTAGTCTTAAAAAAAAAACAGAGGGTATACCATGGGCGTTCTTCAGAATTTTTTCCAGGCGGAGGCGAAACATGTACTTACTACTTACACTTTCTGAGGGGGGGGGCGGCAAAAAACATGTACACATGCACATACATGTATATATATAGGATATCCATAAGCCAGGGGGCAACCTCCCCCTCCCCCTCCCTCCGGGTGCCTATGGGATATACTCGAAGGACCGGGGGAAATGTTTGAATTAATCGAAGTTCAAATTATCGAGAAAAAAAAAAGCATATTAATTTTATATTACAGGAAAGGAATTGTGGAACTTTGAAGAAACTTCGACAAGCAGAAATTCGTGTTTACAAGGTTCGAGTTATTTGGGAGTTTACTGTATTTATGCAAAGCAAAATATGCAGACTAGCAGACTAGCATATTCAAATTTGAAAATCTCACTATATTAATATTTAACTATGATATCAAATAATTACAGGAAATGTTAAGAGAAAAATATTTAAACACATATAAAGTAGGACATCATTTTGTTTTATTTTTATAAATTTTAAGGCCTCCCTCTATCATTTTCATTGAAATGTTTTCCAAACTGCTTGACTAGAGAAATCCGTCTATGTGTCTCCTTTTGTAGTGCATACTCTTGATCTATTGTCAACTGAAGAGCGATGGTTGGCCAACCAAGAATTTACAAATTTTTCTGGTTGAAAGTGTTCTATAGGTGGACCATTTGCATTAATAAACATTAGATTGAAGACATTTTAAATCAATAAAGATGATTTCAAATATGTTACTATGTTGTTCATTAAGCAAAGCGATTTGCAAAGTGTATACGTGTATACGTAGTTTTAAAAAAAAAGCAGAAGGTATACGAAATTTGCAAAAAAAAACAGAGGGTATACTGTGTATACCGATGTATGCCCTCCACTACAGCACTGTTCACCTCATATGTATGGAACCCTTCTAAATGTTGGGGAGTGGGAGGGCTATAGCTAGACTTGAGCTCCCATTGCAAATAATAGCATCCACAGACCAGTTTTGCACATTTTATGGAAATACAGTCTGGAATAGCTAACTCTTGCAATGGCAGTGTGGAACAGCCAATTCCAGCAATGGTGTTGTGGAACAGCCAATTCCTGCTATGGTGGTATGGAACAGCCAATTTCTACAATAGCGGTGTAGAACGGAAAATTTCTGCAATGGCAGCAAAGAAAATTGCAATGTACCACAATTTTATGCATCTCATCAAAAGATGGATTCAATATGTAGTCTTATATATATATATGTAATAAGTATGACTTTGTGCCGAGATTTAGCAGCAATATTAAATGATAGAGTAGTTGAAAATCTTAAAATGTAGAGAAACCGGAAGAAGGATGTAGCTAATTATTTTTTTTATTTCAGAGGAATGCTTATCTGGATATGAGCTTGATGAGAATGGTGAATGTGTTCCTTGCCAAAGAGGATATTTCCGCTCCAGAGGAATACCTGCTTGCCAACAATGTATTTCTGGCAAGACAACTGCTGATGTGGCTGCCACCAGTGAACAAGAGTGTTCGCTAGGTATGTAAATGGTGTATTTACATAAGGGAGCATATAATTTTGAAGAATTTATAACTTTAAAGTATTTTTTTAACTTATGAAGAGCTATCAAAAATAAATACAGAGCATGACTTTACACAAGCAATAAATAGATCACAAATATGTTAAAATGCACCACATTTATTTGTGCAACATTTTACATTGTAATCTATTTATATATTACATTGCAATTTATTTATTTGTTAGTTCCCAAAAATATTAAAGATGTTTCTAAACTATATAAATAATTATTAGAAAGCAAGCAAAACTAATGAGTGTAGGAAATCATAAATGTATTTTTAAATTCATTTTGGCACAAACTGAAAAAAAAAATCAAATTTTGTCAATTAATTGTTAAAATTTTGTAAAATCTCATTTTTAAAACTATTTTCTCTCTGTGTAAACAGGATAGAATTAAAATGTAGACTTTATTTTAAAAATTCCATGCACACTTGCAACTTATTGACATTATTTTCACATCTAGAAACGAACAATAATTGTAGAAAATCATTTGCTGCTTTATTATTTTTTAAATGAAGCAATTGAATCTTATCGAGGATGTTGAGAATAATTTTTATTAATACATGGTGGTCACATAAAATTTTTAATGATTTTAAGTGCAGAATATTTGTCATATTGTGATATTTTTACTCCTAGAGCTTTTCAGTGCATGAAATTTATTAATGCACACTGTGCAATATGCTGTGTTATAACAAGGTCAAATTTTTTGTCCATAAATAGTATTATGACGACAGCAAAGTAAACTCTTTTGTAACTAGAAAAATGGAAATCGGATGATTAAAACTGAAAATATTAAATTAAAAAAATTTTAATTTCTCTAGAAATTTCTTCTCGCATATAATTCAATTATATATTATCATCCTTTTATAACACCAACCACTTTTCTACAGATATCTGCCAACCAGGAATGTATGTTGATGATTCTACTCAATTATGTGTCATGTGTCCTAAAGGAACATATCAGGACAAAGAAGATAGAATGACTGAGTGTATAAAATGTCCCCAGGAAACCACGACAAAAGGCTTGGGTGCTATATCACCAGAAGAATGCTCTAATCCATGCTTCGTAGATGGCCAAGAGCATATCTGCCAGGCAAATGCAGCATGTGTCTATCATGAGGAGTTGGACACTTTTGAATGTGAATGTCAACCTGCTTATGTGAAGAAAAATTCTACAAATGAATGTCTTCGTAAGTGTTAAATTGATGTTGTTTTTATTTGGGTCAATAGTAATGAGTAAAATTTAGAATAGGTTAAATTTAAATGCATAAGCTTTTTTAACATTTAAGATATTAAATAAATATGTTTTCAGGTATAGGGAATTAGATTATCAAGTGCTCAAAAAGCTTTATTTAAAAAATGAAGTAATTAAAAATTTACTTTTAGTTTTATTAAATTTTATCTTATACACATGATTAATAAAATGTTATTCAATTTTTATTTATTTCTCTGCTTTTACTGAAATATTTGTAAAGTACAAAAGTACATAGAATTTTTTTTGTAGCTTTCTTTAATTTTGGTACTATTGAAGAGGTAAAATCAACTTTTTAAAAATACTTCTGATTTAACTGAGCAGTAGCTTCTAATCTTTCTCGGGTCATATATCCTTAAAACACTTTTGCACACAGCATCTTCTTCACTACAAGTACAAAGAAATCAATGATTTTCATCTTGTAACTTTCAACCAAACACATACAAACTTGATTATAACAGGCAAATTAATAAAAATTGGGAAGTTTTATGGATGCCTTGCAACTTGTTAAGGACTCTCTGTAGTGTGAATTACAGATAAGGGAATCTAGAACTATTATACTTAATTATCATGTTTTTAATGTGCTCGTTTTGAAATTGAGAACAAATTCTACATTTTCATCTTTTAGTTTAAAAAAAAGTATTTTTTTTTTTTTAAATAACAGGTAGTGAATTTTATATTTATTTTTTCAGGCCCTACTTTGTAATTTGTATTCAATTAAAACCCAAGACTTCTGCTTACCCATTAGTGCCCAGTATTCTCATAGGCGGAAAGCAGGAATCTATTTTGATAAAAACAGATTTCTGCAATATTTGACAATGTTATTGAAAATTACAGAATACCATTGCTATAATTTTGATGCTAATAAATTCTTTGAGCTAATGAACTTTTCGCTAGATTTCATACTAATAAATTTCTTAATTCTTTAAGTATCTACAGGTCTCAGCTGATTTGCATTTTATCAACAGAAGTGCATCTTATTCTTATTTAGCATAAATATATGGATGATTTACTGATTTATAAATAAAATAAAATTGTGCTTACTTTGCTTTGCCTATGTATTAGCAGCTTCTAATACTAATAATTGTGCAGATTTAAAAGAAAACTTAAAATCAGCAGTGCAAAACATCTGCAGCACAAGACATTAATTGGATAATTTTGTCCAAAATATTATTAGAGCCAATGGAATATTTGCATTTTGAAAGTTGAGCAATATTCAGATAAAATGGATTTATATTATTTTCTGGTAATGTACTTGTTTGAGTGCTAATAGGTGAATTAAGTGATCAGACCATATGTGAACAATAACCACAGTATTTTAAAGCCGAAATTGTTCAATATTTAATATATACCATAGAATTTCATTGATCCGTTCTTCCTGAAAAGTACCCCCCCCCCCCTTTTTTTTTAGCTCAATTTAAAATTCTGAAAAATTTTTTGAAACAGCCATTTCCTTAAAACATCATAAAAAAATTTAGAAAAAACAACAACAAAAAAAAAACCCCAAGAAAAATCATTGTTGAATAAAATAAATTTTTTGATAAAAATACTTTGCTTCTTTTTGCTGAAAATTCTGAGTAGGTATCCTCACCCTAAATACTCTTATGTTTTTCCATCTTATTTGTTAGCATGGATTGACATCATTTACTTGTATTTTTAGCAGAAAATTCCTAGTAAGCAGTCTCCCTCCATTTTCTGCGATATTTAGTCACATTTGAGGGGGGTGGATCCATGGGATTTTACAGTAATTTATCTCTTAATTTCTAGATTAAGTTTATGTGGCACCAGTCTGTTGGGTTTGATTTTGATGTTTTTACTTATGTCTTATTTTCATCTTTTCAGATGCTTGTGAAAATTTCTGTGAAAATGGTGGAACATGTGAGATCAATTCACACACTTCCAAACCCAGGTGCATGTGTCCTGCAAACTTCTATGGGGATAACTGCACTGAAAAATCTGAGTTTGTTTATGTTGCCAGTGGTATAGCTGGAGCTGTCATCGTTATAATTCTGTTGGTTCTACTAGTTTGGATGATTTGTGCAAGGTGAATAAATATATATGTACAATTCATATATGTAGTGAAACTAGTGTAATTTAATTGCCAAGGGAAATGCAAAAATGTTCAAATTATTTAAAATTCAAATTATCCAATCTATGTGAAGGCATTTTGGATTTAAAAGGGAACCAGTTTTGGGTTTGAATTATATAAAAATTCAAATTAATTAATTTGTATTGTATGCAAAAGTAACTGGGCTGTCTCTTGCAACCCGAAAATGAAGAAAAGCAGGATATTTGATTACTTTTTTAATAATTGAGACATTTATTTAATGAAAGAAATAAAAAACTCAAAATATTAAATCATATTAATATTAAAATAGAATGCTATTGCAAATTCTCAAGGCAGCATAGTCCTTGCTTTTTCAAACTGACACCTTTCTTTTGACCAATTTTTTTTAAGTTTATCGAAATTGAACGCAGGACAAACATCAGTCCTTCCAGTGTTCTAACTCTTGATGCACAAATATAAGTTATTCCAAGAGCAAATTCATTTAGACCAATATCAACCACTGCTTTATATTGATTGATATTGATAGATTGATACTGTTAAAGCTAACTGTATTTGCTTGCAAGCACATCCCTTTCTGTTCAAGCAGTAAAACAGTATGCTTTATTTTTTCTTTTATGTATTTATACATGTGTTTATGTACATGAAATATATTTGTTTGTTTATTTATTTATTTATTTTAAACAATGTTAATTGTGTTGAGAATTTGTAAACAAATAGAAAATTTCATTTGATACACAATATTTTTTAAATTAATTTTTTCGATGGATTTAAAATTATCTGATCTTTAATCTCATTATTATTTTAGCACATAGATCAAAATTTGAAATTTGGTCTGTGTCATGACCTAAAACATGATTAGTTCAAGCTATATACAAATTTTATTCAAATCATTTGAGTTTCACTATGTCAACAAAATTTTTACTCATAATCAGATTTGAGTTGGCTTTAAGGAAGCTGCTCTTGGAAATCACTTCGCTTCAATTAAATACCAAATATTTAAAAGATTAAAAATATGAATATATTTCATATGAAACCTATTTTATATACCTACAATTTACTTCATCACTATATAACTATTTCAAAACTACATTCTGTAAATGTAAACGACCATTGCAGCTTTGTGTAATCTGAGCCCAATCTTCATGTAATTTTATGTAGGCGGCATGGTATGATTGACTTTGTTGGTTTTCGCGGTGGTTCTCAAAACTGAGGGACTTTGCAAATTTTCTTGCTGCCACTGCAGATATCAGATATTGCATGCTGAAGAGTTTTAAGAACTGAAAAACATATCCATGGATTCTGTTATCTGTATTCTGATATGTGGAATACAATTCCACATATCAGAATTTCTGTTATAATTACATAAATTGGCTGCTGTATGCCCAATGTGGTTATTTTCAGATTGGTGCATAAAGATTGTTTTTCAAGTTATGAAAACATTTAATTTTGTATTTTTAAATTTTTTGTTACGAGACTTTCAGACATTTTTAAATTAACATACAGTGCATCCTCAAAGAAAGCAGGCATATGCCAGTTAAGCAACTGCAATTGTTTAAGCGTGTTATAGGACCCCTTTCCTCAGGTCAAAGAATAGTATGTGCCCTTAGTAACCTCTAAGAACAAACTGCCTTAGTTTTATTTATTGTGATCTTTAAACGATTACCATCATTCACTGAAATATAGTCTGAAATTTGTCCCAAATCAACCTTTTGAAGAATGTAAATATAACGAATTAAATTTTATTATTCAGAGCATTTATTTGCTAATAAATATTACTCAGGGTTAGCTAGTGTTTATCAATATTTTGTTTCTATATTAAAGGGAAATGAATATAATTTGTGGGCCTTCATGTTAACAGATTATCTATAATTCTTTTAGGTCTACGAGGAAGAAGAAGATGCAGAAAATGCCAGAACCACATATGGATCTCGCAGGATCCCAAACTAACTTCTTCTATGGAGCTCCTGCACCTTATGCTGAAAGTATTGCACCTTCACACCACAGTACCTATGCTCACTATTTTGAAGATGAAGATGACGAGGGCTGGGAAATGCCAAACTTTTACAATGAGACTTATATGCAAGGTATTTTACATTTTTCATTTGTTGACCTGTTGACGAATGGAGAAAATTTATAAAACTTTGTGGTTATTAACATGGATACTATTTATGTTAATATGAATTATATTTTTGATTTTATTAAAGTTAATTTTAATGCTTCAAATTGTGTATTTTAATATTTATATATTTATTTATTCTACCAGAATTTTGATCTTAATTTCTAATATAGCATTGCCGTATTGGTTTTAGTATTGGTTAGATTATTACTTTTATTATAAGCCTTCAGTCTGATTGATAGTTCCATATTTATTGCAAAATAATTGTATTGTTTTATCTTTATTAATCCTTGTCTGGCACAGGGCTTTTTTGTTATGATACCAATCACTGAAACATGAGTAGTTAGTCTAACTGTAGGACAAGGATGTAACATATAACTGTCGTCTATGATGAAATTGACAGTTGTGTATGGTAGGTTCACATGATTTTCCTAGTGTATTGCACATACTAAATATGCTCCAGTAAATGCATCCCCCTCAGAAGCTTAGCCATATCTTGTTTTAGCTTTATCTTCCCATTCACACTTTCTTAACTCATTAGTGCTGTGTTTCTTAAAGAGTGTGGTGTGCCACATTAGTGTGCAGTGAAATTTGTAGTTGTGTCATGGGAAAAAAATAATATTTTTGTTAAAATGGGAAAATTAAAGGAAATGTAAGTTCGGTATTAAATATATTTAACAATGTTATTAATTCATGATGAGTGCTGACTGGTTTATAAACCCTCCATTAGGATTTGAGTGTGTTAAAGACATTTTTCTAGCTAGATTCTATTAGCTTAATAAACCTTAATAGGGACTAGGTTTATATATTGGAGCATAATGTATACAATGTTAGATCCTTAGGATCCAAATTAAGCCTAACATTAAGGGTAGCGAGCCCTCAACTTTTCACATCTCTACCCTTCATGAAGATTAGGTAAGGCTAATGTTTCTAGCACAGTGTTGCCTCTTTCTGTATGGATGGACTGTAATATCCTGTATGTTAAAATAATGTGCCACTAGTTAAAATTTTAAGAATAATTGGCTTAGTGTGACACTATCTCGCAAGACATACATTAGTATTCATTGCTGCAGCAGTGAAGTAATGGTTCTAATTTGTTATTTGATTGTTTTTATTAAATTATTTTTAAAGAATTGCCAATATAATTTCAATAGTAAACCAGGTGTTTTGGTATCAATGCAAAACAATCTGTGAAATTCTGCTTAGCTTCATTGGAACAAAAATAACTTGTCAAAAATATTTCTTTTATAGTATTTTTAAGTTAAAAACTAAATTGTATTGATTGTTTTAATTAGTTTTGAAATAAAGCATCTGTATCCACAGTTTGAAAATTTTAAATTAATTTGATGAATCACATATCAATAACTATGTAACATGTTTAAATGCTCACACAAATTTCTAATGTAAATGATGTTGTTCTTGTAAATGATGTTTCATCTTTATACTATAAAAATTTTGAATTTTGCTGTTGCATTCATCCAGTTGTATGATGTTTGGGATTGTTCAACACTGTGGTTTATTCACTGTTATGGTGTTTAAATGTATTATTAGGATACTTTTTAATTTTTTGATTATCAAAAAAGAATCACAATAGAAACTCCAAATGTGAATCCCTATTTAAGAAAGTGTGTCATACCTATGTTGCAAATGCTGGATTTATTGTCACTAACTATAGATTTGATTTTCAAATTATATTTTGACAATTCATCAGCATGCCACTGATACAATTAGGCAGAACAAACTGCCAAAGGATTGCTTCATTATAGTGAACATTAAAAAAAAAAGAACTCTAAAAATCCATTTGAAATGTGAAAAAGATATTGCATTGGCACCAGTCTGATAAGTCTGTTGTGGTGCTTTGGCAATTGACATTTTCACAATTCGGTCAAAAGAGCACTATTAAAAAGAGACATGGATTCTGTTGAAATGCCACCGTTGATTTATTGGTGGATAATATAATTCACCTTGTCACTGTTTGTCATTGCCAATGTTGTGCTACAGAGGTAAGCAATACAGTTAACTATTCAGTGAGAATATATCAAATAGCAAGTTATGTTATTCATTCCATATTTCAAGAAGTTCCATCCCATATTTCCTATGGTCATGGATATGCCCAATCTAATAAACCATTGTAGTTAATGTGAAATAATTTTACTACAATATTCTGTTATCATATTTTTCTAGTGTAGGCCGGTTTGAAATTTTCAAAGGTGCAACCAAATTGAAACCTGGCATTCATTAAAGAACCCATGAATTGTGATATTAATTTTGCTTATTTTGAAATATGTTTTATGGAAAAAAAAATATTTTCCCACTATCATCAGTTTAGATGTTTAAAAAATATTATATAGTATTATATATATAAGCTTTTCCAATTTATGTAATTAAATGTATGTGTTTTGCAACCCACTTTTTTTGTGACTTTTCATGCATTTTATATGACAAGCATTGTATATTTTCTTGCAGATGGCTTCCATGGTAAAACTAATACACTTGGGCATAGCAATGCTAGTATATATGGTACCAAAGAAGATCTTTATGACAGATTACGTAGGCATCAATATCAAGGAAAGAAAGGTGGTATGTATCTCATGATTTATATACATTAAAGCAGATATTTATATATGAAAACAATATTAACCTTCTCAAAGTTATTTGAATTAAACTGAAAATAAAGATTATTCATTAGAAACAGTGTAAACAGTTTGTTAGGTATATCATTCGGTTTTAAATACCATAAAATAATCTGCTTCATCAAAATAAATATGACAGAAGAGTAATTACAGCAAAGGTAGAGAAGTTTCTGTCAACAGGGTGATGTTCTTATTTTCTCCACATAAATTTTCCTACCGATTCTGTAGTGTATGTTCTATTTTATTTATCCTGCCAAAAATGATTCTCCTTTTGTCTTTGTTTTTATAGGTTGATACATTTATCCAACTGTTTATGTTGTTAGTAATGAAGTATTTTTATTTTCAAATCATTTATGACAGTAGTTAGACCTGATATTCATTTTTGTTAGTCCTCAAATATATCTTTAGTCCTTATTATGCAGGATGATTGGTAAAGTTGCAAGTAGACTAGATAATTTTTAAACGATGATAGCTAGAACTATCAAAGTGAGATAATGGAATAATGAAATGACCATGTACGGCTAAATAAGGCTGATGCCCTTAGCGGCAAAATTTGTAAGTTACTACTTTTATCCCAGAATCTATGAAAGTTATAGGGAAAATGTCAATTAGAAAGCGCTAGATCATTGTCGAGTTAGTAAGAGACACTTTGAAGAAACTAATGATGCAGAATTTCTACCCGTTACTGTGACCTGTTATATTGCTTTTACGAGTAAAATGTGCAGGACAATTTCCAAAGTATCGTCCATAATCAGGTAAATATCATATTTTGTGTGTGTATTTTGATGAGGATCATGCTAAAGGAAGATCATAGGCTATTCAAATGAAGTATAAAGCATTCAGTACTTCCAGAAAGAAAGCTGGCTATAAAGCCCCCTTAAATCAATTGGCACCAAATTATCACAAGCCTGCTTTCTTTAAGGAAGTATTGAATATTTTATTCTCACAAACAGCAGTTTTATTTATTGTAATTATTCAAATGAAAATTATTGCGAGATGGTACTGCTGGCTATACAGAAAATTCAGACAAGAGGCTGTAGAAGTTGCATAGCAGTATTTCTCACAATGTCCTCCACATCCACCTGTAATACTGGTAAAAGTGTAACAGGAATTTTTCATGCATAAAAACATGTATTGTGGCAGGTGAGGGACATATTGAACGTACTATATAAAACTGTAGGTTATTTAAATGGTTTTGTATTAAATGACATGGTGTTTTCTACTAATTTAGTTATACTCTACTACTTTCTAATTGACTTTTCTTCTGTATCTCTGTTAATTTTTTAGATAGGTGTGTTATTTTAAAAATTTTGCCACTAGGGGTGCTGCCTACCAGTCTCATCGAGTAGCATATGGTCACTTTAATCTACTGATATTGCACTTTCTGATATTGCTCTTCTTACTATTACTCAAAATTTATTTGCCGTGTTTACAACATTACTTGTCAACCTTTATGAAAATATATTGATAAAATAAATTGTGTTATCTTTGATCTAATGTAGGGTGTTTCATTAATTTTATTAACTCTTAATGTTTATTTTACTCATTTTTATGCATTCAATGATTCATTTTAGATTCTGCTAGTGAAAGTGAAGAACATCCTCACTGATTCCAAGATGACATTTGCTCAAAGATAGTCTCAATATTTAGATGCTAACTCCTCATCTAGATATTATGCATTACTTACAATGAACATGGAGATTGGACCAAACTTTTTATACTTTTGAAGAAAAACCTTATTCTGCAGCTTTGTGACATTTATTTTAAAGCAGCCAATGATACTGCAGAAAAACTATTATGTGCGCTTTATTTTGGAATATGATTTTTGAAGAATAAGAATTTCAGCTATACAAATGGACATAGTTTTAATTGTTTTGAAATCTTGATTATGAATGTTGAAAATAATATCTGCAACTTATTTGGACTAAGCAGTGACAATCGGTTTTTGTACTGAGGTCTTAAGAATACTGTGCTGTTATTTTGCCATTTTATTTACAGTTGTATTATAAATAACAGTTTCTTGTATGTTTTTGTGTTAATGTGACTGGTAAGTTATTTCTTGCTTAACACACTTCTCATAAATTTATTATCATTTAATTATTGCTTTTACATAATTTTCTTGGAGCTCTTTATGAATTTACTTTTTGAATTCTTATGAACTTTTGCATAAAATTTTTACATTTGTCTGTGATAAAATTCGAGTTATTTAAGATTGCCTTTTTTTTTATCACTTTTTTGACATATAATCGGAAAAGAAGATGAATTGAAAATTTTTATTTTGCATAATTAGTATAAGTAAAATTAGATTTATTTGAAAAAAAAATTTTTTTTTCTTTTGTAGCTAACTCAGCAGAAAGTACTATTATTAGATTTTCAAAATATGGGTTTTTATTTAGAGTTTAAGAATGTTTAAAGTATTTTTATCGTGTTTAATTTCAAATTAATATTAAAAAATTTATTTATTTATCACTGTTAAGATTTATGAAGATTACTGAAATGTAATAATTTAGTTTTGTTGCATTATCTGGCAAAGATAAATTTTTGTCACACTGTGAGACAGTAAAACTAGCCAAATGTGCAATGTGTAAACATACTAATACTTTTCTCCAATTGCCACAAAAAGAAAAAAAAAAATACCTGTGGAAAAATACTGTGTTAATAAAAGACAAAAAGAAAATTAAATAAAACAGTTTTAAATAAATATTATCATCTGGGTTCAAGAAACAAATAAATGTTCTTTGTCAAGATAAGATAAACAAAGCATTTGCACCACTAAAGGACCAAAACTATATGTAGAAAACCTGTTAGACAATTTTTTTGCCTTTGGTGGTGTAACTGCCCTGTTTTTCTTATAAATAGGAAGCACCATTTGCTTCTAGAACTGGTTGATAACTTTTGCTTTATGTTGTGTTTTTAACTTAATATTTTTTCACAGGCAGTATAAAGTTGTGCTAGAGTCGGGTATCCTTCAAGCTACACACACCTATCGATGTGCCCAAAAATATTGCTTTAGACAAGCATGAATGATTTTAAAATAAATAAAATGTTTTAAAACTTCATTGGGCATCTTATTGTGGCATTAACTGTATCATGCCACTATGGTTATCATCCTTTCTGGGGGTATTTTTGTTTACTTTTATGAATTGATAACTTGCAGGTGAGTTACTAACATAGCATTCACTAGTTAACTTTTCATTGCTCACACTAGGACTTCATTCTGTTCTGTGTATATGATTATATGTGAAGATTGTAAATAAAGTTGTTTTATAAGCTCTTTGTTTGAATTATCTATTTATATTTAAATTATGTGCACTGTAACTTTCAGTTTAAGAGAAATATATGTATATGACAACTTCTCAGGAAATATATAATATTTGAAGAAGATTCGCAAAATGATTTGGGTTAACTGCTTGCTTGCCTAAAATGCAAATTTTTATTGAAAACCATGTTAAAACTTTGCAGCCAATTTCATTCTGCATGTTTTGCGTAGATATTTGATGTATGTTACAGTTTTTCAGAATAAATTTGTCATCATATGTTACCAGTATTCACCACAGGAAATATCCTTTCTTTCATTTTAATGACCTTATAAATAAGGCATCATTAATTATAATTGTTTGCCCAATATGCAATGTAACAAAAATATGATTTTGGCTGTATTAAATAAGTAGTTAAGATTACATGTATGATTACAATTATGTTATTTGTTTAAAATCATTATATTATGTTATGATATATGGATAAGATTGTTCCAAGTCCCAATTGGTCTTGTCCATACTAAGACCAATTATGTTATATAACGCAAGCTTTGTTTTAATAAAAATAAAAATACGTAAAAAACATTTTATAATAAAACTCACTACATCTAATTCTTACTCATTTTATTTTTACGATGTTATAAAACCACATATTGCTATTATTTTTATTTTAAAAGGCTCATATTTTTATCAGAAAATATATATGTTTAAAATTAACTTATTTATTAACAACATTACTTCAGTATGTAGATGACAATGCTGTACTCTTCATCATCTCATATAAAGTCAACTGAAGAAACAAGTCTGGTATAGTTTTTAATCTGGAAGTTACAGCCCATTCGTTATGATTTTTAAATTTTTGTATGCTTGTAATTTTCAATTCCAAGCTTTATGTTACAAGTTTATGATGTGCTGTCAATTTGTAAATTTGTGTTTTTATATTGCAAAAATATTCTTTAATATTTAATAAACAAATTGCTTTGTATTAGTGTTGGCTTTATAATATGTTTCATCTGATATTCATGTGCTGCCTCCAAAGTTGGCATTTGATTAATTATACATTCTGTTTAAGAGTAATATTTGACTATTTTCAGACCTTTAGCAATCTTTCATCACTAAAAATATTTGATGTGAGCAGCAGATGACTTTTCCTATAGAGCATGGGCATGAGTGTAAATAAACAACCTGCATGGCAGAATGCACAGAAACATAAGGGCAAAAGCGCATTACTTTTACCATAACTGGTAATGGTAAACGGAAGATGATGGCAAATAAAATTCAAAAATTATACCCATTAAACATCGAAATGATTCTTTGTGAGGAAAATAAGTTATTTAGAATATTTGAATAAAAACATATATTTAAGGATTTCATTTGCTAAAGTGCACTTTAAGTGATTTTAGGTGGATGTACACTACTACTCATTTTTTCTGTGGTCACTAACTAGCGTTCTAAAGATGTATACATTTACTAGCAAATTCTGCTATGTATATGTGAGTGTAAAGGGAAAGATATGTAATGATTTCTTTAAAAAAAACCTCGTGTATATATTTTAATTAAAGTGATATTTTATTTTCTGATTAATTAAAAATATCCATCAAACAAGATAAATTTAGTAAAATGAGAGGTTAAACGATTGTAAGTTTCTAAAATAATTGTTTTTAATACAGAAATAATGAAAATTTCCATACTGCTAAGCAAACGAGTATTTTGTTTTGGGAGCGTTACGAAACGTAAGGGCAAAATTGTCCGTGTGACATCACATGCCCTTGCTCTATATAATGCAATAATTTTACTTCTTTCATAGCGAAATAATGATGTAAATGAATGATGCACAATGATTTTAAAGTTGAATTGCACATTAACATTGGCTATTTTCTGAAAGACAACATGTAAAAATTTAATTTTGAAGTACCAAATTAACTCCTAATTTAACAATTAGAAATATTGCTAGCATTCAATAAGCAATATAGTCCATATATTAAGATATTTTAATAATTAATTCATTGTGTCATTTTTGTTAATTTAGCATCATTTTTGCTAATTTGGCAACATTATCGCCAATTTTTCGCCCTTAAAAAATATATCGCCAACTTAGCGATATTTCGCCAAATTAGTCGCCAAGGATGCCACATTTATCGATAAGTGCTACAGACAGAGATCATTTTTTATGTACTAGATCCACGAGAATGATGTTAGCAAATTTAATGCCTAATTTTGCATATAGAAAGTGAACATATATGATGATACTTACTATTTTTTTTAATTATATGTATTTTTTTAGATAAATTTATTTGTAAAACTTGCAATATCTCGAGAACGGTTCAAGTTAGCATTCTAAAGTGATTCATTTTCTAACAAAAGAATGACATATAGAATGATTATTCATTTAATATAATTGAATCTTAGTGTTTTAAAAATATATTTTTTAAAAATTCAGACAGACTTCCTAATTTTTGATTATGTTTAAAATCAATAAGCTTCCAGCATTCACTGATGTGATTTTATAATCATACCAAACTTTTCCTTGAAACACGCCATTCGTTCATGAGATATCACATCAACAAACATATATACACAATATACACAACATATACACAGATCTCTACATACAGACATTACCTCTAAAATGTTCAAGTTAAAGGATACTTGTAACATTCTTTTCCGTCAAAAACTTGACTTCGAATTTTTGATGCCATCATAATTCTTTCCCCTATACATTGTACTATGTATTTAGAGAAAATAAAAATGAATCATTTACAAAATTTTAAATTTAACAAATGGACCATTTTGAGAAATTTCAAAATTGGACACTTTTAATAAAGCTTTCCTTAAAGAAAGTGTACTAAAAAAAAATCACTCTTCACAGATTTGGTTACGTATTTAAAATGAATTTTTCATAAGTTATACTGAACATTAAACAGGGTTAAAGTTAAAAAAAAAAATCTTTGCAAGAAGAGAAACTGCAGACTTGCTTCTACTTTTTCTGCAATTCTCTTCTACTTTTTCTGCAATTGACTTTTTAATTTTCACACAACACTCAGTTTTACACAAGAAACAGGCTCCTATGAAAATTCTCTAATACAGATCCTTGACAAGGGTGTTCTGCAATCTGTGGTACACATTCACTGAACATCATAACATAATTTAGATTATTTACAGAAGAAGTCTGCATTATGCTCATGCCACAGTTTTAGGACATATTTGATTCTGGGTTTGTGCTCTTTATGCCAACCTCTGTTAATGTTTCTGACTATTTCTCTGTAGAACTTAGACTGAACATAATAAATATCCAAGCAAAAGTTTTTCTCACATTACTTAAGTTGTTCCTTTGGGGCTCTACTTTCATTCTTCCCACTCTTAATTTTTTTTTAGCGTGACGTCTGTGTGTTGTTGTTGAGACCCAGACCGTCCGACCTACCAGAAAGGTGTAAGGTAACTGAATGGACGGCCGGGAAGTGCCACCCAATTTAGACCGGAACCCAGTGGGGGAGGCATCCACAGGGACCGTACCCTCCTTCCCCTACCACCAACCTCTCGGAAGGACTTACGGACCCACATGTTTAACGTGATCGTACTCCGCATGAACATTTGTGGCAGCGTGCAAATCTAGCGCGCAAACCACGGGGATACCGCACCCGAGATGGCCAACAGCACGCGGCGTTCCGAGGTGGTCACCCACCAAGTACTAACCGCGCCCGATGCTGCTTCACTTCGGTGATCTAACGAGAACCGGTGTTTTCAGCACGGTACGGCCGTTGGCCCGTGACGTCTCTGTGTGTGTGTATGTGTCTGTCTGTGTGTGTGTGTGTGTGTCTGTTTGTGCAATGTATGTATCCAGTCTAACTAAAAAACTAATGGACCGAATTTCATAAAATTTGGTAGGTAAGTCACTTGGGCGAGACCCTGATGCTGATTAGTTTTTGGTAAAGTATCTCGAGAACGACTAGTCCTAGTGTAATATGGTTTGGTCTTATTCTTTTTTTTTTGTGTAAAATTACGTATAAAACAAGCATTTAATGGATATATTTGAGCATACATAGTTTTTTATTTTAGATTTTGACGAATTTTGCGGGCCATCTTGCAAAAACATGCAGGTTATTTTTTTCCGAATTGTACCAAAATCTAATCAGCACCAGGGTGACCCACAAACGACTTATCTACTGAATTTTGTGAAATTCGGTCTATTTGCTTTTCAGCTAGAGTGGATACAGGTTTTTGCCGGCCATTTCGCAAAAAGAGGCGGGTTCTTTTATCCCAAATCGTACCCAAAACTAATTAGCACCAGATTCGTCCACAAGTGACTTACCTACCAAATTTTATGAAATTCGGTCAATTAGTTTTTTAGAGTGGATACAAAATCTGCACAGACAGACACACACAGAGACAGACATTCTCTGGTTTATTATGGTTTTGTGTATATTTGCCTTCTAGACACCGAATTCGCCATTATAGAAATCCCCCATTATATTTACCTAATAGGAATCGCCATTAATGAAAGAAATATGGAAATTACGAGTATAACTACAAATCCCATTTCTTTACATACATAACCGGAAGTAACATCTTCAGAAACCTCCAAGTCATAAACAGTCAATAGACTAAGTGATAAACAGTACAGTAGACCTTTGGTAGCTGTGCTAGGCTCTCTTTGAGCCACTCACGTCTATGTCATAACATCTTCAGAAGTGGAAGAGGAAATCCTTAGTAAACCCCAACTTCCTCTCGTTACCAAATTCGATACTGAATCTATGTCAGTCATCATCTATAAGTTCTATCCGTAGCCCATCCTGAGAAATAGATGTTTCAAGGAAATGTTTTGAATTGAAAGTGAAAAAAAAAAAATGCAGAACTGAAAATCCTTTGTAATCCCTCCTTATTTTGTCCAGACTTAAATGATGAATCAATATCAGTCATCATCTAAGTTTTATCTACATCCAATCCTGAGAAATATATATTTCAAGAAAAAATTTTGAATCAAAAATGATAAAAAAAAAAACATAAGTGGAAATTCTTAGTGATATCTCTTCAGAATGTGATGCTGAATCCATATCAGTCATTGTCAAAGCTTTATATAATCATTCTTGAGAAATAGATGTTTCAAGGAAAATTTTTGAACCAGAAGTGGAAATCTCCTTCCTGCCTCCTCCGGAATTTGATGTTGAATCTATACTAGTCATCATCTAAGCTCTATCTATAGCCAGTCTTGAGAAATAGATGTTTCAAGGAAAGTTTTTGAACCAGAAGTGGAAATCTTATCCTTCCTTAGATATCCTTCTAACCTGCCTCCTCCAGAATTTGATGCAGAATCCATATCAGTCAACATCTAAATTCTATCTGTAGTTGATCGGGAGAAAATAATGCTTTAAAAAAACGATTTTAGTAAAAATAGTATTATTATAATTATTATAAATTTATCTATTATATAAACATGTAATGAGAAATAGATGTTTTAAGGAAATTTTTTGAAGCGAAAGTGAAAAAATCTGATGTGGGCAACACATGACTTTCCTTATATAATGCAATGAATTTACTACTTTTACAGTTAAAAAAATGTTATTCTTATAGTAGATACTTATATTTTTTCCAAGATATTGAATTTTCTTCAATTAGTCGTCATTTTCATTTATTTAGCGTCATTTTTATCAATTTAGCAAGAGTTTTGTTAATTTGGCAACAATTAAAAATGTCGCCAAGTTGGCGACATTCCACCAAATTTTTCGCCAAAATCTCGCCAAGCGTTATGGACGGAGAAATAAGTTATTCTTACTATTGGATAAATGACTATTGACGTTCAAATACAAAAGTATTACTCAAAGTATCTTTTTTCGTGAATGGAACGCTAGATCCACGAGAATGATTTCACCAAATTTATCGCATGGTATTACATATGAAAAGTGAACATGTTTCTCAATAGGAAATTTTTTTTTTATTTTATATAACTTTTTGATAATTTTTTTGAAAATGTGCAACATCTCAAGAGCGGTTCATGTTAGCGTTCTAAAATTTATGTCAATCGTTTTCTAATGAAAAATTACATAAGAAATGCCTATTTGCGTAACTTTATTAGCGGTTTTGATTTTTTGACGATTTTTTTCAAAATTTCACTCGAAAATTTAGGGGGGTTCTGAACATTCGATTGCGTATAAAAACAATAGGCTTCCAGTGTTTACGGATTGGGATTTTTGTACCAAATTTCGTTCGAATCGGTCCATTCGTTCGTCAGTTATCGTCTCCACAGACTCACTGACACATACACACATACTTTCACACACACACACAGACATCACTTCAAAAATGTTCGATTCGTGATCAGGGATGCTTGAAACGTGCTCTCCCGTCGAAAACTCGAATTCGAATTTTCGACCCCGTTACAATGCTTTTCTTATGCATTATGTTTATAAGGAAAGTAAAAACACAAATGAAATCCTTAGTGATCCATCCTTACATTTTCCAGAATTTGATGCTGAATTTATATTTGTCATCATCTAAGCTCAATCTATAACCAATTTTAAAAAATAGATGCTTTAACAAATGTCTTTAGGAAAAACAATGGAATGGAAACATTTTTACCACCAATTATTATATCTCCAGAACGGTTCATGATATAACTGCGTTTTGATTAATGATAATTGGAACTTCATGTAAAAATCGCTTCTACGACATTTATGCTCATGTTTATTAGCATCGCGATTCGTGTTTTGAAATTCCCAAATTTTCAGTAATCCGAGTTGGTTCCGGTCCCGACTACCTCGGATTATCGGGACTTTACTCTAATTCAGATTTCAAGAAAATCTCTCCCAGCTGTAGCGTCCGGGTACATGAAGCACTGTTCCGCCGCTGTCCAAGGCTTCGATTTTTCGCTGCAGACATACAGACAGACATCGTCTCTTTTTATGTAACTCAAAGAAAATGACCGCCCCATCCGTAGGTGTACGGGTATATCTTATTGTGTAAGAAGATTTTAAGGGAAATATAAACAAATAAATATATGAAGTTTTGAATGATAAGTTTCGCAGAATAAAAAAATCTGAGGTGGGCAACGCATGACTTTCCTTATATAATGTAATGAATTTACTACGTTTACAGTAAAAAAATAGGTTTTTCTTATAGTAGATACTAATATTCTTTCCAAGATATTGAATTTTCGACAATTAGTCGTCATTTTCATCGATTTAGCGTCATTTTTATCCATTTAGCGAGATTTTCGTTAATTTGGCAACATTTCAAAAAGTCGCCAAGTTGGCGACATTCCGCTAAATTCATCGCCAAAATCTCGCCAAGCGTTATGGATGAAGAAATGAGTTATTCTTACAGCAGACAAATGACTATTGGCGTTCAAATAAAAAAGTATTACTCAAAGTATCTTTTTTTCCATGAATGGAACGAGCTAGATCCACGAGAATGATGTCACCCAATTTATCGTATGGTATTACATATGAAAAGTGAACATAGGAAATATTTTTTTTTTATTTTATATGACTTTTTGATAATTTTTTTTGAAAAATGTGCAATATCTCGAGAACGGTTTGTGTTAGCGTTCTAAAATTTATGCCAATCGTTTTCTAATGAAAAATTACCTAAGAAATGTCTATTTGCGTAACTTTATTAGTGGTTTTGATTTTTTGACGATTTTTTCAAAATTTTATTCGAAAATTTAGGGGGGTTCTGAGCATTCGATTGCGTATAAAAACAATAGGCTTCCAGTGTTTAAGGATTGTGAATTTTGTACCAAATTTGGTTCGAATAGGTCCATTCGTTCGTCAGTTATCGTCTCCACAGACTCACTGACACACACACACACATAAACATTACTTCAAACATGTTTGATTCGTGATCAGGGATGCTTGAAACGTGCTCTCCCGTCGAAAACTCGAATTCGAATTTTCGACCCCGTCACAAAACTTTCCTTATACATTATGTATATAAGGAAAGTAATTAACAAGTCGCTGTGATCGATGACAAGAGTAATTTCTTTAGGACATTGTAGTTTTAATTTTGCAAGCCATTGCACTTATTTATGACAATGCAATTCAATCAACTGTGGAACTAACCCCTACAGCTACACCATTTTTTCCCAAGTACAGAATCGCTTAAAGTTTCACTAGAACTCTTGTTATAATAAAATGAAAAATAAACATAAAAATATTTACTTTTTGACGCAAAAGAAAATGTAAGATAAAATATTTTGCTGAGAGAGTACAAGAAAAATTTGAAAGTACATTCATGACCACCTCACAACATCATAAATCCAATTCTTTCCGAACGGTGGAGTTTGGATATTTGGAATACCCTTACAAAAAAAAGCAGCGAATGTATTAAAGATCACGTTACGTGAAATATGTTGGCATCGCAGAGTGATGCAGACGCTTTAATATGCTTTGGAAACTGTTTTTCTTCATTCCTTGTAACTTCCTTTGACAAAATCTGAAGCGGTGCAAAGTACGAAGTAGCTCTTTTTAAAGTGTATCAACGATAAAGAGTACATTATGTGGTTTGCAATCTTAGGAGGAGAAAAATATTGCGGCGTTTTTTGAAAAAAGAAACTTGAATGACCCTCAGGCAGAATATGTAGTGAGTAGTCTTAAAAATAGATGGGACACATTTCCCTCGAAACCACACAAACGGTAAATATTTCAGAATGGCAGTAAAGAGATACTATGGCGCTGCTCCCCCCCCCCCCCCCCCCACTAAACGTCGTAAAATGGTTTTACATATTAAGAAAAATCTGATGTGGACAGCACATAACTTTCCATACAGACTCAAATTCATATTTTCTTTATTTTTGTAATAATTCATTAGATTGAGTTTAAGTGCACCAAATAACACTAAATTTTGCATTTTTAATTCAATTTTTGTTTTTATTTGGTAATTAGACATTTTTCCGATAGCGGCGTAACAAAAATGCAAGAAATCTCAAATATCTTGAGAACGGTTAGTCCTAGAGTATAATGGAGTGTGTTATATTCTTTTTTCGTTAAAAGTTGCGTATAAAACAAGAATTTAATTGATACATTTCAGCATACTTAGTCATTTTTTTTTTTAGATTTTGGCGCTTTTTGCGGGCTATTTCGCAAAAAAAGGCAGGTTGTTCTTTTCTGAATCGTACCGAAACCTAATCAGCTCCAGAGCATCCTACAAGTAACTTATCTACTAAATTTTGTGAAATTTGTTCAATTAGTATTTTAGCTAGAGTGGATACATGAAATTCTTACGGGCCATTTCGCAAAAAAGGTGGATTCTGTTTTTACGAATCCAACCAAAAACTAATCAACACCAGGGTCTCACCCAAGTGACTTACATACCAAATTTTATGAAATTCGGTCCATTAGTTTTTCAGTTAGAGTGGATACATGCATTGCACAGACAGACACACACACAGACGTTACGCTAAAAATAGTTTATTCGTATTCTAGAGGTCTCGAAACGTGTAGATCCGTCGAAAACTCGAGTTGCGATTTTCGGCATGATTCCAATACTTCCCCTATACATTACCATGTATTGCAGGGAAAGTAAAAATATACCGTTGCATAAAGTTAAAATATTGCAAATCATATTTACATTGGCTAATGAACTATCATGCATATTTTTACTTTCTCATACATAGTATTGAGAAAGTATTGTTTTTACAAAAATTTCCGATTTCGAGATTTTGCTGCCAATATGTTTTTAAAGACCTCCCGAACACATTTTGACTATTTTTGGATTAATGCTCGCTTGCCTGTCTGATGCATGTAGTCGATCTCTTGTGTACACAATATTAGCCATAAAGATTAATGGATTTTCGCGAAATTTCATATCTGTCTTTGCTATCAAAAATTCTAGAACTGGATAGAATTTTTTAAATTCGAGCGGAAATTTTGAATTTTATTCGAAATTTTATATTACTTTCGTTATATACATAATGTATAAGGAAAGTATTGTGACGGGGTCGAAAATTCGAATTCGAGTTTTCGACGGGAGAGCACGTTTCAAGCATACTTGATCGCGAATCAAACATTTTTGAGGTGTTGCCTGTGTGTGTGTGTCAGTGAGACTACTGTGGAGACGATATATCATGAATGAATGGAGCAATTCGAATGAAATTTGGTACAAAAATCACAATCCGTGAATACTGGAAGCTTATTGTTTTTAAACGCAATCGAATCTCCAGATCCCCCCTAAATTTTCGAGGGAAATTTTGAAAAAATCAAAACATTTAATAAAATTAAGCAAATGGACATTTCTTATATACTTTTTCCTTAGAAAACGATTGACATAAACTTTAAAACGCTAGCATGACCCGTTCTCGAGATATTGCACATTTTCTAAATACATGTATCAAAAAATCCCATAAATTAAAAAAAAATATATTAACCGTTGAGGAATATGTTCACTTTTCATATGTAATATCATGCGATATATTTGGTGACATCATTCTCGTGGATCTATCTCGTTCCATTCATGAGAAAAGATACTTTGAGTAACACTTTTGTATTTGAACATCAATAGTCATTTATATGTTATAAGAATAACTTATTTCTCTGTCCATAACGCTTGGCGAGATTTTGGCGGAATGTCGCCAACTTGTTGAAATGTTACCAAATTCACGAAAATCTCGCCAAATGGATAAAAATGACTCTAAATCAATGAAACTGACGTCTCATTAACGAAAATTCAATATCTTGGAAAGAATATGAGTATCTACTATAAGGATAACCTATTTTTTTACTGTAAAAGTAGTAAATGCATTGCACTATATAAGGGAAGTCATGTGTTGCCCACATCATATTTTTTTTAATATGACAGCATAGGATAAAATCTGACATAATCATGCATAAAATGGTTTATTTATGGCTCAGTGATTATTGTTGTGAAAAATAGCAGCGGTACAACTTTTGTTTTGTCCGTGACACCATTAGCCCCACTGAGGGAAAGTTGCCCTTCCCGCGGTGGTACATTGTCAAGTATGGTGTCAATCGAAAGATTTTTCAAGTCCTTTAAAATGAAGGGTTAACACGCTGTAGTTGTAAACATTTGGACCCACGACACAGATTTTTTAAATATTTTCTTGTAAAATTTGAAAACAAAAATGGAATTCTGGTATGGGAAAGTTGAGTTCAGCCACACTCCAGTTGTTTTTTTCTATTTAATGAAAATATTATTTTTGCAATCCAGTTTTAACATTATTTTTATTTTCATGTTGTTTTTCCGCAGAAAATGTTGCTTAACTCTTTTTTATAGGAAGTCTAATGTCATAAACAAATTATATATATAGATATTATATATATATATATATATATATATATATATATATATATATATATATATATATATATATATGTATTTGTGATATAAAATGTAACCACAAATGAACTGCTATCTGTGTAAGATTCAAAGGAAGAGGCATACTTCTCCTCAGAAGCCTTTATTTACATTCTCCGTCACTTCATTCCTACTACATCCAATTCACTCCGTAACAGAGCTCAACAGGCATTTTAACATTACATGATTACAGCTAAGCAAAATAGCAATAAGCATAAGATTCTGTGCTATGTGCCACAGAGATATGAACATAGATCAGCTCCAAAACTTGCATCGATCTACTTCCAAAATTCACATAGATCTGCTTCAAAAACGCTCTGCACGAACTTTTATACTACACTTATCAAACCACTTATAAGACATGTGATACACTTCACATATACTTCTGAGGAACACTTATTTGGTATCCCGAGACTTGATAGTGGAATGGTTTACATCATTACATTCAATTGCTTCATATCGGAACTCCTTAGTCTGTCACCCTTCTCATTACCAAGATACTTATCTCAGTTCCCACTCTGATATTTACGTGATTACTACCCCTATATGGTCTACTTCATGATATGAAGAGTTTCTCGAGTATTAACCTCTTACTATGCTTACAGCTTCGGCTCTCCATTCCTTCAACACGGTCTATCATTAACTTTTATGGCTCCTCTTCCTTGATAAGTACTTCCATTAGTGTTAAGAGCTAAGAATGTCGGCTACATCTTTTAAACTAAAAGCTTCTCTGATATAGAAAATCTAAAATCTAAAAATATATGTATCATATCCCCCCCTCCAATTTCAAGTCTCGGTCCACCTATACATTACATACACTAATATTATCTACAATACTCTAAATATATTCAAAAAAATCACACTACAAATATAATATAGTGATACAAAATTTTACAAACTTGTTACATCAATTTTCTTGAAGTACCTTTGTTTACTAAATTTTCCACTAATATAGAAAAATCTCAATAATTTCACTTTACCTAACCTTTAATTTGTTACAATATTTTAATCTATCCTTATGTAAATATTATATGTGTTATTAAGTTTATCATGTAGAATTCCTTGATCAGGGGAACTCTCATACACCATTCATTCTTCTCACAGTGGTATGTAGTTGTATTTATGTTGTTTATGTCTAAAAATCCTACTTTCTAATACAAAGATATAATATCCAATTTAACAATAAAATCTCTTCATTTTCTGGTTTTTTTTTTCTAGTTATACCCAGTATTCTTACTGAGCTTTAAGTTAATATCTATGTTCTTCTTATTCATATATAAAAATACATATACCACAACATTTCACACAAAATAATAATTCTAATATTATATGCGATTACATATTATTTCTCTTAATATATTCATATACCAATACCTTGACTTTTACATTCATAATATATAACTTTTATCTCCTTAATTCTAAACTTAGCTATGTACTTGGTACCTATTCTCAATTCTCATCCCTATCTCATATACTCTCTCTAACTTCTTTTTCTAAATCCCTTTATTTCTTCTTTCCTTCCTTAATCCCTTATCCTCCCTCATTACTTCTCTTACTTTTTTATTTCTCCTCCTCACTCTTATCTCTTAAATTCAATAACATTGGCAGTTAAAAAACTTATCCTCACTTGGGATTAATATATCCTTTTCCCAGTATCAATGCCAAGGGGGTAAGTAAACATTTATAAAAGAAAAAGCTTACAGGCAACATCCTATCCGTTACTTTTTATTTATATGATTAAGTTCTGCCATGTTCACAAATCTCTTATCTTAATTCTCCCTATCTTTATCTAAATAATCTAACCTCTACTTCCTCTTCCATTTACTCTGTTTTAACCTATATGTTAACTATCATCACTACTAAATCATCATTACACAATAAATTTCCTTACTCAATATACATTACCACAATAACTTCAATACATACATACATTCACTTTTACATATAATGATTTCTTCAAACTTTATTTCTCTGTTATAAAGTGGAAGAAACACAAAAAACTTCTCACACAGTTTCTGATTACTCGACAGAATTATGGCAGAAAATTCCCGGCATTCTTCTGTCTCAGTATCAAAATAAAATATTTCTTTAGTATAATACTAAAGTATTTTGAAAAATATTGGTATGTATCTTTGTGTATCCTTTCAATATGGAAAGAATTCACAAAGTGACACTCCCTCTTATAAATTTCATCTATTCTTCTCAAATAATTCCCTAACTACTCTTACTTTTCCCGAATTACTGCTACATAATATTTAAAAACAACTTTCCTGGAAATCAAGGAGTTTCTTCTTCCTTGTCCCATATAATTAACCAATTTTAGAATCACCTGAAATACTAACACACATCTATAAATTAGAATATCAAGAAAATGTTTCTCTGCCTACTTCATATCCTTGTCACAGATATATAAAATAATATTAAATTCTTTTAATTCTAATAATTATATTCTTTCTGAGATTACTAAGTTTATCTAATCTTCAATTAATTTCTATCTTATAACATAAATCTCATTCATCAATTTTGCCTACATTTCCTATTTACTAACAAAGAATTTTTTAATTAGTATTTATTTTAAATATCTATCTTATTTAAATTCCTTAATTCAAATGTTTCTGCAGGATAAAAATGTCTCAATCTCGTAGAGTGTACAATTTCTGTGTTTTGTTTACTTAACATATTTGGTTTATCTATTTCAAAATTTACACTGGAAATTTTCTTTAATATGGTATAGGGGCCTGTATAAGGTGAAGTTAATTTTCTTGTATTGGGATACTTAAATTCTTCCAGCATAACTAAATCACCTTGTTTAAAATCAGCTTCTTGAAAATGTATGTCATATCTAATTTTATTTTTTAAATGATATTTTTCTGTCCTTTCTTTTGCAATTTTTCGGGCTTCCTCTATTGATGGGTATATTTCATAATTATTCAGTGGGGACTTATACGGTAACTTCCCATACATTAAATAATTTGGGGTATACTTAGTCACTGAATGTGGAGTATTATTATACTCTGCTGTTACCTGCTCTAATAACTTGGTCCATCCAATTTTGCCTGGAAATGAGTTAATTTTGCAAATTAATCTGGTTATAATTGTCTGATTTACTCTTTCATTTTTTCCATTAGACTGTGGTCTATCAGCTGAAGTTAACAATTGAGTTACATTGTAACTTTTAAGAAAACGTTTAAATTTAGATGCGGTAAAGGCTGCATTTCTATCCGTTAATATTTTTCTTGGCGCCTGAATTTGGAATATATGTCTTAAACAATTTATATATGTGTCTGTGGTAACACTTTTTGATGGAAATGTCCATACATATCTAGTTGCATGATCAATGACAACATGTAAATATTTCTTTGCAGAATTGTAGTAACTTAATCCTCCTACAGTATCCATAGAAATCATATCAAAAGGCTCTATAGCTGGAGGTAAACATCCTAATAACCCAAATTTCTTCTGTTTTGATTTCTTATTCAATTGACATGTTTCACAATGTTTCACATAATTTCTTACATCCTCAATAATCTCTGGCCAATAATAGTTCGGCGAAATTAAATTTAGCATGGAGTTTACTCCAGGATGACCAAACTCTGAATGAGTTTTTTCTAATAATTTAGCTCTTAATGAATATGGCACTACAATTTTAATAAATCCTTTCTTTTTTACAGTTAAGACATTATTAATTTTTTGAAATTTTGAATGATTAAGGTTATCCTTTGATTGATGCTCTTCAATTTCTCCTAAACTCAATAAATGTGTGCATAATCTAGTTTGATGCGCGATGGGATTTCTGGTTAGCATATCTGCTTTATAATTAGTAGACCCTTTTTTACTTTCCCTGCAATACATGGTAATGTATAGGGAAAGTATTGGAATCATACCGAAAATCACAACTCGAGTTTTCGACGGATCTACACGTTTCGAGACCCCTAGAATACGAAAAAACCATTTTTAGCGTGACGTCTGTGCGTGTGTCTGTCTGTCTGTCTGTCTGTGTGTCTGTCTGTCTGTCTGTGTGTCTGTCTGTGTGTCTGTCTGTCTGTGCAGATTTTGTATCCACTGTAACTAAAAAACTAATGGACCGAATTTCACAAAATTTGGTAGGTAAGTCACTTGTGGGCGGGGCTAGTGCTGATTAGTTTTGGATACGATTCGGAATAAAAGAACCCGCCTTTTTTTGCGAAATGGCCCGCAAAAGCTTGTATCCACTCTAGCTGAAAAACTAATGGACCGAATTTCACAAAATTCGGTAGATGAGTCACGTATAGGTCACTCTGGTGCTGATTAGATTTTGGTACGATTCGGAAAAAAATAACCTGCCTTTTTTTGCAAAACGGCCCGCAAAAATCTTCAAAATCTAAACTAAAGAACTAGGTATACTAAGATATATCCATTAAATGCCCGTTTAATACGTAATGTTTAACGACGAAAAGAACAAGACCAACCCCATTACACTAGGACTAGCCGTTCTCGAGATATTTTAGTTTTTCGTACTTTCCCTACGCCACCTTTCAAAATAAGCCCGGTTACCGAATGAGAACGAAAATTGAATAAGAGTGAAATAAATTTAATTAAAATAAAGAGAACGTGGATATAAGTCTGCAGGGAAAGTCATGTGCTGTCCACATCAGATTTTTACTTTCCCTGCAATACATGGTAATGTATAGGGAAAGTATTGGAATCATGCCGAAAATCACAACTCGAGTTTTCGACGGATCTACACGTTTCGAGACCTCTAGAATACGAAAAAACCATTTTTAGCGTGACGTCTGTGCGTGTGTCTGTCTGTCTGTCTGTCTGTGTGTCTGTCTGTCTGTCTGTGTGTGTGTCTGTGTGTCTGTCTGTCTGTGCAGATTTTGTATCCACTGTAACTAAAAAACTAATGGACCGAATTTCACAAAATTTGGTAGGTAAGTCACTTGTGGGCGGGGCTAGTGCTGATTAGTTTTGGATACGATTCGGAATAAAAGAACCCGCCTTTTTTTGCGAAATGGCCCGCAAAAGCTTGTATCCACTCTAGCTGAAAAACTAATGGACCGAATTTCACAAAATTCGGTAGATGAGTCACGTATAGGTCACTCTGGTGCTGATTAGATTTTGGTACGATTCGGAAAAAAATAACCTGCCTTTTTTTGCAAAACGGCCCGCAAAAATCTTCAAAATCTAAACTAAAGAACTAGGTATACTAAGATATATCCATTAAATGCCCGTTTAATACGTAATGTTTAACGACGAAAAGAATAAGACCAACCCCATTACACTAGGACTAGCCGTTCTCGAGATATTTTAGTTTTTCGTACTTTCCCTACGCCACCTTTCAAAATAAGCCCGGTTACCGAATGAGAACGAAAATTGAATAAGAGTGAAATAAATTTAATTAAAATAAAGAGAACGTGGATATAAGTCTGCAGGGAAAGTCATGTGCTGTCCACATCAGATTTTTACTTTCCCTGCAATACATGGTAATGTATAGGGAAAGTATTGGAATCATGCCGAAAATCACAACTCGAGTTTTCGACGGATCTACACGTTTCGAGACCTCTAGAATACGAAAAAACCATTTTTAGCGTGACGTCTGTGCGTGTGTCTGTGTGTCTGTCTGTCTGTCTGTCTGTCTGTTTGTGTGTCTGTGTGTCTGTCTGTCTGTGCAGATTTTGTATCCACTGTAACTAAAAAACTAATGGACCGAATTTCACAAAATTTGGTAGGTAAGTCACTTGTGGGCGGGGCTGGTGCTGATTAGTTTTGGGTACGATTCGGAATAAAAGAACCCACCTTTTTTTGCGAAATGGCCCGCAAAAGCTTGTATCCACTCTAGCTGAAAAACTAATGGACCGAATTTCACAAAATTCGGTAGATGAGTCACGTATAGGTCACTCTGGTGCTGATTAGATTTTGGTACGATTCGGAAAAAAATAACCTGGCTTTTTTTTGCAAAACGACCCGCAAAAATCTTCAAAATCTAGACTAAAGAACTAGGTATACTCAGATATATCCATTAAATGCCCGTTTAATACGTAATGTTTAACGACGAAAAGAATAATACCAACCCCATTACACTAGGACTAGCCGTTCTCGAGATATTTTGGTTTTTCGTACTTTCCCTACGCCACCCTTGAAAAAAACCCGGTTACCGAATGAGAACGAAAATTTAATTAAAAGTGAAATAAATTTAGTTAAAATAAAGAGAACGTTAATATAAGTCTGCAGGGAAAGTCATGTGCTGCCCACATCAGATTTTTACTTTCCCTGCAATACATGGTAATGTATAGGGAAAGTATTGGAATCATGCCGAAAATCACAACTCGAGTTTTCGACGGATCTACACGTTTCGAGACCCCTAGAATACGAAAAAACCATTTTTAGCGTGACGTCTGTGCGTGTGTCTGTGTGTCTGTCTGTCTGTCTGTCTGTCTGTCTGTCTGTCTGTGTGTCTGTCTGTCTGTCTGTGTGTCTGTGTGTCTGTCTGTCTGTGCAGATTTTGTATCCACTGTAACTAAAAAACTAATCGACCGAATTTCACAAAATTTGGTAGGTAAGTCACTTGTGGGCGGGGCTAGTGCTGATTAGTTTTGGGTACGATTCGGAATAAAAGAACCCGCCTTTTTTTGCGAAATGGCCCGCAAAAGCTTGTATCCACTCTAGCTGAAAAACTAATGAACCGAATTTCACAAAATTCGGTAGATGAGTCACGTATAGGTCACTCTGGTGCTGATTAGATTTTGGTACGATTCGGAAAAAAATAACCTGCCTTTTTTTGCAAAACGGACCGCAAAAATCTTCAAAATCTAAACTAAAGAACTTGGTATACTTAGATATATCCATTAAATGCCCGTTTAATACGTAATGTTTAACGACGAAAAGAATAACACCAACCCCATTACACTAGGACTAGCCGTTCTCGAGATATTTTAGTTTTTCGTACTTTCCCTACGCCACCTTTGAAAATAAGCCCGGTTACCGAATGAGAACGAAATTTGAATTAAAAGTGAATTACATTTAATTGAAATAAATAGAACGTGGATATAAGTTTGCAGGGAAAGTCATGTGCTGCCCACATCAGATTTTTTTATTTAATATCAAAGTCTTACATGGATAATTTAAGTGACCATCTAAACAATCTTCCTCTCGGATGTTTAATCTTTTTTAACCAAACTAATGCAGCATGATCAGTATGAACTGTGAAATGATTTCCATGCAAATAACAGTAGTACTTGTCAATAGAATCTACTATGGCAAGACACTCTAATTCCGTTATGGCATAATTCTTTTCATATGACCTCAACTGTCTAGAATGATGGGCAATAGGGTGTAGTGAACCATCTGGATGCTCTTGTTTTATGATACTAGCAATACTTTCCGATGATGCATCGCAAAAAACATGACAAGGGTAATTTGGATTGAATAATGTGAGTACAGGTTTTGAAATTAGAATATCCTTAAGATGCTGAAATGCTTTTTGGCACTCTGGGGTCCAATTCCAAACTTCATTTTTTCGGAGTAATTTATTTAAAGGATTTCTAATCTTAGCATAATTATGGATGAATTTATTATAAACATTCACACTTCCTAAAAACCTTTGTAATTCTTTAACATTTCTGGGGGTTGTAGCTTCTTTATAACCTCAATATTAACATTATTAGGCTGATATCTTCCATTTTCTATCTCATACCCTAGGAAATTAATTTTTCTTTGTGCAAATTGGCATTTTGAATATTTTAACTTAATATTTTCTTTTTCACAAATGGAAAAGATAGATTTCAAATGTTCCATATGTTCATTGAAATTTTGAGAAAATACTATAATATCATCGAAATAATTAAGGGCAAATCTGATTTGATACTTTCCCTAAAATTTGTCTTAAGGTTCTCTGAAATATTGCAGGGGAATTTTTCCAACCAAACGGAAGTCTGTTCCATTTATGTAATCCATAATTAGTTGTGAAAGCCAATTTTTCTGAATCCGTCTCATTAAGCTTAATGTGCCAATATCCTGACGTTAAATCTAAGGTAGAGAAAATTTTAGCATTAGCTAATTGATCAAGCACGGAATTAATCCTAGGAATGGGTTCTTTATCTGTCTTACTAATTTCATTTATTTTTCTGTAATCACAACAAAATCGATTTTTTGAATTTTCGTCTCTTTTATACGCTAAAGTTACAGGGGATGAATATGCACTATAGGATGGGGTAATAAATCCAGCTTTAATTAATTCATCTATTTGTTTCTTAATTTCTAGATTATCTTTGGGTGATGCACTATAAGGTCGCATTGATACGGGCAACTCAGAAGTCAAATTAACCTTCTGAGGCTCTAGCCTTATACATCCTACATCATATTTATCTTTTGAAAATATCTCATTTACACTATTCAACAATTTAGTTAATTTAATTTTTTCCTCCTGATTTAGCCTGCTCTCATTATTTACATATTTGACAGTATCACTATTATAACTATCAAGATGATATGAAAATTCATATTCAGGAAATGAACCTCTATATGTTATATCCTTATAGAATTGATATACCTTAAAATTATTAAAATTTAAATACAATTTAAAAAGTTTACATTGATACCCTGACAATAAAATATATCTAATATTGGTATCAATCACAAAAAATTTTACTGGACGAGTTATTTGTCCGATTTTAGTATTAATTTCAACAATTTTTTGAACACTCACCTGCCCTCTGGTTTGTTGCAATTTGACATCAGGTGCTTCTTCAATAAGTCTATAGTTCACATTTTTTAATTGATTTGCAGGTAATATTGAAATGTTCGTCCCGGTGTCTACAAGTCCCATATGCGCTTTTTTGTTTCCTAGCAATGCAGCAATTCGGAAGAGTTTTCATTGATTCTGATTTTCACTGTGTCGCTGGATCCTCGGGGTTGTTTCCTTTTTCTGGATCGGCCATCTGGGCTGTGTTCGATAGACTCCTCTGGAATAATTTGCATTGTGGGGTCCTTTATAGCCTCCTCTGGAATAATTTGCATTTGTTGGTCCCGTATAGACTCGCCACTGTGGCTGTCTCCCCTGTCGTTGACTCCACACCAGGTCAGATAATCTGGTGGTTTGCGGTGGTTTTTCCTGCTCCTTCATGACTCTTTTTAATCTGTTGGCTAACTTTTTCCAGTCTGTTGGGGTTTCGGTGTTGTTTGCACAAAATAAAGCCTGCCATTCTGTCTTTAAACCCGTGGTTAACGCCTCCGCTATGATTCGGTAAACTTCGGCCCACATCCACTTTATCTTTGTAGTAAGATTCCAAGTCCTCCGCTTTCTCTAACTTCATTTGAATAAAATTTTCAAATGATTCACTAGCTCCGCGTTCAAAATGTTCGATGAATATTGTCTCGAGTCGCTGCCATTCTGTTAGATGGGATGCATGTTTGATGAAAAAAGTCAAAGCTTCTCCGTCTAAGAACTCCGGAAACAAGTCAACTTTTCTCTCATCTGACAAGTTTTTCTTTCTGCATTGGAGGTTATAGAACTTTATCCATGTTTGCACTTCCATTTTATTTGCACCGTCATATTTCGGGCAGACAATGCGCACATTCCCAAAAGTCGGCTTCTCATCCACGTTCTCCGCAACATCAGCATTTTCATTCGTTTCTGCGATAACCCCGTCTTCCGTTCCACCAGTCTCTGCTATCAAGATCGGCATATCGTTCCTTTCTTCCATTCTCCTTCCAGCGCTCAAATCGAAACCAGGTCAACAGTATTTTTCTTTTTGCGTTTGTTGGCGGGGAAACCGTTCACTCTCTGCTCCGCTCGTATTATTCATCCGTTCACACCTTCTTTCCGATTTCCTCGTTGCAAATGGGCTTGAAATCCATTGTTGACAGGTTTCCATCAGCACGGTAAAGATCCTGCCGGCTTATTTGTGATATAAAATGTAACCACAAATGAACTGCTATCTGTGTAAGATTCAAAGGAAGAGGCATACTTCTCCTCAGAAGCCTTTATTTACATTCTCCGTCACTTCACTCCTACTACATCCAATTCACTCCGTAACAGAGCTCAACAGGCATTTTAACATTACATGATTACAGCTAAGCAAAATAGCAATAAGCATAAGATTCTGTACTATGTGCCACAGAGATATGAACATAGATCAGCTCCAAAACTTGCATCGATCTACTTCCAAAATTCACATAGATCTGCTTCAAAAACGCTCTGCACGAACTTTTATACTACACTTATCAAACCACTTATAAGACATGTGATACACTTCACATATACTTCTGAGGAACACTTATTTGGTATCCCGAGACTTGATAGTGGAATGGTTTACATCATTACATTCAATTGCTTCATATCGGAACTCCTTAGTCTGTCACCCTTCTCATTACCAAGATACTTATCTCAGTTCCCACTCTGATATTTACGTGATTACTACCCCTATATGGTCTACTTCATGATATGAAGAGTTTCTCGAGTATTAACCTCTTATTATGCTTACAGCTTCGACTCTCCATTCCTTCAACACGGTCTATCATTAACTTTTATGGCTCCTCTTTCTTGATAAGTACTTCCATTAGTGTTAAGAGCTAAGAATGTCGGCTACATCTTTTAAACTAAAAGCTTCTCTGATATAGAAAATTTAAAATCTAAAAATATATGTATCATATATATATATATATATATATAAATATATATATATATATATATATATATATATATATATATATATATATATATAATAATAAAAGTTTGAAAGTCCAATTACAGAAAAGTGAGAAGCTGCAACTCGATAAACCTAACTTTCTAAAATACCCACAAAATAAAAGTATAAAACAAAAAATATTCAATCAAATGGAAAAAAAATACAAATTACGTGTCATCAAGTTCAAGAAAATAAACAAATTTCAATGGTATGGAAACGATTATAGAAAGCATAAAAAATAAACATTATTGCTATACACGTGGACAAGGGCTAGACTTTAAAAAATGGACTTGTTTACTTCGCAAAACTCTTCTTCTGGTCCAAGTATTTTGATGAAGCAAACACTGTATGTTTCTGAAGAAATAGATAGATTATATCTATAAACTATTTCTACTTGGACAACATATATAAAGAAGGAAAAATAAAAGAAAATATGAATACCTAGAAAAAGCACAGCGACCAGTGTCCCAACCAGTCGAACGCTGGAACCCTGAATAAAGAGACCAGTGTTGCCATTCGCAAAGAAAAAAGAAATGATCTACTGTTGCCATTCGTAAGAAATGAAAAACAGTAATGCGAAAAGGTGAGAAAAAGTAATAATATACAAAAAGAGCTACAAAAAAGTGGGGCTAATAGTAAGGCTGATGTTGAAGAGGGTGTAAAAATAAAAGTATTATTAATACAAGAGAAAGGTGATGTCTGGCTATTTTCTATATATATATATATATATATATATATATATATATATATATATATATTTAATCTTTAAAATTTTAATATTGAAGTTTTTATTTTAGAACAATATTTTTTGAATTTGAATCCATAAAGCTCCAAATAATTTCAAAATGTGAAAAACAACCGCAAATTCAGAAAGACTGTATACTTTAGTTTTTTGTTTAAAACAAATTTTTAAATAGTTTTTAATTATTGTTTAATGCGACGAAATAATAATAAAAAAAAAACCCTTTAGATATTTGAAGCTACCGTACAAGAAGCAGATAAAGTTCTGTAGCATCGAGTGTCAGTGAAACTATTTAGATGGATGTGAGAAACCCAGACGAATTTCGAACATTTCTTCAGAGTACGATTTTTAGGGAGAGCTTGCTCATACCCGGTCATAGACCCTTAACACCACCAAAAATGGCAAAACTAAGTCATAAAAACTGGCCGCCACCGAGGAGATGCTTGAAAAAGGCAAAAACAAAGCCATTTTGCTTGTCAGCAGAGAGAGGGATTTAGAGATTTGCAAGTACGAGAGGGTCGTCTAAGCATCGTTGGATGTTGGAGAAAATTCCAAAGGACTTATGCCAGGGTAATCTTATAATTACGGTGGCATGGGACGATAGGAATATACAGGGTGTCCAGTTCTGTCGGTGCCAATGGCTATTTCCTCAACCGTTAGTCACAGAAATGCACTTCCAATTGCAAAAATGTTTTAAATTTCTCTATTATCTTAGAAACAGTTTAAATCAATAAATGCATTTCTGAAAGAAATACGAAATATAAATTTTTATACGGTCCCACCTATTAATTATATTTAGGAAAACCATCCTCATACAATTTTATGCAAAATGGGGAAAAAAAAATCATCCTTTTACGACCAAAATTGGCTTATAGCTGTTTAAAGTTAGACCAGTTTTTTGCTGAGAAGTGGTCAATACGATTCCTGATTGGTTGGTTGCCTGAAACGGGACATTTTTATGCGTGGAAAAGCGACTTAAGTCATAAAGTTTAATGCTTCATAACTCAGGGATTTTGGGTTGTAAAAGGAAGATTTTTTTTTTATTTTGCATGAAATTGTATGAGGATAAATTTCCTAAATATAATTGGTAGGACCAGGGGACCGTATAAAAATTTATATTTCGTATTTCTTTTAGAAATGCATTTATTGATTTAAACTTTTCTAAGATAATAGATATTAAAATTTAAAACATTTTTGCAATTGGAAGTATATCTTTGTGACTAACGGTTGAGGAAATACCCATGGGGCACCGATAGCACTGGACATCCTGTATATACAAAAAAGGACGTGCTCTGCCCCACGGTCCCGAGAGAGAAAGGTCGAGCTGATGCTAGGATGAGCTCACATGCCTCATACCAGTCGAGGATTGTTGCAAAGTCTTATGTGCAGATGATGTTAATAAAATTTGTCTTATAATTGCAAACTTGGCTCCACTTTACCATGAATCAGCGGCTCTATTCCTCTTAGCACATCACGATTCAAACACTCACGCAAAATCCGAATGATTATGAATCACGAGAGTAGCAGAGACCGATTAGTTTCCTAATATTGAGTTTCTATGAACGCGACAACGATGATTGACGATTGCGTATATGTTACGACAAGTGTACATTTTGTACCAGTAATAACTGTCGTACATACATTTCGTTACAATTGATTTTAATCTTTAAAATTTGAAAGAAGGTTATGGAGAAGAAGAAGAAGTTAAAAAGTTATGGAGAAGAAGAAGTTAAAGTTAAGTTATGGAGAAGAAGAAGTTGAAAAGAAGGTTATGGAGATTGTCGCGGAGGGCGTGGTAGCCCAGTGGTTAGCGCGCGGGAATTGCACTCGGTAGGTCTGGGTTCGATTCCCGCCACTGCCAAAACTGCCGCCGTGTTCAGGCGGAGTACGATCACGTTAAACATGTGGGACCGTAAGTCCTTCCGAGAGGTTGGAAGGAGGGTACGGTCCCTGTGGATGCCTCCCCCGCTGAGTTCCGGTCTAAATAGGGTGGCACTTCCTGGCCGTCCAAACAGTTACCTTATACCTTACTGGTAGGTCGCGCCAGCGAGTGTGCCACGGTTAGAATTTGCCACGGTCAGAATTTTCAAGGGTAGCGAACAGGCTGGTCGCCAAAGGCGGCTAGTAGAATAATATTTTGGAAATTTGAGTGCATAGCGCTTCAGATATCTGTGAAATATTTTAAACAACTTCAAAATCCAGAAATACAGTATACCTTATTTTTTTGTTTGAAGCAAAATCTTGAACATCTGTGTTTTAGGATTTTGATTAATGCAATGAAATCAAAGCACGCATAAAGATGCCTTATACAGAAATAGTTAGTTCTATAGCATTCAGTGAAACAATTTAGAATTATGAGTTAATAGTCATAAATCCTCATAATGCCTTTAAATTGGTCAATTGAAATTAAGGTTATTCACCCAAATATGTAAAATGTAACCCCCATTTGGTTTTTCTGTCCACTTTTTGGCTATTTCAGCACTGATAGTTGAGCCGGTTATTTGTGTCCTGTATTTGTAACTGTTCTGTTTCTAATTTGATGGTATATAATTTAAATGTGCTATTTTCATTTATTGGATTCTGAAACCATCTCAATCATCATTTAAGCTCTATCTATAGCAAATCCCGATAAATAGATGATTCAAAGAAAACATTTGGTAAAAATACAGATAGAACGTACATTCCCCACTAATTTGCTTTCCACCAATAAACAACTCACATGAATTTGTACTTAAATTCTTCTGACATTGAATCGAAATCAAATGTTAAGCAGTTCGTATTCACAACTTTCGCTATCAGATTTATTTCTTTTCACAAGCACGTGGGATTTGTTATTTCATTGTTATATTTACGGATTCTGAAAGCGATTCGTCGCGAAATTTTGAACATTCTCTGCATCTTCGGAAGAACGTGCCTGATCAGTGACTGCAAGAATGATAGAAATTTAGAGTTGGCATTCAGGCTTGTCCATGGCAATTGTATATACTACTCTAAGTCTTCAGAATTGTGAACGCTTTTAGTTGGCTTGCATCAGAAATAAAAATGTCAGGTGGGCAGCACATGACTTTTCCTGCGGACTCAAATTCATGTTTTCCCTATTTCTTTAATAATTTATTAAATTGAGTTTAATTGCCCCAAATAACACGCTATAAGGCTTTTTCTGGTGATGAGGCTAGGAAAACACTTTCTCTCCATTTAAAACTTTACAAAACATCACAACATTTATTAATAAGAAAAAATTACACGTATTTTACAAAACATAGCTAAGGTTAGCCATATTTTACAACATGTTAGCTACGTGTTTCAAGCGCCATTTCGAACTTGACTAATTTGTAAGCAAATGTTCTTAAGTCTGGCTGAGTGCTGCCATCTAGTGACTTTTTGGGAAAATATAGAATGCCTCTTACAACGTATAATTATTTAAAATTACACTGAATTTTTACACTTTTATATAAATTTTCGTTTTCATTTGATAACTGGATGTTCTCAAAACCGGCGTAATATGGAAAAAATAAAATATCTCGAGAACAATTAGTCTTAGAGTAATGGGGTTGGTCTTGTTCTTTTCATCGTCAAAAATGACGTATAAAACGAGCATTTGATTTATACATTTAAGTATAAGTAGTTTTTTATTTTAGATGCTGACGATTTTTGCAAGCCAATTTGCAAAGAAAAGCAAGATCTTTTTCTCCGAATCGTACCAAAACCTAATCAGCACCAAAGTAACCCACAAGTGACTTATTTACCCAAATTTTGTGAAATTTGGTCAATTAGTTTTTCATCTAGAGTGTATGCCTTGCGATTTTTGCGGGCCATATCGCAAAAAAAAAGGAAGGTTCTTTTATTCCGAATCATACCAAAACCTAATCAGCACCAGGGTAACCCACAAGTGACTTACCTGTAAATTGGTTTAAAATTTGGTACATTAGTTATTAAGATATATACATTGTACAGACAGACGCACACACACACACACACAGAGAGAGAGAGAGAGACAGACGACATGATTCCAATACTTTCTTTATACATTGCTATATGTATATTGTAGGGAAACTAAAAAGTGAAAATTTATGAAAGCATTTTGTGAAAACGATAGAATAACTTCGAACGACAGTATATGTATGTGAGAGAAATTAAATTTTAAACACAAACTGCAAATGAATTGAAAATAGAATTCTACAAATATTAAAAAAGGAGTTCGAATTCAAATAAGCGGTAGCAAATATTTTAAAAGCGATTAATTAACAAACATTGAATGTGGCTGTGCACCAATGATAAACTGTATAATAACGTAAAATGCAGCGCTAATGAAAATAATCGTCTTATGTGGGCAACACGTGGTTTTTCCTGCAGACTCAAATTTATTTACTCTTTCTTTGATAATTCAGTAAATTAAGTTTAATTGTACAAAATGACACGCATAATTATTTGAAATGACATTGAATTTGTCTTTTTAATTCAATTTTCGTTTTCATTTGGTGACTGTACGTACTTTCAAAGGCGGTGTAGCAAAAATGCGAAAACACTAAAATATCTCGAAAACAGGTAGCCCAAGAGTTAAGGGGGTTAGTCTTATTTTTTCGTCGTCAAAAATTATGCATAAAACAAACATTTAATTGATATATTTGACCATACGCGCTTTCTTAATTTAGATGTTGTTGTTGAGACCCAGACCGTCCGACCTACAAGAAAGGTGTAAGGTAACTGTTTGGACGACCGGGAAGTCTTAATTTAGATGTGTAATTTATATTATATTTTTTCCCGAATCGTACAAAAATCTAATGAGCATCAGTGTAAGCCCCGAGTGGCTTATTTACCAACATTTTCTAAATTTTGTCAATTAATTTTTCAGCTGGAGTGGATACATACATTGCACAGACAGACAGACAGACACACACACGCACACAAAGAGATGTCATAAATAATAACCGAATCTGGCGATCTAGCATGTCCCATACATTCTCGATTGGCGAAAGATCTGCTGATCTTGCTAGCTAAGGAACAGTATCAACTGCACGCAGACGGTTCACAGATATGCGAGCAGTATGAGGAGCGGCATTATCTCGTTGGGAAATGGCCCCAGAATGAAGTGCCATGAAGAGTAACGCAAACGGTCGCAGGATTTCCTCAACATATCGTTGAGCTGCTAAAGTTGTATGCAGGATGGCTAGGGGCGATCTGCTGTCGTAAGAGATAGCATCCCACACCATCACACCAAGACTAATGGCTGTGTGCCTGTGCAAAACAAAGGCTGATTGGGACCGCTGACCCTGACGCCTCCACACACGTCCCCGATGGTCATCTGCTGAAAGACTGAAGCGTGATTCATCGTTGAATACCATGCGATGCCAATCTTCTGTCAGCCATGATGCCCGGCTACTATACCACTCCAAACGACTCTGTCGATGCTGTGGGGTTATGGGCAGACGTCTTAAAGGCCACCGTGAGCGTAACCCCACCTCAGCCAAGCGCCGTGAGATGGCGGAAGGTACCACGGGTGGTGTGGAAGAGGCTGTAGCACGTTGGATGGCTGACAATGATACCGTTGGGTCAGTTCGGGCCTGTCACAAAATGATCCGATCTTGCTTCGCATTCGTGCACCTTGGCCTTCCAGAACCTTCATTCCGCCGATGTGTTCCTTGCAGCAACCATTGCTGCCAGCACCTTTGCACAGCAGTGTCCATTCGGTGCAGGGGGCTACCTATTGATCGGTATGACCAGCCAACTTAACGCATCCCGACTATACGACCACGTTCGAACTTGTCTAATTGTTTATAAGGTTTCGGCAACGTCGTAACGGCATTATTGGTTGTGTCTCCACGGAACTGCAACGTCGATAACGAACAAAGATAAACCGTCCACATTTTTAACCTGTTTTATAAGATGCTAGTTGCGCAGTAGAAACGCGTGCTATATCCGAAGTTAACACTCATTGGCCTTGCAAATTGATCATTTGCATAGTTGGTATAAAGGAAATTTCGAGATGATAGGATTATTTTTTATGGTTGCTTTGTTTCTATTTTATTTTTACTTTCCCTGCAATACATGGTAATGTATAGGGAAAGTATTGGAATCATGCCGAAAATCATAACTCGAGTTTTCGACGGATCTACACGTTTTGAGACCTCTAGAATACGAAAAAACCATTTTTAGCGTGACGTCTGTGTGTATGTCTGTCTGTCTGTGTGTCTGTCTGTCTGTGTGTCTGTCTGTCTGTCTGTGCAGATTTTGTATCCACTCTAACTAAAAAACTAAAAGACCAAATTTCACAAAATTTGGTAGGTAAGTCACTTGTGAGCGAGTCTGGTGCTGATTAGTTTTGGGTATGATTTGGAATAAAAGAACTCGCCGTGTTTTGCGAAATGGTCCGCAAAAGCTTGTATCCACTCTAACTGAAAAACTACTGGACCGAATTTCACAAAATTCGGTAGAAGAGTCGCTTGTGGGATACCCTGGTGCTGATTAGATTTTGGTAGGATTCAGAAAAAAAATAACCAGCCTTTTTTTGCAAAATGGCCCGCAGAAATCGTCAAAATTTAAACTAAAGAACTAGATATACTCAAATATATCCATTAACTGCTCGTTTAATACGTAATGTTTAACGACGAAAATAATAAGACCAACCCCATTACAGTAGGACTAGCCGTTCTCGAGATATTTTAGTTTTCCGTATTTTCTCTACGCCACCTTTGAAAATAAGTCCGGTTAACGAATGAGAACGAAAATTGAATTAAAAGTGAAATAAATTTAATTAAAATATAGAGAACGTTAATGTAAGCCTGCAGGGAAAGTCATGTGCTGCCCACATCAGATTTTTTTTTATTGCAAAAGAATGTATATAAGGAAAGTAATAAGGGGTATTTTCACAACCATTGAACTTTATCATCGATTGAGCGATATTAAATTATTTAATTCATAAATTAAATCATGTTAAATGTCAAATCAAGAGTGCAACCAGATTTTCAGTTATGGTGCATGGGGAGGGGTTCAGAATGAGATTTATAGTTTAGGTAATGATATGTACGTGGCGAAACAAAGAAACTGTTTAACCAATTGATGAAGGGTTTACTCTCCCATATAACACCATAGGAACTTTATTTTTCGTGACTGTCCAATTTTAAAAGCACTTTTTTCTAGAGTTAAGTGAAACTTCCAGATTGTAATTCATTATTATTATATTTTTTTTTGGGGGGGGGAAGGGGGAAGGTATTTTTATTTATTCATTTAATTTATTATTATTATTTTTAATGTTCGATAAATTATAAGCTTCTAAGTATTTTTGCTGCGTATTTTAATAGCAACAATGATTTAATGTAAGTTTCTATTTCATATTAAGGATATTTAAAATCGGTAAATATTTATTTTACAGGGTATTTTCACTTTGATAACTTCTAAAGAATACGTTCTGATAAATAATTTTTCAACAATAATTACACAAAATTGAAATAAGGGCTTTTAAAACAATTTTTCTTTTTTAAGAAAAATAATTATTTTATTAAAAGTTGTAATAAAAATTAGTATAAATTCAAGTTTAAATATCCGTGTTTTTATCGTTGAATTGCACAACTGGCAATTTTTCGGATGACAACATGTAAAACTATTTCAAAGTACCCAATTAACTTATATTTCGCGCATCTCTAAATAAACAATTATCAATATTGATAGCATTCTCAATAAGCGATATAGTCCATATACTAAAATACTTTTTACAATTAATTTATCAATTAAGCGTCATTTTCATTAATTTAGCGTCACTTTAGCAATTTTGACGATATCATCATCAATCTGGGGCGAAATATCGCCAAGTGGGCGATATTTTGCAAGATTATTCGCCAAGTTCGCCAAAATGTATTGCCAAGTGATACAGACAAACTGAGATAAAGGCATTTCTTATATACTAGAAGGTATGACCGTCGTATGACAAAAATCAGAATTTGAGAAACATTACTTTCGCGTCATTTTTATCAATTTGATGGCATTTTTGTCACTTTGGCAGCATAGCTAAATTTCTCCCCAAACTTTACGGTCGAAAGAACGGACGGAGAAATGGGTTATTCTTATAGTCTATTCTTTTGTTCTTTTCAAGATATTGAACTTTCATCAGTTAGTCGTCATGTCATTGATTTAGCGTCGGTTTCATCAAATTGGCGAATTTCTCTCAATTGGGTAACATTTTCGTCAATTTGGAAACTTTTAAAAAGTCAGCAAGTTGGAGATACTCCGACAAAATTCGTCACCAAAATTTTGCCAAAAGTTACGGATGGAAAAATATGTTATTCTTATAGTTATGGAAAAATATGTCATTCTTCTATATATAACATACTTATATTCTTTCCAAGATATTGAATTTTTGTCAATTAGTATTAATTTTCATTGATTTAGTGTCATTTTCATCGATTTGGCGACATTTTCGTAAATTTGGCAACATTTTAAAATGTCCTCAAGTTGGCGCCATTCCATCAAATTCATCGCCAAAATCTCGCCAAACGTTATGGATAGAGAAGTAAGTTATTCTTATAGCAGATAAATGATTATTGGCGTTCAAATACAAAAATATTACCCAAAGTTTCTTTTCTCAAGAATGGAACGAGCTAGATCCACGAGAATGATGTCACCAAATTTATCGCATGATATTACATATGAAAAGTGAATATATGTCACATTAGTTAATATTTTTTTGTAATTTATGCGATTTTTTTTATAAATTTATCTGACAAATGTGCAATATTTCGAGAACGGTTCATGCTAGCGTTTTAAAGTTTATGTCAATCGTTTACTAAGGAAAAATTACATAAGAAATGTCTATTTGCGTAACTTTAAAAGTTTTGATTGTTTGATGATTTTTCCAAATTTCACTTGAAAATTTAGAGGGGTTCAGAACATTCGATTACGTTTAAAAACAGAAAGCTTCCAGTATTCATGGATTGTAATTTTTGCACCAAATTTCATTCGAATCGCTCCATTCCTCCGTGAGATATCGTCTCCATAGACTCACTGAAACACACACACACACACACACACACACACGCAGAGACATCACCTCAAAAATGCCCGATTCGTGTTCAGAGTTGCTTGAAACGTGCTTTCCCGTCAAAAACTCGAATTCGAGTTTTCGACCCCATCACAATACTTCCGTTATATATTATACTATGCATATAAGAAAAATAAGAATGCACAGAAATTAAATATTTCTGTAACATTTTTGACATAATTAATTTTTGCAATAATGTTTCGACATAAAAATAATATGATATAAGAAATATGGTCCAAATGAAAGTTTATATGTCTTCCAGTGTTTATGAGTTGAAATCTATATATAAAGAGCCGACTTCCGGAGATTTACGCAGCGTATGAAATCAGACACTGAATGCGAAGCTGGATATTGGACTCTTTTTTTACATATTTAAAACAATGGATATTATAATATCTCCTTTTGTGTCGTCGTTATACAGACGGTGTTTGAGTGTTGTCTGTTATTATAGTACATCTCTCGTATGAATAAACCGGTTTTTAACACTTTCTAAAGTAGTATATATATGCCGGTCCTAGCGCAACCCTGTTTAAACCCCTCGAGTCCCCATAGTTTGCTAACATGTTTATGGGATCCCCGAAGCCCATAAAAAATCGCGATCTAGCGCACCCACTTTTAGAAAAGTGGTGGCTCTATTTTATCCATACCAATTAAATTAAACAATGGTGTCCCCGAAAACCATTAAAAAAGGGTTCTAGCGCAAGCACTTTTAGAAATAAATGATGGATCTATATCAGCCATACCAATTAAATTAAACAATGGTATCAAAATCTGCCATAAAAATATATCCCCTTTCGAGAAAGTGATGGATCTATATCATCCATACCAACAGTTGGAATTAACGAACAATCCCAACTAAATCTCAAAAATGCAACCATTAAGAAAGAGTTTATTATTGCACTGTTATCTTGTTTAGAGACTAGAATGCGAGCATGATAAGTACAATCTTGAGTACTAGGTAAACCATAGGCATACCTTTTAAAGTTGGAAATGTGTCTAGCATGAGGTGGTTGCAGGAAGTAGGGGTTCAGAATATTTTTCATTTAAAGAAAAGAATTCTTATATAAAAAAATGGAATTGTTAAATAAACTAAACGCACATAGTTCACTGGAAGGAAGTTATAAGAAGATGAATGAGCTCATTATCGGTGAAAAATACCCTGTCATGGATATAGAACAAAAAACCACTAAATATGGAGATAAACTTGTGCTGTTAGAAGATGGCTCTAGTTTGTATTTACCGAAACGATGTGATGAAAAAGCGTCAGATTATTTAAAGCTTAATGAGATTAAACCTATTTTCTTTGTATATTTGGGAACTAAAGATGTCGGGGAATCACAACCAGCGCAAATGTTTGTATTTGAACAGTAAATTTTCTTTTTAATGGACTGGACCCTGACCGTTTCAATAAAATTATGACTGACAAGCATATAAGCTTAATGATTTCATTTTTAATGATTGAAAATATTCATTAAAAATTTTTTGCCAAATGCCTCCCCGGTAGGCTCAGAGTATATTCAATCTCAAATTCGACCCACCAAGGGGCCCTTCTTGATGAGCCGAATTCAAGACCAAATACACTCTGAGCCTACCGCCCACTGAGGCTTGCAAACGACATATAAGACAACACTGTAAGACTCTGACGCTTTTGCGTCGTGCCCGCCCACCACTTATTAAATCTCGATGATTTGCCGCTCTTTTGGGACAACGACTAGGGCAGCTGACATGTCATGTTTGGCTCCGGCAATAGTTCAATAAACCATCAACCCGGATTGATTAACAACCCGGAAGAGGTCGGGATTTGAACCTGGGATCATGTTGTTAAGAGTCCTGCGCGCTAACCGTTCCGCCATGGGTACCCGATATATGAAGAACATATCATTATTATAACCTATACATTGAAAACTAAAACCGCTAAAAAATCACCTTTAAGCGAGTCAAGCAGAATGCGAGAATACTTTAAAATATCAATAGCTTTAATTTATCTGATAAAAAAAAAATAGAAGATAATGTTTATAAATGAGGCATAAAAATATGGCTAAATAGGGAGTCCGATAGATGGCTCCATCTTGTGAAACAAATCTCCGATAAGCAAAAGAAATATTTTTTTCTCCCTCATTGAAGGACGTAACGTAGCGTTACGAACTCCGTTCGCTGAACGTTGAAGGACTCTATAAATGGAACATTGTTTGTTTTTAAAAGGCGTTTAAAATGCTGTTGTTGAACTCTTAATCACCTTCATATCCTGTTTTTAATGATAAACAAACCATTAAAATCAAAGTCGCTTTATTTTTGCTTCTTTATATAAGTCTAGCAATCAGTTTAGATAAAATATCATGTCCCATATCCTTTAATTTGTAATTCTTTTCTTCACGCAATATGTGAAGCATTTGAATAAGATATCTTGAAATGTGCATATGAATTTCTGGATACATATTATACTCATCTTCCTCCTCTTCAAGGGCTATCATTAACTTTTCACACATTCTAGCAAGACTACACATTTTAATAGCTCCTACACCCTCCACATCCCCATAAATATGTCTTATATCACCTAATAAGTCGTAATTACTTACCATCTCTTTTATAATATATAAGAATTATTTTCTTTAAGTGCTTAAAATATTGAAGAGGTATAATTTTTTATCACGAGACCTCTTAAATAGAGCCATCACTTTTCTAAAAGTGGGTTGCGCTAGAACCGGCATATACATACTACTGGTGTACAATGAATTTTATCACTTTTTCATCTGATATAACCCTGAGGTCAAGGTATTCATTTAATAATTTTATTTCATCCCTGGACAGAATATTATTTTTTAAACATATAATTGAGTTATTCGACAAACGTATTAGGATTGAATTCCCGTATTCAGTAATGTCAGAAACCAAATATTCACCATACAGTGACATATACGTTTTAGTATTCAAATCGTTTAATTTTTTTACCATACGATCCATTTTCTTTATTTAAAGGGAAAGTACATTCAAACTTAAGGATTTTTTCAGGTGCTGAGTGTGATCTCGCCAACATTGCTATTCGCCACCCCGGCCCCGTTTCCCAACGCGCAAAAATTGGGACCCGATTTGGGTCCCGGCTCCAATTTTCTAAAAACGATGGTTCTCAAACCCTCACATTTAATGGTTGATCAACCATTAAATATTATTATGAATACAAAAAATTTATGGATCATTTTTGCCCATCTCGGGATGTATGTCGATTGGATCATTTTTGCCCAATTCGGGAGGTATGTCGACAGGTTCGTATTGTATCACAAATCTATTACATATGTTTGTCAGTAGGATGCAAACCAGCTTTTTAAAATGGATATCGTAAAAGGTATCTGAGAGCAAATGGGCTTTATAAGTCATGAGGTGACAAAGATCTATACGATCCCGATTTTTCATAATAAAATCTTCGTTAAAGGTTTGCCATTGAACAATTCTACCCCATTCAAGGTAATCTGCGAATTCCGTCATAAAATCTTCAGTGAGCTTTTGTTTGACGCAAATGAGTTCCATATCGATTTTGTCTATGTGCCGACGAATAAATTCGACTGAGGGTACTTGGAATTGAGAAACCATTCTCCAATCTAATTTGGAAGCATGTTTATCCAGGAAGGGTTCTGACATTATCTGATATCTAGAAACTACTTCCCAATCTAAATATTCAGTATTTCTGTCCATGAAATCCTCTGATAGAACTTGATATCTGGAAGTATAGTACCAGTTTAATAGAACTTTGTGTTTTTCTACAAAAGGCTCCGAAAGTTTCTGATACTGAGAGATGACCATCCAGTTTACCGAACCTTCGAATTCTTCTATAAACTCTTCTGATAAAGTCGAATATTGACTTATGAGCGACCAGTTAACATAATTTTTACTTACTCTGATTTGTTCTTCCGACAAACCGCTTTTTGATATTTCGTTCCACGCCATTTATTATATGTACAATTTTTTTTACGGCAGCTGGAGTGTCCACTTGATTTCTTCAATTTTTGAAAATGGTTGAATTGTGAACTCAGTAGTATCACATCGTAAGAAAATTTTTAATTGGTCATCTTCTTTAACCTCTCCGAGAATTAACACGAATTCAGTGGCTACTTTCATTTTCTGAACGTACTGCTTGCTATTAATGTATAACTTAACAACGATTAAATTATCGATTATCTTTTGAGGATCAAGGTACAATCCCAGTCTAAAAAATCTGATGTGGGCAACACATGACTTTCCTTATACTATTTTTAGAGTAAAATAAATAGGTTTTTTTTCTAGTAGATACTAATATCCTTTCCAAGATATTGAATTTTCGACAATTAGGCGTCATTTTCATTGATTTAGCGTCATTTTTATCCATTTGGCGAGATTTTCGTTAATTTGGCAACATTTCAAAAAGTCGCCAAGTTGGCGACATTCCGCCAATTTCGTCGCCAAAATCTCGCCAAGCGTTATGGATGAAGAAATATGTTGTTCTTACAGCAGATAAATTGGCGTTCAAATGCAAAAGTATTACTCAAAGTATCTTTTTTCATGAATGGAACGAGCTAGATCCACGAGAATGATGTCACTCAATTTATCGCATGATATTATATGTGAAAAGTGAACATGTTTCTCAATAGGAAATATTTTTTTTTCTATTTTATATGACTTTTTGATAATTTTTTTGAAAAATGTGCAATATCTCGAGAACGGTTCATGTTAGTGTTCTAAAATTTATGTCAATCGTTTTCTAATGAAAAATTACATAAGAAATGTCTATTTGCGTAACTTTATATTGGTTTTGATTTTTTGACGATTTTTTCAAAATTTCATTCGAAAATTTAGGGGGGTTCTGAACATTCGATTGCGTATAAAAACAATAGGCTTCCAGTGTTTTCAGATTGTGATTTTTGTACCAAATTTGGTTCGAATCTCGGTCCATTCGTTCGTGAGTTATCGTCTCCACAGACCCACTGACACACACACACACACTTTCACACACACACACACACACACACACACACACACACACACACACACACACACACACACACAGACATCACTTCAAAAATGTTTGATTCGTGATCAGGGATGCTTGAAACGTGCTCTCCCGTCGAAAACTCGAATTCGAATTTTCGACCCCGTCACAATACTTTCCTTATACATTATGTATATAAGGAAAGTAAAAACCGTTCCGAGAGAATTTGCATTCTGAGTTCAAAGCATCACCGGAAAATTTCGTAAAAGTAAAGGCATTCGCATTGGTACTAGGTCTAAAAGAAATGTATCCTGATGTGGTGGTTGCATAACATACTTTATTGTTAACATAGTTTTCCAATTATTTTTTATTAACCGCATTCATGTCTTCAGTAGGGTCCGCGACATTACCTATCCTTTTACCTTTAGCGTCAATGGGGCTTCTCTCACGTAAAATCAGGTACTTCTGATCTAAATCTTCCAGAATTTTTGCTATCTCTTCTCGTAGTCCAACCTTCAGCGTGTTGTTGTTGTTGAAACCCAGACCGTCCGACCTACCAGAAAGCAACCTTCAGCGTGTGAGTGACTGTAGTGGAGTTACGAATAAACTCAGGTTCCAGATAACTTTTAGTAGTTACATCCCGACTCTCAATCGGCGTCTAACAGTTTTTCAAGATCTTATTTTCCATATCGTAATTACCGTCGTGTGTGAGTTTAAACCCTATACCTGGTATACCAGGAGGTCCTTGTTTTAATTCTTCATCGAAAAGTGGGTAGTAGGCTGCCATTTCTTTGTTTATTTAAATAAAAATAATTTTTTACAGTCCTCCGACTATAAAAATTTTAAGAACTTATAGTTTTAATGTTTTGATAATGGTAACATCTTGACTTTTTATGTTTAGGTAGCATTTACGCTCTTGAAGGATGAAATAGAAAACGCAATCCTTAGTGGTGTTCTTTCTTAACCTCCAGTTAAACTCAATATTCAAGTTACTCGTATCCGTATAGTTTTGATGATGAGCCAAATTAAAACAGATGATTGGGTATAGTTTACCGAAATTTGAATAACTGACCATGCTGCCAGTTTCAGGTGTAATGGTGTTGAATCCAGATTCCAAAAGGGCTGTGTACAATCGATTATACTCACATTTATCAAAGTCCATCATATAACTAACGGTTGGAACCTTTACATTATTAATCATCAGCCAACACTCGCTCATATCTAAATGGTCGAATAACATATTGTTATGTTTAGCGTTTTCATTTCTTTCAGTGGATTGAGGGATTACATATAAGGATAAGACTTCATCTGAAGTAGCTTGTAAGGAATAAGAGCCGCTTGAATTTTTATAGAAAATGTTTGATTTTACAATACTGTGCTGATTCCAGTTTATATCTATGGTCTTATCTGATAATCTTAACTCATTATATTTTGCAGAAGCCAAATTTTTAAATTTAACATAAGGAAGCCAGAGTGTTAAATCTTCCACAACAACTTTATATCTTCCACATAAATCTTCCACAACAACTTTATAAGGGCGCGGTAGCCCATTGGTTAGCGCGCTGGAGTTGCACTCGGTAGGACCGGGTTCGATTCCAGCCACTGCCAAAACTGCCGCCGTGTTCACGCGGAGTACGATCACGTTAAACATGTGGGTCCATAAGTCCTTCCGAGAGGTTCGTGGTAGGGGAAGGAGGGTACGGTTCCTGTGGATGCCTCCCCCACTGGGTTCCGGTCTAAATTGGGTGGCACTTCCCGGCCGTCCATACAGTTGCCTTACACCTTTCTGGTAGGTCGGACGGTCTGGGTCTCAACAACAACAACTTTATAGTCCGTGTTTTCGTCCGTGTATAACATGTTTTCACTGCGATTTCTCTGAAACTCAAATTTGACTTGCAGGCCCGTAATCACTTTTTTATATTCTCGGAAGAAATCAAATACATATTTTAATGAGAGCCATATAGTAACAATGTTGCTATTTTGGGTAAGTTTACATCTTTCTACAAACCCTTGGTTATACCTCTCGTTAAGTCCCAACTTTGCGTAAAAATCAGTTATTTTAGTTGTATCTACCAAAGTCCCATCATACTTTAAGGGTTTTCTATCAGCAGCGTCCGACGTATCAATGTAAAAGAACATATTGGTAGTTTCTGAAGTAGAATAATCTGGTGTAAAATGAATTAAACCTAAAACATGCCGCAGGAGTGCAGAATAGTTAATGTTGGATTCGATTTCAGTGTTCCCTAACATAAACCTGTTAGCGTTGATTAAACCACCTCCATTTACGAGAGCTACATTGTCTCCCGCTACTGAACATCCATCACTGTTAACAATCTTCAGCTTTTGCTGCAAAAATCCGTTTGAGTATAAAATATTGGCATTGGTGTCTTGTATGAAGAAATTGTAAGTGGCATTTCCATAGAATTGCCACTATTTTCATGCCTTACTTCTCTATACTCAAAACTCTCGATGTCATCGTCGTAATAATAATCGGTGTTGTCTAATTCAAAAATTTTATTCATTCTGTTCATTTATTATATAAAAAAAAATTCCGTTTTTTATTTAATAGTCATATGACTATTAAATCAAAATTTGAGAAACTTTAGTCCAGCTCCATGCTTTTTCTTTTTTGATAGTATTTCATCTAGTTTATCACGGACATATGTTCTAGCCTTATCTTCTAATGAACCTGGTACTCGTAGAAACATAAGGGCATCGGAAAAGAATCCTCTACCATGTATCTTCTTGCTCTTTCTTTGAAGTCTATGCTTATTCATTTCTTTATTTAGATGGCAATAAAATTGTACTGTACTTCTTGCTTATTCAGAGAAATTAGTCCATTTCTATGATTTGTTATTATCACTCTGATACTATAAACACTCTCCATGCGAACAGGGAAGAACAGAGGTTTATCAAATGATTTTATGATTTGACTGCCTGGACGATTATAATTTGTAAAGGAATAGATGACGTTTGAAGATTGGGAACCATTGATATAAGCCCCCTCCACGATATCACAATGTATATAAATATTATCGTTTCCACCGGATAAGTCAGCCATGTACTTTCCTACTTGGTCTGCCTCTTCATATAATTTAGGCTCAAAGCCTAAAAGTGTATGCAGGTTTTTGGTTTTTGTTAAATCGAGCTCATAATTCTCTTTTAACTGAATGCTGATTCTTTGTCGTTCCTCGACTATACCAAATAGAATCGGCGATTCGTCTCCAAAAATTTTTATCATGTTCCGATTTAACTTTTGATTGTATAATTCCCATCCGGCATCGTTAAGTTCAACCACTGACTACCATCGTGGTATGATAACTTCTCATCTTTGATATTATACCAGGAAACATATATCGAAGAGGTCTGAAGGGCGATCTGCTGAAATCTAAAAGGCCTGGCATATTCGATTGTAAAATCTTCTGATTTTTCCGAGTTTTTCGAATCTAATATCAATAGCAGCATTTATTTATAGAGAACTTTTTTTTCATTATAGTCGCTGGGTTCTTGATCAAAGGAATATAACACATCTACAACTGAGTTGCCTTTGTTTCTTTCACTAATGTATTTCATACGAAAGTAACCACATTTGACAGAAGCAGGGTGCTGTATAAAGCTTGAGTTAAATCCGATTTCTTTTTTAGAACTCAGTAGATATATCTTAATGCTAGGGAGAATTCTGGCATGTTCTCCAAAAGGGTCAAAGTACTCAACAAAGTCATTATCAGAATCGTTATAGTAGCATACCCAGTGCGTACCAGGTCCTGTGGCTACGTCTAGATTAATAATGCCGTTTTCAAACTGTCTCATCTTTTTAGGTAATAGATCTGAAGTGAAGACGCCCCTAAAACCCTTTTCATGTTTCATATTCTGCTCAATTACTTCGTTGGATATTCCCAGTTTTGATAGACTCCCTTTCCAAAAGGTTTTTTTACCCAGATCCTGAAATTTTTTCCAAAGCTTTCTTTGCTCCGTATCCAGCCTCCCCACTTGCAGCACCTAGTGCTAGAGCCTTCGCCCCAGCAATTAATGCAGGTATAAGAAAGGGTAGAAAACCTCCCGTTTTTTTGAGCTGAGTCTTAGTGATAGTTATTCGCTTCCCCTTCCCGATTTGATTTATTTGTGTTGGAGTTAAATACATGTCATAGTTAGGGTTTTTTGTCTTATCTATTTGCAGAGATACTTCTACCCCTTTCTGGTATGCGGATTTTAGCTTAGCAATCTGATGATCGCTTAAATGTATTTTGGTTTTTATGTAATTACTCATTTATTTAATGAAAAATTTTTGTAGTATTGTTTTACTTGCTCGTTGGTTATAGTTCCTTCTCTCAACAACGCATCCAATAAATCAACGACTTGATTGTGTAACTTTTTACTTTTGGATCCTTTACATATCTTATCCGTAAGTCGGGCTAAAATTTCCATTCTGTCTTCTACTCCTTTACCGATATAAATTTCTTTTCTTTGCAAGTCTCTGAGTCGACCCCGATAATCGTCTAACGTACTCATATGATCTCTTAAATAATCAGCCTGAGATAATAAGCGATCTTCTCTGTCTTCATCTTTTTTAGTCATTCGAGCAATCTGACTTATAATGTTTCCTTTCTGACGAGCCGTTTTTAGGTAAGTATTATTTACTTTACCCATAATTTCTTTGGTCTCATGGTACAATTTCGAGGGTCTTGGGAAGATGATGATGAGTATGATATCAAAATTCTCCAGAAAATATCGCGGTATTTTGATGTCGTGTGTGTTGGATATTAGCCACGTTCTTAACCTCGATTCGTGGGACGTGGCTATAAGGAGTGGGGTGTAATGATTTCTAATTTGTGAAGGGGAGTAAAAATAACCTGATCGAACTGGGGGAGGGCCTGGGCTACTATCTTTTCTGTTATTTTATTGACCAGTTCGGATTTTCGTAGTTTAGAATACCCCTTGAGCCCCAAATTTCTGCTGAGAGTTTTAAGACCCTGTAATGTATTTGGAAGACTTGGAGTTTCATCAGGATGGATATGTTGTTCGGAGGGCGCAAAGTAATCTCCGCATTCTGCACATTTTATTCTTTTTCCCTCGGCTTCCTAGGAGCCGTAAATATATTCTATTGGTATCGGAAGGGATGTTTGTGTTCTGGAAGATGGGCTGTCAGGAGATAACGACGCCTCCTCTTACCACATTTAGGACACTCCACTTTTTCTTGGGAACGTTCGATGAGTTCTAAAAGTTCCTTCCTCTTACGCCCTGAGTACCCCCTAATACCCTCATTTCGGCAACGGAGCTCTTTAACACTGAGCTCATTTATTTCTTTTCGCTCTCCGTCTTCGGATTGAACGAATATCATTCTGTCTAGTTCTGACATTTTATATCTTTATATAAGAATTCTTTTCTTTAAATGAAAAATATTCTGAGCCCCTACTTCCTGCAACCACCTCATGCTAGACACATTTCCAACTTTAAAAGGTATGCCTATGGTTTACCTAGTACTCAAGATTGTACTTATCATGCTCGCATTCTGGTCTCTAAACAAGATAACAGTGCAATAATAAACTCTTTTTTAATGGTTGCATTTTTGAGATTTAGTTGGGATTGTTCGTTAATCCCAACTGTTGGTATGGATGATGTAGATCCATCACTTTCTCGAAAGGAGATATATTTTTATGGCAGATTTTGATACCATTGTTTAATTTAATTGGTATGGCTGATATAGATCCATCATTTATTTCTAAAAGTGCTTGAGCTAGAACCCTTTTTTAATGGTTTTCGGGGATACCATTGTTTAATTTAATTGGTATGGATAAAATAGAGCCACCACTTTTCTAAAAGTGGGTGCGCTAGATCGCGATTTTTTATGGGCTTCGGGGATCCCATAAACATGTTAGCAAACTATGGGGACTCGGGGGGTATGAACAGGGTTGCGCTAGGACCGGCATATATATACTACTTTCTAATGTAGTTGAAAAGTGTTTATGACTTTGGTGATTCTGCTATCTGTCTGTCTGTTTGACCGTTCGCACGATAACTGCCATAAAAATGACTTTATCAAAAGGAAATCTTAGTATGTTGTTGAGACGGTCTGTGGAACATATGGATAGAAATGAATAATATCATCCAATTAGTTTCGGATTTAGCCCGGGTTAAAAATCTATATAAATAAAAAGGAAAATCTGTCTGTCTGTCTGTCTGTCTGTCTGTCTGTTTGTCACACCATCACGGGAGAACGGCTGAAACGAATTTGATGAAATTTTGTGGGTAGCCCAGAAATAGCCCCACTTAAAATTATATCCGTGTTTTGAGTTTCTACGACCAGTGGTTCTCGAGATATTAGTAAAAAACGAAATTTTCGTTTGTCTCATCATCACGGAAAAACGGCTGAACCGAATTTAATGAAATTTGGTGAATAGCCTTGAAATATCCCCCCATAAATTTTGTCCAAGTTTCGACTTTCTAAGACCTGGGGTTGTCGAGATATTAATGAAAAACGGAACTTTTTCCTAGGAGTTCTACTCCCTAACTCCGTGGTTTATCCAAACGAAAAGCTTGAAAATCGTTTGAAAGTGAATTAAAATTTAATCTCTGAGTTTGATGGGAGATTTTTTGCGTTAATTAGTCACTTTCTGAAAACATGAATTGTTTGAAACATGATTTAAAGGGGAAATCTATCTCCATGGTTCATGGTTTATTTAAAACAAGCTTTTACGGAACAATGAGAAGTATAGAGAAATCAAAATCGTTATTTAATTTCGCAGTTTATGTTATAAGACATGACATATTTAACATGTTATAAGATTCTATCTTATATCATGTTACTCAGAAACGCAATTAAATTAAATCTGTCTGTTAATTTTAATAATTATTTTTTCGATTTGAATAATAAATAAACGGATATAAAAATATATTTTAGAAAAGAACGATTTGATTTTTCTTATAGCATTTTTGACTGGATAATATCAATTACGGTCTTCAGGTTTAAAAATTATTATTATTTATATTTTCGGGGATTATTGATTCAAGGATTATTGATATTTTCAAGTTATTATGCAATTATTTTATTATGACAAAAATTGTTTAAACTCATATATTGTATGTTGTACGAATCTTCTACAAATACACGTGTATATCTTTTAATCTACGAGAATATAAGTAGTACAGGTATATTGACATATGTTTTGATATATATTGGCATATATTGGAATCAATTACGACCTTCTGGTATAAAGAGTACGGATATTATTGATGTTTTCAATTTATTACGTCATCTCTTTTATTTTGGCAAATATTTTTGAGACGCATATTGTAATACGGGTAATCTTCTACTAACACATTGGCATATTTTCTGATCTGCGACAATATAATTAGTACGGGGTTGCATATATTCATTCAATTCCTATTTTTTCTTCTGTAAATTTGCTTACAAAAGGGGGCAGGATGTTTTATTCTTCAGATCTGATCGTGAAGATAATTTTGCATAGTGAGAACATATATTCTTAAACTTCTCTTTAGGAGCAATAAATTTAATATTTTAACAGAATTTGCACATGATTGCGAACTTTAAATTTCTTTAAATTATACACTCCGTACGAATAACGGGTGTGCTGTTAGTGGTTAATAAATTTTAACATTTTAGGAGGATATATCATGTTGCTCGGCATCGCAATTAAATTAAATGTGTTTGTTAATGTTTTTATTATTTTTTTTCGATTTAAATAATAAATAAATGGATAAATGGATATAAAAGTATATCTTATGAATGGACGGTTTGATTTTTCTTTTAATTATATTAATTGCTGACTGCGTACATCAATTTCATTTATTTCGGCAAAGAGTTTTCAAGCTTATATCGTATTTAGCTACTAAACTCATATATTTTGTTTAGCCAATAAATTCATATAGCCGATTGTTGAAACAGAAAAAGAGTAGAGCGGGTATATCTTCTAATACAATTGTAGTGTTTTCATTTAGTATATTGAAACGGGATAAGAATGTTTCATTCAGATCTGCAAATTCAAAGCTACGAATTTGGAGGGATATCGCTAATTTGACAACTTTTCTTAAACTTTGCCAAATTGATGGAAATGTCGCCAAATTGATATAAACGACACACAAACAGCTGCCATAAACCTTCGGGTTGGTCGTGTGGCTTGGGTCTTCTACATATCAATGAAATTTTTTTTTGTTTTGTTAGAAGAGAGTACTGAAATGATGTTTGGTTAGCATTTCTCTGTCAGACCATCCATCCTACTTAGTAATACATTTAGCGAATTTTTAAAATGTCACCAAATTGATAAAAATGTTTTCAAATCTATAAAAATATCTTGAAATTGATAAAATTGCGCTACATAAATGATATTAATTGTTTTTTGTTAGGGGATAGTATTGTGATGATATTTCGTCAATTTGTCGCAAAGTGGAACTGTCAGTTCTACAGTCCCACTTGGCGATAAATTTGGCGATTTTTTAAAATGTCGCTAATTTGACGAAACTGTCGCCAAATGTTCCATAGAAATATAACTATTTAGACGATATTTTTTCTACCAATTTATTTGAAGCAAATGATATCATGTCGCTTAGCAACGGATTTAAATCCAATGTGTTTATGCGGCAGACGATTTTTATTAAATCCTTTCCGATTTGAATAATGAAGATATGTATATAAAATAAATTTCATTGCCATTTCAGTTTGGACCGGATAATATCAATTATACTCTTCAGGTTTAAACATTATTATTATTGATATTTTCCGGAATTATTGATTCAGGGATTATTGATATTTTTAAGTTATTACGCCATTGTTTTATTGCGGCAAAAATTGCTGACACACGCATATTGTACGTTGTACGAGTAATCTTCTAGGAATGCACGGGTATATCTTCTAACCTACGAGAATATAAGTAGTACAGGTATATTGGCATATATTTTGACATATATTGGCATATATATTGGAATCAAGTACAGTCTTCTGGAATGAAGATTAAGGGGATTAATTATATATTCAATTTATTACGTCGTCTGTTGTATTTTACCAAAAAACATTTGTGACTCATATTGCAGAACGGGCAATCTTCTACTAATAATCGGACATTATAAGTAGTACGTGTATATCTTCCCATATAATTTTAGCACTTTACTTTTGACATATATTGGAATAAATGACTGTCTTCAGATTTAAAGATTAAGGGTTTATTGGTATTTTCAATTTATACATGTAATCTACTAATTCAGGTTATATTTTCTAATATTCGCGTATATAATTAGTACGGGTCCCATACAATTTTAACACTTTTATTTTGCATATATTGATTCAATTCCATATTTTTTTTTATATTTGCTTACATAAGGGGTCCAAGATGTTTTATTCTTCAGATATGTCCATGAAGATAATTTTATATAGCGAGAACAGAGATTCTTAAACTTCTTTTTAGGAGCATTATATTAAATATTTTAACAGAATATTTTGATTAAACATGTCATTTAGTATACTATAAGAATTTGGGCATGATTATGAATTTCAAGTTTCTTTATATTATATACTCCGTACGAAGAACGGGTATGCTGCTAGTAAGTAATATGAATGGAATGTTCATTGATTTTACATAGAGATACAAACTATTTGAATAAAGATAATTTTGTGTAACTGGCATTGTCTGTTTCGACGAAGTTTAACATTTTCAAGTATAATAAATTGCTGTAGTATAGTGATAATTTAAAAAATATCAGCGCTGAATGTATTTTTGAGATGTCTAAATAAAATTGCATTTTAGTTGGAAAGTGTTTCTTAATCAATGCTTTAAGCATGGTTGATTTTTTCTGTTTAAATTACTATTTATCGGTATTCGGAATGCCCGCTGGTCTCACTAGTAATCATAATATAGGATATCGTGCACACGGTCTCACAGTACACACAGATATAATTGTAAAAAATGGTTGATTTCCATCCAGGGATGCTCAAATCATGTAAATCCATGAAGCATCACAATTGAATTTTTTGCCTCATCATAATATTTTCTCTTTACAGACACAATCTATATAAATAAAATTGAAAATCTGTCTGTCTGTCTGTCTGTCTGTCTGTTCGTCCCATCATCACGGGAGAACGGCTGAACCGAATTTGATGAAATTTGGTGGGTAGCCTAGAAATAGCCCCACTTAAAATTTAGTCCATGTTTGGAGTTTCTACAGCCAGTGGTTCTCGAGATATTAGTAAAAAACGAAATTTTCGTTTGTCTCATCATCACAGAAAAACGGCTGAACCGAATTTAATAAAATTTTGTGGATAGCCTTGAAATAGCCCCCCATAAATTTTGTCCAAGTTTCGAGTTTCTAAGACCAGGGGTTGTCGAGATATTAATGAAAAACGGAACTTTTTCCTATGAGTTATACTCTCCAACTCCGTGGTTTATTCAAACGGAAAGGATCAAAATCGTTTGTTTAAAACGTCGAAAGGAAATAAAACTTTATTTCCGAGTTTGGTGCAGGATTTTTGCATTAAATAGTCACTATCGGAAAACACGAATTGTTTGAAACATGAATTTAAATGGAAAAATCTACCTCCATGGTTATCCTTCACAAGCTATTACTCAACGATGAAAAGTATAAAGAAATCAAAATGGCTATTTAATTTCGCATTTTATGAGGAAGATTCTATCTTATATCATGTTGCTCGGCAACGGAATGAAATTAAATGTGTTGTTAATATTTATTATTATTTTTTCTATTTGAATAATAAATAAATGGATGAAAAAATATATTTTTTAAATGAAAGGTTTGGTTGTTCTTTTAATTATATAAATTGCGGACTGGGTACACCACTTTCATTTATTTTAGCAAAGAGGTTTCCAGCTCATATATTGTGTTTAGCTAATAAACTCATATATTGTGTTTAGCTAATAAACTCATATATTGTGTTTAGCTAATAAACTCATATATTGTGTTTACCCAATAAATTCATTTAGCCGATTGTTGAAGCAGAAAAAGAGTAGAACGGCTGTATCTTATAATACAATTTTAGTGTTTTCATTTAGTATATACAAACGGGATTAGGATATTTTATTCTTCAGATCTGCAAATTTAGAGCTTCGAGTTTAGCGGAATATCTCTAAATAACTTGGTAACTTCTCTTAAACTTTACCAAATTAGCGGAAATGTTTCCAAATTTATAAAAATGACGCAAATCAATGATTTGTTTTTTTAGAATAGAGTATTGAAATGGTGTTTCGGTAGCATTTGTCGGTCAGTTCATCCATCCTACTTAGTAACACATTTAACGAATTTTTTAATATCACCAAATTGATAAAAATATTTGTAAATCCATAAAAATATCATGGAATTGATAAAATTGCGCTTAATAAATGAAATTAATTATGTTTTGTTAGGGGATAGTATTGTGATGATGCTCCGTCAATTTGTCGCAAAATGGGATTATCAGTTCCACAGTCCCACTTGGCGATAAATTTGGCGATTTTTTAAGTTATCGCTAAATTGACAAAAATGTCGCCACACCTTTCATGGAGATAGCATTATTCAGACGATATGATTTCCACCAATTTATTTTAAGCAACTGATATCATGTCGTTTAGCAACGGATCCAATGCGTTATGTGCTATACGATTTTTATTAAATCTTTACCGATTTGAATAATAAAGATATGTATATAAGATAAATTTCATTGACATTGCATTTTTGACTGGATAATATCAATTACGGTCTTCAGGTTTAAACATTATTATCATTGATATTTTCAGGGACTGTTGATTCAGGGATTATTGATATTGTCAAGTTATTATGCAATTATTTTATTATGACAAAAATTGTTTAAACTCATATATTGTATGTTGTACGAATCTTCTACAAATACACGTGTATATCTTCTAATCTACGAAAATATAAGTAGTACAGGTATATTGGCATATATTTTGATATATATTGGCATATATTGGAATCAATTACGGCCTTCTGGTATAAAGATTACGGGGATTAGTGATATTTTCAATTTATTACGTCATCTCTTTTATTTTGGCAAATATTTTTGAGACTCATATTGTAATACAGGTAATCTTCTACCAACACACTGGCATATTTTCTAATCTGCGACAATATAAGTAGTACGAGGTTACTTATATTGATTCAATTCCTTTTTTTTGTAAATTTGCTTACAAAAGGGGCCAGGATGTTTTATTCTTCAGATCTGTCCGTGAATATAATTTTGCATAGTGAGAACAGATATTCTTAAACTTCTCTTTAGGAGCAATAAATTTAATATTTTAACGGAATTTGCACATGATTGCGAATTATAAGTTTCTTTATATTATATATTCCGTACGAAGAACGGGTATGCTGCTAGTCTATATAAATAAAAATGAAAATCTGTCTGTCTGTCTGTCTGTTTGTCCCATCATCACGGGAGAACGGCTGAACCGAATTTGATGAAATTTTGTGGGTAGCCTAGAAATAGCCCCACTTAAAATTATATCTGTGTTTTGAGTTTTTACGACCAGTAGTTCTCGAGATATTAGTAAAAAACGAAATTTTCGTTTGTCTCATCATCACGGGAAAACGGCTGAACCGAATTTAATGAAATTTGGTGAATAGTCTTGAAATAGCCCCCCATAAATTTTGCCCAAGTTTCGAGTTTCTAAGACCAGGGGTTGTCGAGATATTAATGAAAAACGGAACTCCTAAAAGCTTGAAAATCGTTTGAAAGTGAATTAAAATTTAATCTCTGAGTTTGATGGGAGATTTTTTGCGCTAATTAGTCAGTTTCTGAAAACATGAACTGTTTGAAACATGATTTAAAGGGAAAATCTATCTCCATGTTTTATTTAAAACAAGATTTTACGGAACAATGAGAAGTATAAAGAAATCAAAATGGTTATTTAATTTCGCAGTTTATGATATAAGACATGACATATTTAACATGATATAAGATTCTATCTTATAGCATGTTACTCAGAAACGCAATTAAATTAAATCTGTCTGTTAATTTTAATAATTATTTTTTGGATTTGAATAATAAATAAATGGATATAAAAATATATTTTAGAAAAGAACGATTTGATTTTTCTTATAGCATTTTTGACTGGATAATATCAATTACGGTCTTCAGGTTTAGAAATTATTATTATTGATATTTTCGGGGATTATTGATTCAGGGATTATTGATATTTTCAAGTTATTATGCAATTATTTTATTATGACAAAAATTGTTTAAACTCACATATTGTATGTTGTACGAATAATCCTCTACAAACACACGTGTATATCCTTTAATCTACGAGAATATAAGTAGTACAGGTATATTGACATATGTTTTGATATATATTGGCATATATTGGAATCAATTACGACCTTCTGGTATAAAGAGTACGGATATTATTGATATTTTCAATTTATTACGTCATCTCTTTTATTTTGGCAAATATTTTTGAGACTTACATTGTAATACGGGTAATCTTCTACTAACACATTGGCATATTTTCTAATCTGCGACAATATGATTAGTACTGGGTTGCATATATTGATTCAATTCCTTTTTTTTCTTCTGAAAATTTGCTTACAAAATGGGCCAGGATGTTTTGATCTGCCCGTGAAGATAATTTTGCATAGTGAGAACATATATTCTTAAACTTCTCTTTAGGAGCAGTAAATTTAATATTTTAACAGAATTTGGACATGATTGCGAACTATAAGTTTCTTTATATTATATACTCCGTACGACGAACTGGTGTGCTGTTAGTGGTTAATAAATTATAACATTTTATGAGGACAAATCATGTTGTTCGGTATCGCAATTAAATTAAATGAGTTTGTTAATGTTTTTATTATTTTTTTTCGATTTGAATAATAAATAAATGGATAAATGGATATAAAAGTATATCTTATGTATGAACGGTTTGATTTTTCTTTTAATTATATTAATTGCTGACTGCGTACATCAATTTTATTTATTTTGGCAAAGAGTTTTCAAGCTTATATCGTATTTAGCTACTAAACTCATATATTGTGTTTAGCCAATAAATTCATTTAGCCGATTGTTGAAACAGAAAAAGAGTAGAGCGGGTATATCTTCTAATACAATTGTAGTGTTTTCATTTAGTATATTGAAACGGGATAAGGATGTTTCATTCAGATCTGCAAATTCAGAGCAGCGAATTTGGCAGGATATCGCTAATTTGACAACTTTTCTTAAACTTTGCCAATTTGACGGAAATGTCGCCAAATTGATAAAAACGACGGATATCAATGAAATTTATTTTGTTTTGTTAGAAGAGAGTACTGAAATGATGTTTGGTTAGCATTTATCTGTCAGACCAACCATCCTACTTAGTAATATATTTAGCGAATTTTTAAAAGGTCACTAAATTGATAAAAATATTTTCAAATCTATAAAAATATCTTGAAATTGATAAAAATGAGCTAAATAAATGAAATTAATTGTGTTTTGTTAGGGGATAGTATTGTGATGATATTTCGTAAATTTGTCGCCAAGTGGGACTGTCAGTTCTACAGTCCCACTTGGCGATAAATTTGGCGATTTTTTAAAATGTCGCTAATTTGACGAAAATGTCGCCAAAAGTTCCATAGAAATATAATTATTTAGACGATATTTTTTCTACCAATTTATTTGAAGCAAATGATATGTCGCTTAGCAACGGATTCAAATCCAATGTGTTTATGCGGCAGACGATTTTTATTAAATCCTTTCCGATTTGAATAATGAAGATATGTATATAAAATAAATTTCATTGCCATTTCAATTTGGACTGAATAATATCGATTACACTCTTCAGGTTTAAACATTATTATTATTGATATATTCCGGAATTATTGATTCAGTGATTATTGATATTTTTAAGTTATTACGCCATTGTTTTATTGCGGCAAAAATTGCTGACACTCGCATATTGTACGTTGTACGAGTAATCTTCTAGGAATGCACGGGTATATCTTCTAACATACGAGAATATAAGTAGTACATGTATATTGGCATATATTTTGACATATATTGGCGTATATATTGGAATCAATTACAGTCTTCTGGTATGAAGATTAAGGGGATTAATGATATTTTCAATTTATTACGTCGTCTGTTGTATTTTGCCAAAAGCATTTGTGACTCATATTGCAATACGGGTAATCTTCTACTAATAATCGGACATTATAAGTAGTACGTTTATATATTCCCATATAATTTTAGCACTTTCATTTTGACATATATTGGAATAAATGACTGTCTTCAGATTAAAAGATTACGGGTTTATTGGTATTTGCAATTTATACATGTAATCTACTAATAGAGGTTATATTTTCTAATATACGCGTATATAATTAGTACGGGTCCCATACAATTTTAACGCTTTTATGTTGCATATATTGATTCAATTCCATATTTTTTTTTATATTTGCTTACATAAGGATCCAGGATGTTTTATTCTTCAGATATGTCCATAAAGATAATTTTATATAGCGAGTACAGAGATTCTTAAACTTCGTTTTAGGAGCAATGTATTAAATATTTTAACAGAATATTTTGATTAAAAATGCCATTTAGTATACTATAAGGATTTGCGCATGATTGTGAATTTCAAGTTTCTTTATATTATATACTCCGTACGAAGAACGGGTATGCTGCTAGTATTAATTATAAGAAAAGCAATAAGCTCCATCTTGAATGGTTTTTGGAATTGCTAAACCATTAAATTGAAAACTATGATCACTTCTTTATGAGATACTGCTTGCTAGCGAATTGAATCAAATGCATTGACATCCGACAGTCTGGGGATTAATAAGATTTCTTATTAGTCAATTTGGAATAAGAACGCATGGTTGAATAAATTTAATTAACTCGAAGTTGCTGCTGGGTCGAAAAATTTATTAACGTTAAATGAAAACCATTTGTAACTGTAATGGAATTCACTGGATTCCTGATGAAATAAAGTTATGTGGATTTTGTGGACTGCGAGGCTCCAGTTGACATTCTCTTGCATTTATATTCTATACATTGCTCAGGTCTGTTTGCGTCATAAACTACATCAGAGCGAAAATGTACGTATCTTTTTACGATCTTTTTTTTTCTTCGAAAGTTGTTTCTTGAATGAAATTCTCGAAATGTATTCTAAAAATTCTTTAAAATACGTTTTTTCAAGCTGGCAGCAGCTTGGTGATGCCAATTGATTTATTTGTATCTCTTTATGATCTTTTCTTCGCAAGTTGTTTCTTTAATAAAATTCTCGAAATGTATTCTAAAAATTCTTTAAAATATGTTTTTTCAAGTTGGCAACAGCTTGGTTGGTGATGCAGATTGATTTGTTTGTATATTTTTATGATCTTTTCTTCGCAAGTTGTTTCTTTGATAAAATTCTTGAAATGTATTTTAAAAATTCTTTAAAATATTTTTCAAGTTGGCAACAGCTTGGTGATGCCGATTCTTTGGATGCCGTTGACTGATTAGTATTAATATGCACAATTTTTAGTACTTTTAGCGTAGGTGAAATCATCATTTTGTACACATTTTATTGCTGACATTGTTTCAAAAAATTATTATAATTTTTATTGGGAAAAATGGTATAAAGATCTTATATGTTGTGTAATTCTATTTTCATTTATGAGAATTACAAGAAATTCCACTATGCTTTTGGCGTGAATAAGGAATGGTCATGGTTGTATCCTGCTGAAATCGGAGTGTTACGAAAACTGTGAACATTTCGGGTGCTTATATCGCCAAATATAATACATGAAAACGAAAAGTGTTTATACTTGTATTGCCGGAAATAGGGCATAATTTATAAATAGGCGAAAATAATTTCAATATGTTAATATTTTGAAATATTATTTCCGAAAAAAAGTAATAAATATTTAAATAAAGAGTACTTGTCCGAGCGGGATTTTGCTTTACTTTGTTTACTCGCATACAAAAAATCTTCTATTATAAGATACTGAAATATTTAGTAGTAAATCAAGTTTCTATATCAATAAGAGGTAATTTGTTTATTCAAAACTCTTTTTAAGCAATCGTCTTGCCAAGTTGTGGGAAATTGAAAAATTTCCGTCTTGTAAATTTGCTATACTAATATAAGGAAAATTATCAGTGCTAGCTATAAAGATAGTGTAAGCTACAATGCTAGCTACAAACATTATTGTAGTGCTAGCTATAAACATTACTATAGTGCTAGATATAAACATTACTATAGTGCTAGCTATAAACATTACTATAACTAACTTTACTGCTAGCTATAAACATTACGAAAATAATTTGTAGCCCTGTAAAAGCTCTACAAAGATATATAATTGAATTTTGGATTAGGTATATCTGGAAGTGTTGTTAGTATAGTGAATACAAAAAATCTGTTGTGGGCAGCACATGACTTTCCTTATATAATGCAATAAATTTACTACTTTTACAGTAAAAAAAGGTTATTCTTATAGTAGAAATTTATATTCTTTCCAAGTTATTGAATTTTCGTCAATTAGTCGTCATTTTCATTGATTTAGCGTCATTTTTATTCATTTGGCGAGATTTTCATTAATTTGGCAGCCTTGAAAAAGTCGCCAAGTTGGCGACATTCCGCCAAAATCTTGCCAACATCTCGCCAAGCGTTATGGATGGAGAAATAAGTTATTCTTATAGCAGATAAATGACTATTGGCGTTCAAATACAAAAGTATTACTCAAGGTATCTTTTCTCATGAATGGAAGAAGCTAGATCCACGAAAATGATGTCACCAAATTTATCGCAGAATATTACATATGAAAAGTGAACATGTTTCTCAAAAGTTAATATATTTTTTTTTAATTTATGGGATTTTTTGATAAATTTATTTGGAAAATGTGCAATATCTCGAAAACGGTTCATGTTAGCTTTCTAAAGTTTATGTCAATCGTTCTCTGAGGGAAAATTACATAACAAATGTCTATTTGCATAACTATATTAAAGATTTTGATTTTTTCATGATTTTTTCAAAAGTTCACTCGAAAATTTAGGGGGTTCTGAACATTCTATTGTGTTTAAAAACAATAAGTTTCCGGTATTCACGGATTGTAATTTTTGAAGCAAATTTCATTCGAATTGCTCCATTCGTTCGTGAGATATCGTCTCCACACACACACACACACACACACACACACACAGATAGACATCATCTAAAGAATATTCGATTCGTGATCAGGGATGCTTCATGCTCTCCCTTTAAAAACTCGAATTCGAATTTTCGATCCCGTTACAATACTTTCCTTATACATTATACAATGTATATAAAGAAAGTAAAAATTTAATTACTTATATATATATATATATATATATATATATATATATATATATATATATATATATATATATACATATATATATATATATTAGCCAATAATCCATCTTCAAAATACTGTACGAATAGAAGAGCATTTCATTAGTCAAATGACCGGATAAAGTAATATTTTCCACCAGTTAGTTGGAGGAATCAAATTAGTTCCAATTTGCTATTGGCAATAAAGATTTATGAACATTGCATGGGAATCATTTCTAACTGGAACGGTATTCACCACATACACGTGGAATGGCCAAGAGTTTGTGGCCATTTTTATCGAAGGGAAAGAAACTGCATCTTATGAAGTAAAGTGCATATTTCACTGTGTATAAATGGAGATAATAACTTCCTGTTTGGGCTCTAACTTTTGAATGCATATGCAAATCGAAATTAAAATTTGCAGTTTGATGTCTTGGATAAAACGCAGCTGTCTCACGAACGGTAAAACTCGGTATATTTTGAAATATTAATAAAAATTAATAATGTCTTCAAAGCGACAGGAATTATTTAAGAAATTAAATTTAATTAATAGTGTGAATTTTCTGAGTTATTGAATTTTCGACAATTTGGCAACATTTTCGTCGATTTGGCAATGTTTTGTCAATTATTTTTCAAAAGTCGCCAAGTTTATCGCCAAATGAGTCAGACGGGCAGACGGACAAACCATATTTGTTAATAAATACACCATCCGTTTACTAATTTGTCTGATTTACAATCAATTCCTAAAATGTAAAATCAAAATCTTACTTATGTTTTTATTTTAAATTTCATTAATTTGGTTTGAATCAATTATTGTGGTTTTAATCAATTTCACGACAGTTAAAATCCTCCAAATTTGTCGGCAATATCTCCAGATTCGTCACCAAGTGGGGCAGACAGTCGACCCTATTGAAACATATTTAATATATTATCTGTATATTAATTCGCTAGAAATCAAATTCATCCATAACATTAAAAATCCGAATTTTACCTATGCACTGATTTGAAATTTCATCAATTTGATGACATTTTCAAAAAGTTGCAATTTTTCCAAAATTTTTCGCCAAGGATCGATAATTACATCTGTCTTAATTAAGGGACGAAATTAAAGTAACTGAACATATTTCTAATTTAATGTTTTTAGTCTTTTATAATCTATATAAATAAAATTGAAAATCTGTCTGTCTGTCTTTCTGTCTGTCAGTATGTATGTTTGTCTCATCATCACGGGAGAACGGCAGAACCGAATTTAATGAAATTTTGTGGGTAGGCTTGAAATAGCTCCACTTTAAATTTAGTTCATGTTTCGAGTTCCTAAAAGCAGGGATTGTAGATATATTAATTAAAAACGAACAAGTAAATCTTCCATAGAGACAGCATTATGCAGACGATATTTTTTCCGCAATTTGTTTGAAGAAAATTATATCTCTGAGTTTGGTTGGAGTTTATTGAGCTTATTAGTCACATTTAAAAATTGCAGTTTTGAAACATGAATTTAAATGGAAAATCTATCACCATGGTTTATTTTTCACAGGCTCTTAATTAACAATGAAAAGTATTAAGAACTCAAAATGGTTATTTTTATTTAATTATCAGCATTTTATGAAGATACTTTCTTATATCATGTTGCCCAGTAACGCAATCAAATCAAATGTGTTTATTGATTTTTATTATTATTTTTTTGATGTCAATAATGAATAAATGGATATAAAAATATATCTTATAAATAAACGGTTTGATTTTTCTTTTAATTATACTAATTATGGACTGCGCACATCACTTTCATTTATTTTGGCAAAAGGTTTTCAAACTTATATATTGTGTTTAGCCAATAAACTTACATATTGTGTTTAGCCAAAAAATTCATTTAGCCGATTGTTGAAACAGAAAAAGAGTAGAACGAGTATATCTTCTAATACAATGGTAGTGTTTTCATTCATTATATACAAACGGGATCTGGATGTTTTATTCACATCTACAAATTCAGAGCTAGAAATTGTAAGGGATATCGCTAATTTGGCAACTTTTCATTTTTGACAAATTGACGGAAATGTCGCCAAATTGTTAAAAACGAAGCAAATCAATAAAATTTATTTTGTTTTGTTAGAAGAGAGTGCTGAAATGAAATTTTGTTATCATTTGTCTGACAGTCCAACCTCCTACTTAGGAACACAATTGGCGAATTTTTAAAATGTCACCAAATTGATAAAAATGTTTTCAAATCCATAAAAATATTTTAAAATTGATAAAATTGCGTTAAATGAATGAAATGAATTATGTTTTGTTAGGGGATAGTATTGTTATGATGTTTCGTCAATTTGTCGCCAAGTGGGACTGTCAGTTCTGCAGTCCCACTTGGCGATAAATTTAACGGAATTTTTAAAATGTCACTAAATTGACAAAAATGTCGCCAAACCTTCCATAGAGATAGCATTATTTAGACGATATTTTTTCCATCAATCTATTTGAAGGAAATAATATCACTTAGCCGATTGTTGAAACAGATTAAGAGTAGAAAGGTTACTTCCAACACAATTTCGGCAAGGATTATGTTAGAAGATATATCCAGTTCGGCATCTGTACATAATTTACTTTTCAACGAATGCGATGCAATTGCCGTGGGCTATTTCTACTAAAATATACACACACTTCTCAATCATGGAAATGTGTTCTAAATTTGGATAAATGCCTTTAATGTTATGTAAATAAAATGCAGACTTTAATTTCTAATTGAATGCTTTAATGAAACGTTTTGTAGCGATGAAGTAATGATAGTTTTGAATAAAGTGACAGACATTGAATTTAAAAGTTGTTTTCAATTGCTTCTTTTACAAGAAACAAGCGTTTTTAAATACTTTTGTTATGCAAAGCTTTTTCTATTAATGCAAATTATTTTATTATATTTTTAAAAAAATCTGATGTGGGCAGCACATGACTTTCCTTATATAATGCAGTGAATTTACTACTTTTACAATAAAAAATATCTGATGTGGACAGCACATGACTTTCCCTGCAGACTTATATCCACGTTCTCTTTATTTTAATTAAATTTATTTCACTTTTATTCAATTTTCGTTCTCATTCGGTAACCGGGCTTATTTTCAAAGGTGGCGTAGGGAAAGTACGAAAAACTAAAATATCTCGAGAACGGCTAGTCCTAGTGTAATGGAGTTGGTCTTATTCTTTTCGTCGTTAAACATTACGTATTAAACGGGCATTTAATGGATATATCTGAGTATACCTAGTTCTTTAGTTTAGATTTTGAAGATTTTTGCGGGCCGTTTTGCAAAAAAAGGCAGGTTATTTTTTTCCGAATCGTACCAAAATCTAATCAACACCAGAGTGACCTATACGTGACTCATCTACCGAATTTTGTGAAATTCGGTCTATTAGTTTTTCAGCTAGAGTGGATACAAGCTTTTGCGGGCCATTTCGCAAAAAAAGGCGGGTTCTTTTATTCCGAATCGTACCCAAAACTAATCAGCACTAGCCCCGCCCACAAGTGACTTACCTACCAAATTTTGTGAAATTCGGTCCATTAGTTTTTTAGTTACAGTGGATACAAAATCTGCACAGACAGACAGACACACAGACAGACAGACAGACAGACAGACAGACAGACAGACAGACACACAGACACACGCACAGACGTCACGCTAAAAATGGTTTTTTCGTATTCTAGAGGTCTCGAAACGTGTAGATCCGTCGAAAACTCGAGTTGTGATTTTCGGCATGATTCCAATACTTTCCTTATACATTACCATGTATTGCAGGGAAAGTAAAAATAGCTTATTCTTATAGTAGATACTTATATTATTTTTAAGATATTGAATTTTTGTCAATGAGTCGTCATTTCCAATGATTTAGCGTCATTTTTAACCATTTGGCGAGATTTTCGTTAATTTGTCAAAATTTAAAAAAGTTGTCAAGTTGGCGATATTCCGCCAAATTCGTCGTCAAAATCTCTCCAAGCGTTATGGAAGGAGAAATACGTTATTCTTATAGTAGGTGCATGACTATTGGCGTTCAAATACAAAAGTATTACTCAAAGTATCTTTTCTTATGAATGGAACGAGCTAGATTCCCGAAAATGATGTCATCAAATTTATCGCGTATGAAATTATTACGCGTGAAAAGTGAACATGTTTCTCAACAGTTAATATATATTTTTTTTAATTTATGAGATTTTTTGATAAATTTATTTGAAAAATGTACAATATCTCGAGAACGGTTCATGCTAGCTTTCTAAAGTTTATGTCAATCGTTTTCTAAGGAAAAATTACATAAGAAATGTCTATCTGCGTAACTATATTAAAGGTTTTGATTTTTTGAAGATTTTTTCAAAATCTCACTCAAAAATTTAGGGGGTTCTGAACATTCGATTGCGTTTGTAAACAATAGGCTTCCAGTATCCATGGATTGTAATTTTTATACCAAATTTCACTTGAATCGCTCTATTTATTCGTGAGACATCGTCTCCACAGACTCACTGACACACACACACACACACACACACACACACACACACACACACACACACACACACACACACGCACAGACACCTCAATAATATTTTATTCGTGATCAGGGATGCTTGAAACGTGCTTTCCCGTCGAAAACTCGAATTCTAATTTTCGACCCCGTCATTATACTTTCCTTATACATTTTGTATATAAGGAAAGTAATAAAATATTAGCTCTTTCAAAGAATATAGTGCGCTTGGAGGTATTTGAACCATTTATGTTTTATATTATGTGTTTTATATTATTATGTTTTATATTTTTGCTGATAAATTTAATTTTCATTTTTACTTTTAATTTTTAGTTTGATTCTTTTTAATTTGAATTTATTTCTTCATTTCTAGTTATTTACAGTTCTAGTTATCAACTCAAAAGTGCACTTTTCAGTCGCAAAATTTGAAAAGAAAAATCTGATGTGGACAGCACATGACTTTCCCTGCAGACTTATCCACGTTCTCTTTATTTTAATTAAATTTAATTCACTTTTAATTCAATTTTCGTTCTCATTTGATAACTAGACTTTTTTTCAAAGGTGGTGCAAAAAAAAAAAAAAAAAAAAAAAAAAAAAAAAAAAAAAAAAAAACGAAAAACTAAAATATTTCGAGAACGGCTAATCCTAGTGTAATGGGGTCGGTCTTATTCTTTTTTTCGTTAAAAATTAAGTATAAAATAAGCATTTAATGGATATATTTGAGCATACGTAGTTTATTTTAGATTTTGGATATTTTTGCGGGCCATTTTGCAAGAAAAGGCAGGTTATTTTTTTTTAACCGTACCAAAATCTAGTCAGCACCAGAGTGACCCACAAGTGATTTATCTACCGAATTTTGTGAAATTCGGTCCATTAGTTTTTCAGATAGAGTGGATAAAAGCTTTTGCGGGCCATTTCGCAAAAAAGGCGGGCTCTTTTATCCCGATTCGTACCCAAAACTAATCAGCACCAGATTCGCCCACAAGTGACTTACCTACCAAATTTTATGAAATTTAGTCCATTATTTTATTAGTTAGAGTGGATACAAAGTCTGCACAGACAGACAGACAGACAGACACACAGAGATCACGCTAAAAATAGTTGTCTCTTATTCTAGAGGTCTCGAAACATGTAGATCCGCCGAAAACTCGAGTTGCGATTTTCGGCATGATTCCAATACTTTCCCTATACATTACCATGTATTGCAGGGAAAGGAAAAATCTGATCTGGGCAGCACATGACTTTCTCTGCAGACTTATGTCCACGTTCTCTTTATTTTAATTAAATTTATTTCACTTTTAATTCAATTTTCGTTCTCATTCGGTAACCGGACGTATTTTCAAAGGTGGTGTAGAGAAAATACGAAAAACTAAAATATCTCGAGAACGGCTAATCCTAGTGTAATGAGGTTGGTCTTATTCTTTTCGTCGTTAAAAATTACGTATTAAACGAGCACTTAATGGATATATTTGATTATACGTAGTTTTGGCGATTTTTAGATTTTTGCGATTTTTGCGGGCTATTTTGCAAAAAAAAGGCAGATTATTTTTTTTCTGAATCTTACCAAAATCTAATCAGCACCAGGGTGACCCACAAGTGACTTATCTGCCAAATTTTGTTAAATTCGGCCCATTAGTTTTACCGCTAGAGTGGATAAAATCTTCTGCGGGCCATTTCGCAAAAAAAGGCGGGTTCTTTTATCCCAAATCATATCCAAAACTAATCAGTTCTAGACTCGCCTACAAGTAACTTACCTACCAAATTTTATGAAATTCGGTCAATTAGATTTTTAGTTAGAGTGGATACAAAATCTGCACAGACAGACAGACAGACACAGAGACAGACACACAGACAGACACACACACAGACGTCACGCTAAAAATGGTTTTTTCGTATTCTAGAGGTCTCGAAACGTGTAGATCCGTCGAAAACTCGAGTTGCGATTTTCGGCATAAATTCCAATACTTTCCCTATACATTACCATGTATTGCAGGGAAAGGAAAAATCTGATGTGGGCAGCACATGACTTTCCCTGCAGATTTATGTCCATGTTCTCTTTATTTCAATTATATTTAATTCACTTTTAATTCAATTTTCGTTCTCATTTGATAACTGGACTTCTTTTCAAAAGTTGCGTAGAGAAAATACGAAAAACTAAAATATCTCAAATATCTCGAGAACGGTTAATCCTAGTTTAAAGGGATTGGTCTTATTCTTTTCTTCGTCAAAAATTATGTAGATTTTTTCCGAATCATACCAAAATCTAATCAGCTCGAGATTGTCCCACAGGTCACTTATCTACCGAATTTTGTGAAATTCGGTCCATTAGTTTTTCCCCTAGAGTGGATAAAACTTTTGCGGGCCATTTCGCAAAAAAAAGACGGGTTCTTTTATCCCAAATCGTACCCAAAATTAATCAGCACCAGACTCGCCCACAAGGGACCTACCTACCAAATTTTATGAAATACGGTCCATTAGTTTTTTAGTTAGAGTGGATACAAAATCTGCACAGACAGACACACAGGCAGACAGACACACAGACAGACAGACAGACACACAGACACACAGATGCACTCACAGACGTCACGCTGAAAATGGTTTTTTCGTATTCTAGAGGTCTTGAAACGTGTAGATCCGTCAAAAACTCGAGTTGCGATTTTCGACATGATTCCAATACTTTCCCTATACATTACCATGCATTACAGGGAAAGTAAAAATCTGATGTGGGCAGCACATGACTTTCGCTGCAGGCTTATATTGACGGTCTCTTTATTTTAATTACATTTAATTAACTTTTAATTCAATTTTCGTTCTCATTTGATAACTGGACTCCTATTTCCAAAGGTCCTCCACCTATTTCCAAAGGTGGCGTAGAGAAAATACGAAAAAACTAAAATTTCTCGAGAATGACTAGTCCTAGTGTAATGTGGTTGGTCTTATTCATTTTTTCTTTAAAAATTACGTATTAAACAAGCATTTCATGGATATATTGGAGCATACGTAGTTTTTTATTTTAGATTTTGGCAATTTTTGCAGGCCATTTTGCAAAAAAAGGCAGGTTATTTTTTTCCGAATCATACCAAAATCTAATCAGCACCAGGGTGTCCCACAAGTGATTTACCTACCAAATTTTGTGGAATTTGGTTTATTAGAACCAGATTCGCCCACATGTGAGTTGCCTACCAAATTTCATGAAATTCGGTCAATTACTTTTTTAGTTAGAGTGGATACAATATCTGGACAGACAGACACACAGACTCACAGACACACAGACAGACACACAGACAGACACACAGACACACAGACTCACAGACACACAGACACACAGGCAGACACACAGACAGACACACAGATACACACACAGACGTCACGCTAAAAATAGTTTTCTCGTATTCTAAAGGTCTCGAAAAGTGTAGATCCGTCGAAAACTCGAGTTGCGATTTTCGGCATGATTCCAATACTCTTCCTATACATTACGATGTATTGCAGGGAAAGTAAAAATGGTCAAAATACTACTGATATACCTTTCCAAATTAAGACATCATTATTAAATCTGCATAGTAAAATATTTGACATTCTAAATATACATACAAAAGAGTCGGCGCTGGTATCAAACCTATTGAGCCAAACTGATTTTGAGTGAATAACGTCTCACAAAATAAATACAGTTATATAATTACAGCAAAATAAATACAGTTCCAATCATATCCTGGAAGGATTTTCAAAGAGTTATAAATTACTCACTTACAGAGAGCACTTTCAACTTCGAGATGTAAGCAAAGCAATTTTTTAAAATTGGAAAATTTTCAATCTTCGTCAACTTGACAAGATGTTAGCTCCCAAATTATAAGAAATTTGGGAATTTTTGGTCTGAAAACGGAATTCCCTATTGAACATTTTTGTTCTTACTATTTTTACTTTCCTTATATACATAATGTATAAGGAAAGTATTGTGATGGGGTCGAAAATTCGAATTCGAGTTTTCGACGGGAGAACACGTTTCAAGCATCCCTGATCACGAAGCACACATTTTTGAGGTGATGTTTGTGTGTGTGTGTGTGTGTGTGTGAAAGTATGTGTGTGAGCGAAAGTATGTGGGTGTGTGTGTGTACTGGAAGCCTATTGTTTTTAAACATAATAGAATGTACAGAACCCCACTAAATTTTCGAGTGAAATCTTGAAAAAATCATCAAAAAATCAAAGCCTTACATAAAGTTACTCAAATAGACATTTCTTATGTAACTTTTCCTTAGAAAACGATTGACATAAACTTTAGAACACTAGCATCAACCGTTCTCGAGATATTGCACATTTTTTAAATAAATTTATCAAAAAATCCCATAAATTACAAAAAATACATTAACTGTTGAGAAACATGTTCACTTTTCATATGTAATATCATGCAATAAATTTGGTGACATCATTTTCGTGGATCTAGCTCGTTCCATTCACGAGAAAATATACTTTGAGTAATACATTTGTATTCGAACACCAATAGTCATTTATCTCCTATTAGAATAACTTACTTCTCCGTTTATAACGCTTGACGAGATTTTGGTGACGAATTTGGCGGAATGTCGCCAACTTGGCGACTTTTCTAAATGTTGCCAAATTAACGAAAATCTCGTCAAATGGATAAAAATGACACTTAATCAATGGAAATGACGACTAATTGACGAAAATTCAATATCTTGGAAAGAATATAAGTATCTACTGTAAGAAAAATCTATTTTTTACTTTCCCTGCAATACATGGTAATGTATAGGGAAAGTATTGGAATCATGTCGAAAATCGCAACTCGAGTTTTCGACGGATCTACACGTTTCGAGACCTCTAGAATACGAAAAAACTATTTTTAGCGTGACGTCTGTGTGTGTGTCTGTGTGTCTGTCTGTTTGTCTGTGCAGATTTTGTATCCACTCTAACTAAAAAACTAATGGACCGAATTTCACAAAATTTTGTAGGTAAGCCACTTGTGGCCGGGGCTGGTGCTGATTAGTTTTGGGTACGATTCGGAATAAAAGATCCTGCCTTTTTTTGCGAAATGGCCCGCAAAAGCTTGTATCCACTCTAACTGAAAAACTGATGGACCGAATTTCACAAAATTCGGTAGATGAGTCACTTGTGGGTTACTTTGGTAGTAGTATATATATACACGTATGAGCGCACATGTACTATATACACTAAAAACTATATTTTATAGCTTATTTTTATCTTTTTATATAAAAAAAAAGGTATCGATCCATTTTAATATTAAAAACATGATTTTATATCAAAATAAGGCCTTTTTTACATTTAGACCAAATTTTAACTTTTTTTTAGATAAATGCGTGAGATCAAAGATAGGCTGCCCCATATTGGGGCTACCTCATACATAGGTTAAATAAATGCGTGAAAACTTCTAAATGAATCCTCTAAGCTTTAAAATAAATGGGGGGACCGTTAGTCCCCCCATAAAAGAAAAAAATATATAGATATGAAAAATATATATTTTCAGGTTTATAGATTCAAAGGATAGGTATTTATAAAAAAAAAATGAGTTATTTTTAAAAAAAATAACAAAATGGCTCATCTGACCCTAAGGTGATCTGGAACTCTGATTCCACAGCTGTTTTAGAATTCTAGAACCAGAGTTCCAGATCACTCTTCGGATCAGGCGCCAAGGACAATACAAACATATAAACATTCAGGACATGAATCCACAGATTCAACCCACCACTTATTATATTTCGATGAGTGTCGTTCTATTGGATCTACGACAAGAAACGACTGACGTCATTTTTGGCATTAAATCATCTACCCGAATTGATTAACAATCCGGGCGAGATTTGAACCGGGGGCCTATTGTATATTAGCCCCGCGCGTTACGTGCATGCCATGGGTACCCACAATTTGAAGAACTATTCATTAATATAACCTTTACATTTGAAAAAACAACTTAAACAATTTGAAAAAACAGTCAAGCAGAATACTTTTAAAGATCAATAGTTTTAGTTTATCTGATCAAAAAATAGTGATGTTTATAAAACGTTATATATTTTTAAAATGAGACATTTTTTAGTGCTGCCATCTAACGAAAAAAATCTGTAATAAGTCTTCACACATCTTAAAACATTCTTAAGGCCATTCATTCTTAAGGTCTTCACACATCTTAAGAGATAAATTTTAAAGTAAAGATTTTAATTTATCTGATCGGAAAAAATAATGTTTATAATATCCGTTTTACTATCACCGTTACGTAACGAGGAAGTGATAAACAAAGTCGCTTCGTTAGATGTTTTATTATGTGGATGAAAAAACACTGACTGATAAATAAAGTCTTCTGATTAAATGTTTTATTATGGAGGATGAAAAAAACGCGTCCGTAATTTCCGGACGCGTTTTATAGGTAATATGAACACATAAGTATGGTGATAAAAGTCATCTAAAGAAATAGTTTTAAAGAATTGATGTTAAATAATTAAAATAGTGCTGCCCTCTATATGTGTAATATTAAATCAAGAACTTATAAAATTAAATTATACAGCTCCTTTATTTAAATCTATTAATTCACCTTTTTGATTAGTAATCCTCATTTTTATTCTTTCAACAGGATCCACTTTAACAGGAAAAAATATCCAATTATTAAATTCTTTTGAAATTATACTACCTGGAGGGTTTTTATTAGTGAAAGAATATATAACTTCTGAATTATATTGATTTATTAAAGATCCTTTTACAACATCACAGTGAATATAAATATTATCATTTCCATTAGATATATCAGCAATATGTTCACCTTCAATCTCTGTTTCTTCATAATAACTTCCATATGTCGGTTTTAAAAAGCCTATAATTTTATGAAAGTTACTTTCTGTAAAATCAATTACCCAATTTTTTTTCAGTTTAATAGATATTCTTTGTCTTGCTTCAATAATACCAAATTTCACAGGTGGATCCTTACCAAATATTTTCATCATATACTCATTTAAACCTCTTACAGTATAATTACCATTTGAGATAATAATTGTTATATCTGTGTCTAAACTGATTTTTATATCTTTGTCTAATGTATACATTCTAAATTTGTTATTTCCATAATTCTTACTTATATTAAACCAGGAAACTTCCATTGAGAATGAGTGTAAAGCTAATTTTTTTATTTTAAGAGGTGTAATAAAATTTACAGTAAATTCCTCTGATTTCTCATGACCTTCAGATTTTAATTTTATCATTTATACATAACAAAATTTTCATTATAGTCACTAGGTTTTTGTGTAGGAAATGATTTGAGAACATTTTTAGGTGATATACCTTTATTCCTTTCTCTTATATATTTCATACAAAATATACCACATTTCACAGATGAAGGTTTCTGTAAAAAACTATCATTATAACCTATTTTTTTATTGGATGTAACAAGAAATGATTTAATATTTTTAGGAATATAGTCCTTCTTCATATTGTCATATTCACCAATCGGATCAAAATATTCCACATATTTATATTTAGGATCATTATAATAACAAACCCAATGAGTTCCGGGACCTGTTGATACATCTAAATTAATGATTCCATTTTCAAATTTTCCTATTGTTTTAGGTAATAAATCGGAGGTAAACACACCTCTAAATCCTTTTTCATTTTTCATATTTTCTATAATCATTTTGTCACTGATTCCCACTGTTGATATATTCCCTTTCCAAGTTTTTTTTTTCCCAGACCCCTTTTTTTGCACAGCTGAACTAGCTAATCCATGTAAAGCACCTGTTGCTAATGCTGGAACTGCAATTTTAGCAGCGGTTATTAAAGAGGGTATAAGTGCTGTTAGAAATGGTAAAAATCCTCCATTTTTATCTAATTGAGTTTTACTGATTGTAATTCTTTTTTTATCATTAATATGATTAATTTGAGTTTTAGTTAAATACATCTCATGATTAGGAGTTTTAGATTTATCTATTTGTAATGTTTCTTCTACTTTATTTTTAAAAGCTGATTTAAGTTTATTTTTCTGACCTTCACTCAAATAAATTTTATATTTTATCATTTATTAACAGAGGAATTGTTTATGATATCGTTGTACATCATTATAAGTCATTTCTTTATTTTTTAATAACATATCTAACAATAAAGTTACTTGATTATACAATTTCTTTGATTTACTTCCGTTACATATTTTTTCTGTTAAATTTGATAATACATTCAATCCTTTACCGACCTTCATTTCTTTACTACTTCGAATCATATTTAATCTATGCATATAATTTTGCAACATATTTTCTTTATTTTTAATTTCTTTTATATCATTCTTTTTCTGGTTTAATTCCTCCTCTGAAAAATTTTTAGCCCTAGAAATTGTACTTTTTAAGTTGCCTCTTTTCTTAGATAATCCTTCTTTTAACTGTTTAGCTCTTCCATACATCTCCTCTAATTTTTCTTGATCGTTTAAAAATACTGATGGTCTGTATAATTTTTCCTCTTTTAAATATTTTAAATTTAAATTTTGATCGATATCATAAGTATAAGATACTAATTCTTTCACAGCTTCAATAGGCTCTTCTACAGATGGAAATGAAATATTTTCTACAACATTTTGAATACTTTTCACAACTTCTTTATTTGATTTTTCATATTTTTCAATTTCTTGAGTGACTGGTTTATGAAATTCTTCTAAGGTCTTTTGAATACCTATTTTTTCTTTTAGTTGATCTTCATTATTCTTTCTTATTTCTTTTTCTATTTTTACTATTTTAATTGAATCTTTTATTTGCTTTAAAAACTTGTGTTTCCGTTCTTTTTCTAAGTTCATTTATATAATATTAATTTTTTACTGCAGCAAATTTTATTTTTACTGCTAGTAAATTATGATAAAAATTAAAGATTACACAGAACCAGAAGAATTACCTGATCCTAAACAACATCCTTTGTTACCTAAACATCCATTTAGATTACTTATAGTAGGATCTTCAGGTTCAGGTAAAACAAATTTACTATTAAATTTGATTTATGATTTATTATTTTTTGATACATTATATATATGTGCAAAAGATTTATACGAACCTAAATATTCTAAATTACAAGAAAAATATACAATGTTTGATGATATAGAAAGAGAAGATATTTTGAAATGTAAGAATATAAAGAATAAGAAAACATTATTAGAATTATATGATAAATACAAAAAAACAGAAGTATTCTTTTCTTCAGATGATTTTATTACTGTAGATGATTTAAATCCTACATTAAAGAATTTAGTTATTTTTGATGATTGTGTGACTGAGAAAGATCAAAAAAACATTCAAGAATTATTTATCAGAGGTAGAAAGAAAAACGCATCCCTTATTTATTTATCTCAGTCATATTTTTTAACACCTATAGATATAAGAAAGAACTGTAATTACTTTATATTTTTCAATCTACAACCAAAAGAAATTCAACAGATTATAAGAGAGATAGATGGTAAATTAAGTACTGAAGAATTCAAACAAATATATAATAAAAGTGTTCAAGAAAAATATGATTTTTTTATGTTAGATTTAGTTAATCCAGAAATAAGATACAGGAAAAAATTTAATCCTTTATAAATGGATGTATATTTAGAAAAAAGATTATATGTTTACAGAAAGAGTAGAAATTTGTATCAAAAGATAAGTATTTCATTATCATTAAGTAAGGTTATTCTAAGTGGAACGGGTTTATCAGCAATAGCCTTTCTACCGCTTGCTTTTTTAAGTTTATCAGTTGGTATAGTAGAAGCTATAGATCTTACATTAAAAATTGCAGAAAGGAAAGAAGAATATAGACATTGTTATAATTTTTATAAAGAACTCATTAATTCGTTTAAAGCTAAGGATATGACAGAAGAAGAAATTTATATGTGTGAAAAGGATTTCATAAAAAGTTTAAAATTTAATCCAGTTGAAAAATACGTAAAACAAATGCAATTGAATGGATATAAATTTCTAAATAAATAAATGGTTTGTAAAAAGAAAGGTGGTGATATTGTTGGATGGATACAAGATAAAGTAAATCTTCCAGAAATGCATTTACCAGGATATCAATATTGTGGCCCAAATACAAAATTAGAAAAAAGATTAAAAAGAGGTGATCCTGGAATAAATAGAGTTGATAAAGCATGTAAAGAACATGATATTGATTACAATAAAACAAAAGATACAAAACTGAGACATGTTGCTGATCAAAAATTAATAGATAATTTAAATGCTATACAAGATCCAACATTTCAAGAAAGATTAGCTAGAGGAATTATTAAACCTATTATTAAAGTTAAAAAAACTTTTGGATTAGGTCTTTCTATATATTGTGTCAAGTGTAAAGATAAAACCCCAACTAAAAATTATCATAAAACTACTTCTAAAAATAATAAACGAATGGGTAAAGGTATCTGTACTATTTGTGGAAGTAAAAAGAATACTTTTTTAGGGAGTTAAAAGAGACATATTATAATCCAGAAACAGGTTATTGTGGTATTCAAGAATTGAAAAGAAAAACAGGGTTACCTAATGTTGAAGAATTTTTACATGAACAAGATGTATATACTAGATATAAACCTGTCATTCGTAAATTTAAAAGAAGAAGGGTTTATGTTCCAAACAGTAATAATCAATTTGACGCTGATTTGTTATTTATAAAAAATTATAGCAAATATAATGATGGAACTAATTATTTATTAACTGTTATAGATGCTTTTAATAAATATGCTTGGGCTTTTCCTATAAAAAAAAACATCTGAAGAAGTTGTACAAGGTTTTAAACAAGTTTTTAAAGAAAGAATACCAAAATTCATTTTGACAGATGAAGGTACTGAATTTACAGGAAAACAGACCCAAAAACTATTCAAAGATAATAATATACATTGGTTTACAACTAAAAATAAAGAAATAAAATCTGCAATAGCTGAGAGATTTAATAGAAGTATAAGAGAAAAAATTATAAAATATATGCATGCTAACAATACTAAAAGATATATTGATGTATTACCAAAATTACTTAAAAATTATAACAATTCATATCATAGATCTATAAAAATGACACCCGTTGAGGCTAGAGAAAATGAATCTCAAGTTTATAAAAATTTATATACGAAAAAGATCATGAAAAAACCTAAATTTAAGATAGGGGATAGTGTTAGAATATCTACAATTAAGAAAACATTCAGGAAAGTAGATGATTCTACATTCACTGAAGAGATTTTTATAATTTCTGAAGTATTGAAAACAGATCCAATTACTTATCGATTAAAAGATTTAAACAGTAAAGAAATTGAAGGAACTTTTTATGAAAATGAAATGGTAAAATATAATAAAAAAGATGATGTATATAAAATTGAAAAAATCATAAAAAAGAAAGGAAATAAGTATTTTGTAAAATGGCTAGGATATCCAGATGAATTTAATAGTTGGACATCTGAATTAGTTTAAATATAAATGAAGATGAAATTAATCTATGATTCGGAAGAAGAAGAATATTTTTATGTTATCGATTACGAAAGTTTAAAACAAAGATATAATAGTAGAGTTTGTTATTTTAATCGATTAAGAAGGAGATATAATATATCTCAAGAAGTTGAGGATATGTTTTTAAAATTTTTAGATTTTATGTATTATGAGAAATCAATTAACTATTACTATTTTATGAAAAAGATTTGTGATATTTTAAATATTGAAAATAATATAAAGGTTCAAAGTGTTAAAAAGAAATATGAAAAAATATGGAATGATTTCTTACAAAGTATTTCAAGAAATGTTTCTTAATAAATGGAGCTTACAAAAAAGTGTATACACTGTTTGACTATGAAATCAGTAAATGAGTTTTACATATATCATAGAAATGAAAAAATTTATTTCCAAAGTCATTGCAAATGTTGTGATTCCATAATCAAATATAAAAAATTTAAATGTGAATGTGGTATGCAATATACCTATACACATAAAAAGAGACATTTAAAAAGTATTTATCACAGTAAGCATGGAAAAAGTATTGTAAAAAATGTTTCCTAATAAATGGAGCTCAACTTAAAGTCAAAGACTATTAATGAACTTAGAAAAGTAGTAAAATTATTGAATATTAAACAACCTAAAGGTTGTAAGAAGGTTGATTTAATTAAATTATTAACTAAATATATCAGAAAAACAGGGGAATATAAACCTGTATTAGTAGATTTATTAAATTTAGATTTGTCAGCATACTTGGAAAAAAAGAAAAAAATATTTATTGATAAACCTAAAAAACGTAAAAAAATTAAAAAGATTTTTGATTCTTTTAATTTAAGATTTGATAAAAATGATTTTAAATCTGTCTTTCCTGAAGAAAATGTATTTACAGTAGAAGAAAATCTTGAAAAATTATTTACAGAAGATAGAAAATGTCGTATATGTGGTAAATATTATGAAGATGAAGAAGAACATATAAAGAAAGACTTAATGATTAAAAGATCAAAACAAAAAAGAAAATGTATTACTTGCGGTATATATTATAAACATTTAGATAATCACATATCAAGTCGAAAACATAAAAAAGCATTAGATGAAGGTAATGTAGAAATTAAGGAATATGAAACTGCTTATAAATCTAGATTAAGATCATATAGAATTAATAATTTTAATAATATTAAAATCCCTCTAGAATTTTTAGAAGAGAAAAGAAAGGTTGTAATAGAAAAAATAAAGCATATTATGAAAGAATTTAACGGAATAAAGGTAAATTTTAAATTGTTTTGTTTGTATAAATTAAATGAAGAAATTCAAGAATTTACATTCAAAACTGAGAATCAAATTATATTAAAATCTAATGATTTACATACTTTTTATGATTATGTTATTGACAACTTAATAAATGAATCTGATGATTTTATATCAAAAGGATCTGGTTGGAGTCTTGAAGAAATTAAATTTTTAGAATTGAGAATAAATAAGTATCAACCCTTAAGAGGATCAAGTTATATTGATTTACCTGAAAAAATTAAATCTAAACAAGCCATAATAAATGTAAAAAATAAAGATAATAAATGTTTTATGTGGTCAATATTATCAGCAATTCATCCTGTTGATGACCCAGACCGTCCGACCTACCAGAAAGGTGTAAGGTAACTGTATGGACGGCCGGGAAGTGCCACCCAATTTAGACCGGAACCCAGTGGGGGAGGCATCCACAGGGACCGTACCCTCCTTCGCCTACCACCAACCTCTCGGAAGGACTTACGGACCCACATGTTTAACGTGATCGTACTCCGCATGAACACGGCGGCATATGTGGCAGCGTGCAAATCTAGCGCGCAAACCACGGGGATACCGCACCCGAGATGGCCAACAGCACGCGGCGTTCCGAGGTGGTCACCCACCAAGTACTAACCGCGCCCGATGCTGCTTGACTTCGGTGATCTAACGAGAACCGGTGTTTTCAGCACGGTACGGCCGTTGGCCTGCAATTCATCCTGTAAAAAAAGATCCTCAAAGAGTGTCAAAATATGAACAATATAAAGATGAATTAAATTTTAAAGGAATTGATTTTCCTGTTTCATTAGACAATATTAAGAAATTTGAAAAACTAAATAATATATCTGTAAATGTTTATAGTTATAATGGTTCAATTTATCCACTTAGAATAACTAACAATAAATTAGAAAAACATGTAAACTTGTTTTATATGAAAGATCATTATTGTTGGATTAAAAATATGAATAGTTTGATCAGATCACAAATTACTAATAATCATATATTTTTATGTGATAGATGTTTAAATTATTTTTATTCTGAGGAAAGATTAAAGATACATGTGGAATACTGTAAAGATGCTGTCACAATTAATATGCCTAAAAAAGATGAAGTTATTCAATTTAAAAATCATGAAAGAAAAATGAGAGTACCATATACTATATATGCTGATTTTGAATCTCTCTTACCTAAAATTGATACATGTGAGCAAGATCAAACTAAATTATATACTGTGAAATATCAAAAACATGTAGTAGATGCATTTTGTTATTATATCAAATATGAAAATGAATACTTTAAACCTCCTGTTGTTTATAGAGGACCAGATACAATCAAAAAGTTTGTATCTATGTTAAAAGAGGATACACTTAAAATTGAAAAAATGATAGAAGACAAAACTAAAAAATATGAAAATATCAAATCAATGATAGAGTTCGATAAAAATCATTATAAAAGAACTAATATTTGTCATATATGTGAAAATCAAATCTTAAATGATGAAAAAGTAATTGATCATTGTCATATAACTGGAAAATATAGAGGTCTAGCTCATAATGTTTGTAATTTAAATTATCAAATTCCAAAATTTATTCCAGTAAAAATTCATAATTTAACAGGTTATGATTCTCATTTGTTTATAAAAGAACTTGGATTTGATCAATCAAAAATAGATGTTATACCTAATACTGAAGAAAAATATATATCTTTCAGCAAAAAAATAGGAGGTATGAAATTGAGATTTATTGATTCATTTAAATTTATGTCTTGCAGTTTAGATAATTTATCAAAAAACTTGAGACCAGAGAATGAAATAAATAGATATCCTCCAAAAATACGAAAAATGAAATATATAAAATACTTAAAATCAAAATTTAGAGAGACATCATTACATTTTCCTGATGATAAATTAGATCTCATTACAAGAAAAGGTGTATATCCTTATGATTATATGGATTCTAGAGATAAATACAAAGAAACAGAATTACCTTCAAAAGACAAATTTTATAATAAATTGAATGAATGTAATATAACTGATGAAGAATATAAACATGCTCAACGTGTTTGGAAAGAATTTAATATAAAAAATTTAGGTGAATATACAGATTTATATGTTAAAACAGATGTATTAATTTTAACAGATGTATTTGAAAATTTTAGAGATGTTTGTTTAAAAACTTATAAATTAGATCCAGATTGGTATTTTACTGCTCCTGGTTTATCTTGGGATGCTATGTTAAAAATAACAAAAGTTAAATTAGATTTATTAAATGATTATGATATGATTCTCATGATAGAAAAAGGTTTAAGAGGAGGTGTTTCACAATGTTGTAATAGATATGGAAAAGCTAATAATAAATATATGAAAAATTATGATAATAGTAAAGAATCTAATTATTTAATGTATTTAGATGCTAATAATTTATATGGATGGGCTATGAGTCAATATTTACCATATGGAGAATTTAAATGGTGTAATGATTATGAAAAAAATTATGTTAAACGCGAATTATATAATAATAAAATAAAAGATGAGATTGGATATATATTTGAAATTAGTTTAAGATATCCAAAAGAGTTACATGATTATCATTCAGATTTACCATTATGTCCTGAAAATAGAATTCCTGAAAATTCGAAACAAGGTAAGTTATTAACAACTTTACACGATAAAGAGAAATATGTAGTTCATTATAGAAGTTTAAAACAATATTTGAAAATGGGTTTAAAGGCTGTAAGAGTACATAGAGTATTACAATTTAAACAATCGAATTGGTTGAAAAAATATATAGATTTAAACACTGAAATGAGAAAGAAAGCTGCTAATGATTTTGAGAAAGATTTTTATAAATTAATGAATAATTCCATATTTGGAAAAACTATGGAAGATATAAGAAAACGAATCGATGTAAGATTATGTTGTAATTATGATCAAGTTAAAAAATTAATTGCTAAACCTAATTTCAAATGTAGAACTATTTTTGATGAAAATTTGGTAGCTGTTCATATGAAAAAAACAAAACTATATTTTAATAAACCGATTTATGTTGGAATGAGTATATTAGATTTATCTAAACATTTAATGTATGATTTTCATTATAATGTTATGAAACCGAGATATAAAGATAATATTAAGTTATTATATATGGATACAGATAGTTTTATATATGATATTAAAACAGATGACTTTTATGAAGATATGAAGTCTATGATTGATTATTTCGATACATCTGATTATCAAGTAAATAATCTGTATAATATGCCTAGATGTAATAAAAAAGTATTAGGTAAAATGAAAGATGAAAATAACGGTGTGATTATGGAAGAATTTGTAGGTTTAAGAAGCAAAATGTATTCAATAAGATTAGAAAAACAGAGTGTTGAAGAATATAATAATAATAATGAAGACCATAAAGAATTTGAAACTAAGAAGTCTAAAGGTACTAAGACTAGTACCGTTAAAAACAGAATATCATTTGAAGATTATAAAGACTGTTTATTAAATAAAAAAGATCAATATAGAACACAGAATTTAATTAGAAGTAAGAAACATGAATTGTATTCAATTCAAGTAAACAAGATAGCTTTATCAGCAAAAGATGATAAAAGATTTATATTAGAAGATGGTATGAATACTAGAGCTTTAGGACATTATAAAAATGTTTACTAATAAATGGATGAGTGCTTAGGTGATATTCGAGCTTTAAATTTTACAAATTCTGTAGAAATTTACTATATGACTTATCTTTGTAATGTATTGTATGATTTATATATAAAATATGATTATAATAAAAAACTATTATCAGAAAGTTTTCATAGGTTGACTGAATTAATTGAAAAAGAAGAAAATGAAGATATTAAATTGAAAGGATTAGGAGTTTTATATGTTATTTCAAAGAATTTATTCTATTGGTCATGAATTTATAAAAACTAATAAATGGATGTTAAATGATTTATATCCTAGGAGACCTAAAATGTTTGAATTAAATGATTTATATCCTAGGATATATTTTGATATAAAGGTATATTTAAGTATGCTTAATCAATATATTAGAGTAATAACTATTTTATTAATATCTCTATAATTCAGGGGGGGGGATGACTATCCCCCCTATAATGTTTATAAAAAAATGTTTACTAATAAATGGAAGAGTTCAATAGACTGAGAGGTTATCCCAAGACGTTTAAATTAAATGATTTATATCCTGGAGAATATGATCTGATATCATTGAAAAAAATTAAAACTAAATATGGAAACACAGTAATCGCAAAGTTATATGTGGAAGATGAAGAAATGGATTATTATCTAGCAAATATACATGGACAACTTTCTGATAAATCAATAAATGAAATCAATAAAGGTATATATATATTTAAGTATTCAGGTATGATTAATGATAAATATGAATATGAATTAGAGAAAGCTTAAATTTTATATTTTTAATCTGATTATTTAACATCTTTAAAACTATCTATAGATATTAAAAGTTATATTATTTTCTTCCTTTTTATCACGCTTTTATATTCTTCTTAAATAAATGAATAGAAGAAAAAGTAAAAAAATACTAGGATTTTTAAAGGTTTTATTGAAACCTAAGAATATATTAAATGAAATATTTTCTATGAAAAAGAAAGGAGGTGGTTTAAAAATTCTTCCTAAATAAATGATTTATGATTTAAGTGATACTCGTTATTATTATAATGATCACATTAAAAGTTATGAATTAAGAGAAATTCATCCAAAAGAACATCGTTCAGATGAGAATGCTACCTATGTTTTTCATATTAATGATACTAAAGCAAAAATTTTATATTCTAGAGGATATCTTGAACTAAAATTAAAAATTACAAAAAATGATAAATCATCCATTGGAAACGAAAATGTGAGTCTGGTAAATGGTGGAGGTTTTATCAAGACTTTAAAAGTACATATAGGAGATACTGAAATTGAATCAAATACACAGTCAAATTTTTCAATCATGAATCATGTTTTAAGATTAATTCATTATACTCCTGATTATGTAACATCACAAGCTCAAAATGAATTTTTTTATCTAGATACATCTGATTCAGCTGACCGTAATGAGTTCAAATATGATGGTACTTTAGAAGATACTACTAAAATAACTGAGTTTTTTAATAATTTGAAAATGAATAAAGATTATAACGAAGGAATCGTAAAGAGATGGGAACTAACGAAAGATAGCAATGTCATTAAAATATGGACACCTTTAAAAGATATAATCGATTTCTTTAGAGAATATGAAAAGATAATTTCAGGTTTTGAAGTGAAAATAGAAATTCAAAGAAATGAAAATAAAAATATGATATATACTAATATAAGAAACGAAAATTATAAGGTAGTAGTTGAAGGTTTAACCTTGCATTTACCTTATATAGAATTAAAACATTCTGCAGAAAGCTTGTTTCTGGAATCATATCTATCTGATAAAGATATAGAGGTAAATTGGGATCGACATAGATTTAAGATGGTAGGCCCTTATAGAAGCAACAGTGGATCTGTGACAGCAACTACAGCGTCAGATGAAGTTTTAAGTGTCTATGTTATTCCTCAATATGTTGAAAGAGATAGTAATTATGAAAAAAATAATATGATATTTGATCATATAGATATGGCAGAATGCTGGTTGATGATTAATAATAAACAAGTTCCTCTTATGCGTTATAAAACAAATTTTGCCAATAAAGATTATATTCGAGTGTATGAAGCTCTTTTACATGAAGGACTTTACGATAATAATACAGAAACAGGACCTTTGATAAATAAGGAGAATTTTGGTAAACTGTATCCTATTTTTCCTTTTGACTCATCAAATCATGAAAACTATACCGATTTAAATAATTTAGATATTGAATTTAATTGGATAACGAATAGTCAAAAGGAATATAAGTTTTATTTTATTTTTAAAGAAAGAAAGAGATGTTTTATAAATTTAAAAAATAAAACTATAACAATGGTTAAGAGTTTAAAATCTTAAAATTAAATAAATGAGTGTTTATTATCCACCTTATGATGATCTAATGAAAGAAGGACCTATTGGACCTCCTGGTATAGGTTTTAAATTAATGAATGATGGAAATTATGATATGGAAAATAGAATTTTAAAAAATTGTGAAAATCCTATAGATGATTTAGATTTAACCACTAAAAGTTTTGTTTTGAATAAAATAGAGAATAATCATCATGAATTGAGAGATCATATAGAAACTAAATATGATGAGAGTTTTTTATCCTTTACTGTAGAAACAGACAAGAGAATAAAAGAATTAAATGATACAACTTTACATTCTTTAGAAGGAAAAGTTTTTGATGCAAAAGGAAAAAGAATAGGAAATGTAGCAGATCCTAAAGATGAAAAAAATGTTGTGAATAAAAGATATTTTGAAAAAAATTCGTTAATATTACAGAATGATAAATTTGATGCAAAAAATAAAATAATTACGAATGTTTCTGAACCTGAAAATGATAACGATGCTGTCAATAAAATATATTTAGATAATAGAGATATCTGGGTTACTATACTAGATGATTTTCATACAGATGGGGATTATAAAAAAGTAAATTTCAACATGATGAGCTCAAAATTACTGGATCAAGAGATGCGATTATCTACAGATATGTATATGAAAATTTCCATATATATAGATATATATGATACAGTAGAAAGTAAATATATATATGATAAAAGTCCACTGATATCTCTGGAAATTAATGGTAAGGAAATTTTAAATGTTAATAGAGATGTAGTAACCTGTTTTGCTTATGGTAAACGTGATGATATCATCACATTAAAGATAAAATGTGATGGTAACGCTTTAAAACCTTATATGCATATTGAAAAAATTTCTTTCTAATAAATGGATATTGATTGGAATGAATTTTCTAGAAAAAATTTATCTGAAGATGTAATTAGAAATCTTAAAGATCATGTAAATTGGGATTTAGTTTTACAATATTCAACACTGTCTGAATCTTTTATTGAAGAATTTGCTCAACCTGATGATTGGTGTAAAATTTCTAGATATCAAAAATTATCAGAAGATTTTATAGAAAAATGTAAAGATATAGTAGATTGGGTAAACATATCTCAATATCAAACTTTAAGTAACGAATTTATCATAAAATTTTCTGATAATTTAGATTTATATAAAGTATCAATATTTCAAAAACTTACAGAAGATACTATGAGAGAATTAAAAGATGATTTAAATTGGCTGTATATAACTAGATATCAAACATTTAGTGAAAATTTTATAGAAGAATTTATGCATAAATTAGATTTTTGTTATTTGATTAAATATAAATTTGAGCTATTACCTGATCACTTTTTTAATGTTCATTGGAAAAAAATACAAGCAATACAGATGAGTGAATTAAATAAAAAGTTTGGTCATCATGAAATAGAACCTTACCAAGAGAAAATTATTGAAGAGATATATGAAGTTAAATCAGTCTTGAGAGAGTGTGTTTATATTTTGAGACAATTAACTAATGATAAATAAATATTTAATAAAAATGTTTCTATATAAATGGATGTTACATATAATAATGGTATGGAAAAAAAAACTATGTCTTTGTTAAATATAGAGAATCCTACTGAAGTGAAATCTATTTTTATATTTAATTGTGCTCTTGAAGGAATAGAAAATTTAACTAATTTAAAAGAATTATATTGTGGAGGAAATAAATTAACATCTCTTGAAGGTATAAAAAATTTAACTAATTTAGAAACATTAAATTGTAGCGAAAATGATATTACATCTCTTGAAGGTATAAAAAATTTAACTAATTTAAAAAAAATATATTGTGATTTAAATAAATTAACATCCCTTGAAGGAATAGAAAATTTAACTAATTTAGAAACATTAAATTGTAGCATAAATGATATTACATCTCTTGAAGGTATAAAAAATTTAACTAATTTAAAAAAATTATATTGTGGAGGAAATAAATTAACATCTCTTGAAGGTATAAAAAATTTAACTAATTTAAAATAATTATATTGTGAGGGAAATAAATTAACATCCCTTGAAGGAATAGAAAATTTAACTAATTTAGAAACATTATATTGTAGCGAAAATGATATTACATCTCTAAATGAATTAATATTTTTACCTAGAATAAATGATATATGGTATGATGTAGATAAAATAAATTTACCCCTGATGTTAAGAAGATTTAGTTATAACTCTTATTTGGAGAAGGATATCGCAATATGGGACAGTATTTTTAAGTCTACTCAGTAAGAATATTTAGACAGTCTTAAAAATAGAGGTTTTACAGATTATGAAGAATAACTAAATAGAGTAGAGTTAAAAAATAATTCTAAATAAATGGATCTTTATAAGATTAAAAAATCTCTAGAAAAGAAAGGAATTAGTGTAATAGCAAGATTTATAGAATCAAACGGTGATACTGGAACAGCATTTTTAAGTAATTATAATGATAAAGATCTTAAAAAATTTAGTAAGAATATTAAGTCATATTATAATTTTGGTGGAGAGAAAAAATTTAGTAAAGATTGTATACAACTTACTTTTATTGAAAAAAAGTGATTATATTTTATATCTAAGTATGGAAATATGCTTTTTTAACATCTTCTTCTAAAAAATTATATTATAACTTCAAGATTTTATGAACTCTAAAAAACACGTCCGTAAATTACGTTTCAATATATTTTGAGTCACTTTGTAATGAAGATCTTATATTAAGATTATTTTAAAGTTTATTTAGAGGATTCATTTCCTCTTTTTTCATATAAATCCTTTTTATTTTCTAAAAAAACTTTGAAAATAATTTTTTTTCACCGTAATTTTATGGGGGGACTAACGGTCCCCCCATTTATTTTAAAGCTTAGAGGACTTCCATTCATTTTTTGGAAGTCCTCTTTTTTCACGCATTTATTTAACCTATGTATGAGGTAGCCCCAATATGGGGCAGCCTATCTTTGATCTCACGCATTTATCTAAAAAAAAGTTAAAATTTGGTCTAAATGTAAAAAAGGCCTTATTTTGATATAAAATCATATTTTTAATATTAAAATGGATCGATACCTTTTTTTTTTATATAAAAAGATAAAAATAAGCTATAAAATATAGTTTTTAGTGTATATAGTACATGTGCGCTCATACGTGTATATATATACTACTTTTGGTGCTGATTAGATTTTGGTACGATTCGGAAAAAAATGACCTGCCTTTTTTTGCAAAATGGCCCGCAAAAATCGTCCAAATCTAAACTAAAGAACAGGGTATACTCAAATATATCCATTAAATGCTGATTTAATACGTAATTTTTAACGACGAAAAGAATAAGACCAACCCCATTACACTAGGACTAGCCGTTCTCGAGATATTTTATTTTTTCGTACTTTCCCTACGCCACCTTCGAAAATAAGCCCGGTTACCGAATGAGAACGAAAATTGAATTAAAAGTGAAATAAATTTAGTTAAAATAAAGAGAACGTTAATATAAGTCTGCAGGGAAAGTCATGTGCTGCCCACATCAGATTTTTACTTTCCCTGCAATACATGGTAATGTATAGGGAAAGTATTGGAATCATGCCGAAAATCGCAACTCGAGTTTTCGACGGATCTACACGTTTCGAGACCTCTAGAATACGAAAAAAACATTTTTAGCGTGACGTCTGTGTGTGTGTCTGTGTGTCTGTGTGTCTGTCTGTCTGTGTGTCTGTGTGTCTGTCTGTCTGTCTGTGCAGATATTTATCCACTCTAACTAAAAAACTAATGGACCGAATTTCACAAAATTTTGTAGGTAAGTCACTTGTGGGCGGGGCTGGTGCTGATTAGTTTTGGGTACGATTCGGAATAAAAGAACCCGCCTTTTTTGTGAAATGGCCCGCAAAAGCTTTTATCCACTGTAGCTGAAAAACTAATGGACCGAATTTCACAAAATTCGGTAGATGAGTCACGTATAGGTCACAATGGTGCTGATTAGATTTTGGTACGATTCAGGAAAAAATAACCTGCCTTTTTTTGCAAAATGGCCCGCAAAAATTGTCAAAATCTAAATAAAAAACTGGGTATACTCAAATATATCCATTAAATGCTGATTTAATACGTAATTTTTAACGACGAAAAGAATAAGTCCAACCCCATTACACTAGGACTAGCCGTTCTCGAGATATTTTAGTTTTTCGTACTTTCCCTACGCCACCTTTGAAAATAAGTCTGGTTATCGAATGAGAACGAAAATTGAATTAAAAGTGAAATAAATTTAATTAAAATAAAGAGAACATGAATATAAGTCTGCAGGGAAAGTCATGTGCTGCTCACATAATATTTTTTTTACTGTAAAAGCAGTAAATTCTTTGCATTATATAAGGAAAGTCATGTGTTGCCCACATCAGATTTTTATTTTTACTTTCCCTGCAATACATGGTAATGTATAGGGAAAGTATTGGAATCATGCCGAAAATCGCAACTCGAGTTTTTGACGGATCTACACGTTTCGAGACCTCTAGATTACGAAAAAACTATTTTTAGCGTGACTTCTCTGTGTGCGTCTGTCTGTCTGTCTGTGCAGATTTTGTATCCTCTCTAACTGAGAAACTAATGGACCGAATTTCACAAAATTTGATAGGTAAGTTTCTTGTGAGCGAGTCTGGTGCTGATTAGTTTTGGGTACGATTCGGGATAAAAGAACCCGCCTTTTTTTGCGAAAGGGCTTGCAAAAGCTTGTATCCGCTCTAACTGAAAAACTAATGGACCGAATTTCACAAAATTCGGTAGTTGAGTCACTTGTGGGTTACACTTGTGCTGATTAGATTTTGGTATGATTGGGAAAAAAATGACCTGCCTTTTTTTGCAAAATGGCCCGCAAAAATCGTCCAAATTTAAACTAAAGAACTGGGTATACTCAAATATATCCATTAAATGCTGATTTAATACGTAATTTTTAACGACGAAAAGAATAAGACCAATCCCACACTAGGACTAGCCGTTCGAAAAGAATAAGACCAACAAACACTAGGACTAGCCGTTCTCGAGATATTTTAGTTTTTCGTACTTTCCCTACGCCACCTTTGAAAATAAGCCCGGTTACCGAATGAGAAAGGAAATTGAATTAAAAGTGAAATAAATTTAATTAAAATAAAGAGAACGTTAATATAAGTCTGCAGTGAAAGTCAAGTGCTGCTCACATCAGATTTTTACTCTCCCTGCAATACATGGTAATGTATAGGGAAAGTATTGGAATCATGTCGAAAATCGCAACTCGAGTTTTCGACGGATCTACACGTTTTAAGACCTCTAGAATACGAAAAAACCATTTTTAACGTGACGTCTGTGTGTGTGTGTCTGTGTGTCTGTCTGTCTGTGTGTCTGTCTGTCTGTGCAGATTTTGTATCCACTCTAACTAAAAAACTAAAGGACCGAATTTCACAAAATTTGGTAGGTAAGTCACTTGTGAGCGAGTCTGGTGCTGATTAGTTTTTAGTACGATTCGAAATAAAAGAACCCGCCTTTTTTAGCGAAATAGCCCGCAAAAGCCTATATCCACTCGAATTAAAAAACTACTGGATCGAATTTCGCAAAATTCGGTAGATGAGTCACTTGTGGGTTACCCTGGTGCTGATTAGATTTTAGTACGATTCGGAAAAAAATAACCTGCCTTTTCTTTGCAAAATGTCCCGCAAAAATCGTCAAAATTTAAACTAAAGACCTACGTATGCTCCAATATATCCATTAAATGCTTGTTAAATACGTAATTTTTGACGAAGAAAAGAATAAGACCAACCCCATTACATTAGAACTAGCCGTTCTCGAGATACTTTAGTTTTTCTTATTTTCGCTACGCCACATTTGAAAATAATTCCAGTTATCAAATGAGAACGAAAATTGAATTAAAAGTGAATTAAATGTAATTAAAATAAAGAGAACGTGAATATAAGTCTGCAGGGAAAGTCATGTGCTGCCCACATAAGATTTTTTATAATCCAGAAGATATTTCCAGTGAAATGGAAGCTAAGGGAAACTGCTCAGACAGAAGTCGTTCGGAAAAAAAAGTCTTTTTCCAAAATAATATCAAAATAATAATAATAATAATAGTAATAGTAATAATAATAAATAAAATTAGATAAATTAAATAATTAAAAATAAAGTTCAAAATATTTAAATTTTAAAATAATTTTTGTATACATTCATAAATGGTATCCTATTTTCGACAAAACAAGTATAAATTGTTTACATTCTTATCCATTAGTTTTGGAAATATAAGCGTCCAAATTTACGTTTTCCCTAATGCTCCGATTTCCGCCTTTTACTCTGACCAAAGACGTCAAAATAATGCTCGGCATATTTTACTTGTCATGTTACTTACTCCCTTTCCTATGATATAGTGAAGTCACTGTCTCTATAAAAACTCTTCTAAAAATACACAAGCTATTTCCATTTCTAAAAGTTTCGTGTTCTATATTTAGATAAAAGCTTTTGTCCGGGTACTGTAGTAAATAGTACGCAAACTTTAATTTCTAATGGAAAGTTTTATAACGTAGTTGACAACAATATAGGACAATGAACATTGAGCTTGATAGGATAAAAACTTAAATAAGACTGTATTTCGATTTTTTTGTCTTAGAGTGTATACTTTCTACTTCAAGGACATCCAGTTTTAAAGCAAAGCTATGGTCTTAAAATCATTTTGGTGGCAAAACCAAAGAACTAGTGTCACATTTTTCTTCAGAGAATTCGAGTAACTTTTAAAAAAATGCATATTTTTCTGTTTTGTAAGATAAATGTGGGTGTAATATTCATCAGAGGCTAAAAGAAAGAATAAGTTATTTAAATGTACAATACTGGATATAATTCGGGATTTGCAGATGTTGAGAGTATTTTATTCTTTATTGATGTAATATCTGTTATGTATAGTCAACTGAAGATGTATGATGATAATGTTATATTTTGTGAAAGTGATTTCATATTTTGAGGATGTTTATTTCTTGCATGCAATGTTATTTTGCGCCAGTGAGAAACTTAAAAAATATAGGGCAAAATACGGAAATGATACATTCAAAATATTTGACTAATCCTTATTTTCATTAGAAGAGAGTTTCTTTACGATTTATTACGTGTAGAGGGTTCAAAAACGTTACATAATGCATGTAAAATAAAAATAAATATGGTATTATGAAACGTGAAAAATGTCCTCCTCATGGGAGTCTCTTTTGAAAACCAGTCGGAGAAAATACCCACAGTCAACCTTATCTATGACCCTAGAGTTGCCATATACTGAAATCCGAAGAAGGGTTGAAAGATTTGACAATGTATCGCCAATTTGTCGATTTTTGAAGGTTCGTGAAACACTTAGAAATAACGGTTATTCTACGAAATATGAGAGATTTCTAGAAGTTTTTATAGAGAGTCTATGAAAGGAGTCATCACTTAGTTGGGAAGCAGCTGATGTGATACGAGCTACATTGAACTGTGATATTCGACAGTGTTTTGAGAATATTAACAGCTGTTCTGTGATATTAATGGAGCATTTAAGTGTATATTATTCTACTGTATATTGTTCCTGTTTACGCTGTGTTTCTAACTAAACGTGTTAGTTATTCAGAAATTTGGATACATTTTTGTATCCTGAGCATACAGCCACGATTCCTGAGTTTATGTCGTAACAATAATAACTACATGTAACAATAAACCATCTGAACTTTATCTTATAACATAAATACAAACTCAAAACAAACTTCAAAGTAGAAAGGGAAATCACTACAAACAGAATATATAACACACATATTTAGAAAACTTTTTTGAGTTTAAGAAGAATTTTTTTTTCAGTTCCGTAGATATAAAATATTCCATTATTTGGCGGGTAATATAATGCGCATTTTGATGTCTCTTAGGAAAACGATATTATGATATCATACGATTACAAATATTTTGGTACCTTGCTTCCTGTCGTAGTTTTATGCAGTCCACAAGACAGCTAAAAATTTAGTTCGAACTTTTTTATAAAATTATAGTTCGCCTTGAGTGAACTGCCTTTAATTTTCATAACTGATTTTAAAAGTAATAAAAAACATATTGCTCTTACTTGTATTAGCTTGGTTTGTAATTATTTTCTAAATTGTATATTTTTATATATTAGTGGTATGCCAATGAATTTTGTGAAAACTTCAGCTTATGTCAGATGAGGTGGGACAACTCAGTTGTTCACGGCGGGGATTGAATTCGTACGATCCGTGTTCGATTCCCTGTTCTGTCCAAACTGTCCCTGTGTTTACGCGGAACACGGACACGTTAAATATGTGTGACCATAAGTCCTTCCGACTAGTTGGTGGCAGGGGAAGGAGGGTTCAGTCCTTGTGGATGCCGCCTCCACTGGGATCCAGTCCAAATTGGATGACATTTATCGACCATCCAGACAGATACCTTACACTTTCGGATAGGTCGGTCGATCTGGGTAGAAGAAGAAGAAGAAGATGACGTACGAAATTATGCTATATTTTATTGAGTTACCTAGACAATGAATTTTTCTTTCTATATTTGAAGAGGACTGTACATTCTAACTCCTTCAGTTGGCGTCCCCATTGATTTTTTTTCATGGAATATAGTATCTAATTTGTCGTATCTGTCTGTGTATGGAAGTAGTTACCATAAACCATAGGAACAGAGAGAAATTCCAATTTCGAATTCAGAACTCGGCCATTCACTGTACATAACTTGTAGGGTTGAATTGCTACTGCACTAATCTAAAAAAATCTGAAGTTGGCAGCACATGACTTTCCTTCTATAATGCAATGAATTTACTTCATTCACATTTGAAAAATGATGAAAAGATCCACGGTACAGTGTTTGTAACATTAAATTGTACATTTGGCGCTTTTCCGGATGACAACATGTAATACTATTTCAAAGTACCCAATTCACTTATATTTCACACAACTCTAAATGAACAATTATCAATATTGATAGCATCCTCAATAAGCGATATATTACATATATTAAAATATGTTAATAATAAATTCATCAAGTAGGTGTCATTTTCATTAATTTTGCAATTTTGACGATATTTTCGTCAATCTGGGGGCTACATATAGCCACGTTGGCGATATTTCGCTAGAATTTAAGTTCACCATATATGTCGTTAAGTGTTACAAACAAACGGAGAGAAGCTCATTCCTTACATACTAGAAGATATGTCCGTCATATAACGGAATTAAAAATTTGCAAAAAATTGCCTCCTATTTAGAGCCATTTTTATCAATTAGGTGACATTTTTATCAATTTGGCGACATTTTCGTCAATCTTGCAATACCTAAAAAAGTCGCCAAGTATACGACATCCCGCAAAATATTTAGCCAAGCATTACAAACGGACAGAGAAATGGGTTATTCTTGTAGTCGTTTATAATGTTCTTTCAAAGATATTGAATTTTCATCAATTAGTAGTCCTTTTCATTAATTTATCGTCATTTGTATCAAGTTGACGAGATTTTCGTTATTTTGGCAACATTTAAAACACTTGCCATGTTGGCGATATGCCGCCAAAATTCGTCACCGGAATTTCGCTAAGTGTTGCAAACGGATAAATAGATAGATATTTACCTTATTTACAATCTATTGAATTTTCATCAATTAGTGGTTATTTTCATTGATTTAGTGTCATTTTTAGCAATTTGACATCTTTTTCAATTTAGCAATATTTTTAAGGATTTGGCGACACTTTTCTCAATTTAGCAACATTTAAAAAACTTGCCAAGTTGGCGATAATCCTCCAAATTCGACACAAAAATTTCCTCAAGCATTATGGACGGAGATATAGGTTATTCTTACAGTAGATAAACGACTAATGGCGTCCAAATACAAAACTATTACACAAAGTATTCTCTCTTATAGTATTATTTTTGAAGATTTATATATTCATTACTTAAATGAAATTCTGACACATCTATTGCCTACACGTCTTAAAAGATGCATATATTAATATTACATTGCGAACTGAGCTATGGATAGTAGTTATTATATGAAAGCAGTTGTTATTATTCGCTTGAAACAAATGCGCCCATTGGCGTCATTAAACTGCAGCTAGCTTGAGAAAATGGACTTTAAAAACAATTATATAAGCAATTTAAAAATAATACATTGTGTACCAAATGAGGAAGATGCAACATCATTTTTATCTTCATAATAATTATGAAACAAGTTGAACTAAACAGTATGTAATATGATTGTACGAAAACGATGAGGGGAGACTAATGATTCACATATGTTATTATTATTTTCATTTTATATATGATTTAAAAATTGTTAAATTAATATCCATCTAAATTGAGTTAATCATCTTTTTTTGCATATTTTATATGTAATGAATAAAATTTCTGGATTTAAACTTAGTACTAATTCTTTTACCGCTTTTTAAAAATAATTACAAATACATCATATATATGGAAAACATATATATATATATAGAGAGAGAGATATACTCAAATTAGTAGAACATTTTCTGAATCAACACCTTGGAGTTACAATTTCTAATTCACTAGGACGCGTCTAATCGGACGAGGAGACCAATCTAGATGACTTAGTCGTACACTGCTAGCACTAGAGGCGAGCGTCCTCTACGGCTGGAGACCGTTCTAGATGACGTTGAAATTATGTGTCTACATTACATATTCACTAGAGTCGAGCGTCCTGTTCGGCTGGAGACCAACCTAGTTGATGTTGGAGTTCAATGAACACCTTATTCACTAGGTCAGAGTCCAGTCGGTTGGAAGACCAATCCAGATGTTGTGCAATGGATGTTGCAGGCTTTTCGGTGTAGGAATGGATTTCTAAAGAATTTGGGTAGAATATTTTTGTTTAAGGGGACGGTGGACGTTGAAATGAGCAAAAATTGACTAAAAAATTATTTAATATGCAACATTATTTTACACATTTAACATTTGCTTACGGGTGGAACAGCATCCATCCCAAACGAAGAACCTCCCAAAGAGACAGATATTTGACATACCCTGATACAGATATTCTACATACCCTATGACAAATATTTGACGCACATAAACATTGCACCTGCTGCAGCAGGTGCAATGTTTCTGTCGGCGATTTCCATGGACGCCAATTTCTGCAAAGGGGGATCGAACTGCTTGGGATAGGGTATGTCAAATATCTGTCTTTTCTGAGAGGTTCTTCATTTGGGATGGACTCTGTTCCACCCGCAAGCAAAAGATTGAATGCATTTTTTTCGAAACGAAAATCTAAAAGGTTTTACATTTTTTAAAATGCTCCATGCGTTTTAATTTTTGTCTGAGATGCGTGAAATTTGGCAAGCAGACACATTTCATACTTTTTAATGAAATTGGGTGTGCATTTTATAATTGGATTTTATAAAGGTACTTAAAAGTGAATAAGAACCTAATTAAATGATGAAAATAAGGTTTTAATGCAGAAAAATATTTTTAAAAAATTAACTTTTTAAGGGATTTAAAATTAAATACCCAAATTTGTTCATAATGTGTTTTTGAGTGATCATAATGTAAAATTAATTAAAAATGTGAACAAACGGCACGCAAGGAGCATTTTTAAATTTTCGTTAAAATAATTAAATTAAAAACGAAATATAAAATTATAACAAAATTGAAAAACAATTTAAAGGTATTGTATATAGTAATGTTAAGAGGAATATGTATACAAATTTTCACGTTTCTAAGCCAATAAATCAATAAACAAAATGTCAACGTCCACCGTCCCCTTAAGTGTATATTCTTCTACTGTATATTGTTCATGTTTACGCTGTGCCTCTAAACAAACGTGCTAGTTATTCAGAAATTTGGGCTAATCTTTGTATCCTGAACGTACAGCCACGATTTCTGAGGGTATGTCGTAACACTAATAACTACATGCTTTAAAATTTCTTTATAATGCACGACATCTAGGTGTAGCAAACAGAGAAAAACTCATGTAGCCAAAAAAATAATCTGCACTTTATCTTATAACAGAAATACAAACTCAAAACAAACTTCAAAGTAGAAAGGGGAATCTCTACAAACCGAATATATAACACGCATATTTATGAAATTTCTTTGAGTTTAAGAAGAACATTATTTTCAGTTCCGTAGATATAAAATATTCCATTATTTGGCGGGTAATATAATGCGCATTTTGATGTCTCTTAGGAAAACGATATGATGTCATACGATTACAAATATTTTGGTTCCTTGCTTCCTTTTGTAGTTTTATGCAGTCCCAGCTAAAATTTTATTTCGAAATTTTTATAAAATTATTGTTCGTCTTGAGTGAACTGGCATTAAGTTTCATAACTGATTTTAAAAGTTATAAAAAAATATTGCTCTTACTTGTATTAGCTTGGTTTGTAATTATTTTCTCAATTGTATACTTTTATACAGTAGTGGTATGCCAATGAATTTTGTGATAAACTTCAGCTTATGTCAGATGAGGTGGGACAACCCAGTGGTTCACGGCGGGGATTGCACTCGTACGATCCGTGTTCGATTCCCTGTTCTGTCCAAACTGTCTCTGTGTTTACGCGGAAAACGGACTCGTTAAATATGTGTGTCCGTAAGTCCTTCCAAGAAGTTGGTGGCAGGGGAAGGAGGGTTCAGTCCTTGTGAATGCCGCCTCCACTGGGTTCCGGTCCAAATTGGATGACATTTATGGACCATACAGACAGATACCTTACACTTTCGGATAGGTCCGTCGATCTGGGTCGAAGAAGAAGAAGATGGCGTAAGAAATTATGCTATATTTTATTGAATTACCTAGACAATGAATTTTTCTTTCTATATTTGAAGAGGACTGTACACTCTAACTCTTTCAGATGGCGTCTCCATTGATTTGTTTTCTTGGAATATAGTATCTAATTGGTCGTATCTGTCTGTGCATGGAAATAGTTACTATAAATCATAGCAACAGAGAGAAATTCCAATTTCGTATTCAGAACTCTGCCATTCACTGCACATAACTTGCAGGGTTGAATTGCAACTAATATAAAAAAATCTGATGTTGGCAGCACATGACTTTCCTTATATAATGCAATTAATTTAATTCTCCCACATTTGAAAAATTATGGAAAGATCCACGGTACAGTATTTGTAACATTAAATTGTACATTTGGCACTTTTCCGGATGACAACATATAATATTATTTCAAAGTAACCAATTAACTTATATTTCACACAACTCTAAATGAACAATTTTCAATATTGATAGCATCCTCAATAAGCAATATATTACATATATTAAAATATGTGAATAATAAATTCATCAAGTAGGTGTCATTTTCATTAATTTTGCAATTTTGACGATATTTTCGTCAATCTGGGGGCTACATATCGCCACCTTGGCGATATTTCGCAAGTTTTTAAGTTCGCCATATATGTCGTTAAGTGTTTCAAACAAACGGAGAGAAGCTCATTCCTTACATACTAGAAGATACCTCTGTCATATAACGGACTTAAAAATTTTCAAAACATTGCCTCCTATTTAGAGTCATTTTTATCAATTAGGTGACATTTTTATCAATTTGGCGACATTTTCGTCGATCTTGCAATACCTAAATAAGTCGCCAAGTATACGACATCCCGCCAAATTTTTAGCCAAGCATTACAAACGGACCGAGAAATGGGTTATTCTTGTAGCCGTTTATAATGTTCTTTCAAGGATATTGAATTTTTATCAATTAGTAGTCCTTTTCATTAATTTATCGTCATTTGTATCAATATGACGAGATTTTCGTTATTTTGGCAACATTTAAAACACTCGCCAAGTTGGCGATATGCCACCTAAATTTGTCACCGGAATTTCGCTAAGTGTTGCAAACGGAGAAATAGATATATTCTTACCTTATTTTCAATCTATTGAATTTTCATCGATTAGTGGTTATTTTCCTTGATTTAGCGTCATTTTTATCAATTTGGCGACATCTTTTTCAATTTAGCAACATTTTTAAAAATTTGGCGACCCTTTCTCAATTTAGCAACATTTAAAAAACTTGCCAAGTTGGCGATAATCCTCCAAATTCGACACAAAAATTTCCTCAAGCATTATGGACGGAGAAATAGGTTATTCTTACAGTAGATAAACGACTAATGGCGTCCAAATACAAAACTATTACACAAAGTATTCTCTCTTATAGTATTATTTTTGAAGATTTATATATTCATTACTTAAATGAAATTCTGACACATCGATTGCCTACAAGTCTTAAAAGATGTATATATTAATATTACATTGCGAACTGAGCTATGGATAGTAGTTATTATATGAAAGCAGTTGTTATTATTCGCTTGAATCAAATGCGCCCATTGGCGTCATTAAATTGGTGCTAGCTTGAGAAAATAGACTTTAAAAACAATTATATAAGCAATTTAAAAATAATACATTGTGTATCAAATGAGAAAGATGCACAACATTATTTTTATCATCATAATAATTATGAAACAAGTTGAACTAAACAGTATGTAATATGATTGCACGAAATCGTTGAGAGGAGACTAATGATTCATATATGTTATTATTATTTTCATTTTATATATGATTTAAAACTTGTTAAATTAATATCCATCTAAATTGAGTTAATCTTCTTTTTTGGCATGTTTTATATGTAATGAATAAAATTTCTGGATTTAAACTTACTACTATTTGTTTACCACTTTTAAAAAATAATTACAAATACATCATATATATGGAAAACATATATATATATATATATATTTATATATATATATATATATATATATATATATATATATATATATATTTATATATATATATATATATATATATATATATATATATATATATACTCAAATTAGTAGAACATTTACTGAATCAACACCTTGGAGTTACAATTTCTAATTCACTAGGACGCGTCCAATCGGACGAGGAGACCAATCTAGATGACTTAGTCGTACACTGCTAGCACTAGAGGCGAGCGTCCTCTACGGCTGGAGACCGTTCTAGATGACGTTGAAATTATGTGTCTACATTACATATTCACTAGTGTCGAGCGTCCTGTTCGGCTGGAAACCAACCTAGTTGATGTTGGAGTTCAATGAACACCTTATTCACTAGGTCAGAGTCCAGTCGGTTGGGAGACCAATCTAGATGTTGTGCAATGGATGTTGCAGGCTTTTCGGTGTAGGAATGGATTTCTAAAGAATTTGGGTAGAATATTTTTGTTTAAGGGGACGATGGACGTTGAAATGAGCAAAAATTGACTAAAAAAAAGTTTTGAATATGTAACATTATTTTACACATTTAACATTTGCTTTCGGATGGAACAGCATCCATCCCAAACGAAGAACCTCCCAAAGAGACACATTTTTGACATACCCTGATACAGATATTCTACATACCCTATGACAGATATTTGACGTACATAAACATTGCACCTGCTGCTGCAGGTGCAATGTTTCTATCGGCGATATCCTTGGACGCCAATGTCCGCAAAGGGGGATCGAACTGTTTGGGATAGGACATGTCAAATATCTGTCTTTTCTGAGAGGTTCTTCGTTTGGGATGGACGCTGTTCCACCAGTAAGCAAAAGGTTGAATGCATTTTTTTCGAAACGGAATTTAAAAAAGTTTTACATTTTTAAAATGCTCTGTGCGTCTTAATTTTTGTCTGAGATGCGTGAAATTTGGCAAGAAGACACCTTTCATACTTTTTAATGAAATTGGGTATGCATTTTATAATTGGATTTTATTAAGGTGCTTAAAAGTGAATAAGAACCTACTTAAATGATGAAAATTAAGTTTTAATGCAGAAAAATATTTTTAAAAAATTAACTTTCTGAGGGATTTAAAAATAAATACCCAAATTTGTTCATAATGTGTTTTTGAGTGATCATAATCTAAAATTAATCAAAAATGTAAACAAATGGCACACAATGAGCATTTTCAAATTTTCGTTAAAAAAATAAAAATTAAAAATAAAATACAAAATTATAACAAAATTGAAAAACAATTTAATGGTATTGTATATAGTAATGTTAAGAGGAATATGTATACAAATTTTCACGTTTCTAAGCCTGTAAATAAATAAAAAAATTTAAACGTCCACCGTCCCCTTAAGTTTATATTCTTTAACTGTATATTGTTCCTGTTTACGCTGTGCCTCTAAACAAACGGGCTAGCTATTCAGAAATTTGGACTCATTTTTGTATCCTGAGCGTACAGCCACGATTTATGAGCATATGTCGTAACACTAATAACTACATGTTTTAAAATTTCTTTATAATGCACGACATATAGGTGTAGCAAACAGAGAAAAACTCATGTAGCCAAAAAAACAATCTGCACTTTATCTTATAACATAAATACAAACTTCAAAGTAGAAAGGGGAATCTCAGCAAACCGAATATATAACACGCATATTTATGAAATTTTTTTTGAGTTTAAGAAGAACTTTTTTTTCAGTTCCGTAGATATAAAATATTCCATTATTTGGCGGGTAATATAATGCGCATTTTGATCTCTCTTAGGAAAACGATATGATGTCATACGATTACAAATATTTTGGTTCCTTGCTTCCCTTTGTAGTTTTATGCAGTCCCAGCTAAAAATTTAGTTCGAACTTTTTTATAAAATTATAGTTCGTCTTGAGTGAACTGGCTTTAAGTTTGATAACTGATTTTAAAATTTATAAAAAAAATATTGCTCTTATTTGTATTAGCTTGGTTTGTAATTATTTTCTCAATTGTATATTTTTATACAGTATTGGTATGCCAATCAATTTTGTGAAAAACTTCAGCTTATGTCAGATGATGTTTGGGCTTCTAAACATTATCTGACATAATGAACTGATATAATCTGAACTGATATAATCTGATATAAGCTGTTTGAGCTTCTAAACATCATCTGACATAAGCTGTTTGGGCTAACATAAGCTGTTTTCTTTAGCTGTTTGGTCTATGGACAGCTAAAAATTCAGTTCGGATTTTTTTTATAAAATTATAGTTCGTCTTGAGTGAACTGCCTTTATGTTTCATAATTGATTTTAAAAGTTATAAAAAAATATTGCTCTTACTTGTATTAGCTTGGTTTGTAATTATTTTTTCAATTGTATATTTTTATACAGTAGTGGTACGCCAATAAATTTTGTGAAAAACTTCAGCTTATGTCAGATGGGGTGGGACAACCCAGTGGTTCACGGCGGGGATTGCACTCGTACGATCTGTGTTCGATTCCCTGTTTTGTCCAAACTGTCCCTGTGTTTACGCGGAACACGGACACGTTAAATATGTGTGTCCGTAAGTCCTTCCGAGAAGTTGGTGGCAGGGGAAGGAGGGTTCAGTCCTTGTGGATGCCGCCTCCACTGGGTTCCGGTCCAAATTGTATGACATTTATGGACCATCCAGACAGATACCTTACACTTTCGGATAGGTCGGTCGATCTGGATCTAAGGGCGCGGTAGCCCTGTGGTTAGCGCGCGGAGGTTGCACTCGGTAGTCCCGAGTTCGATTCCCGCCGCTGCCCAAACTGCCGCCGTGTTCACGCCGAGTGCGATCACGTTAAACATGTGGGTCCGTAAGTCCTTCCGAGAGGTTGATGGTAGGGGAAGAAGGGTGCGGTCCCTCTGGATGCCTCCCCCATTGGGTTCCGGTCTAAATAGGGTGGCACTTCCCGGGTGCCAAACAGATACCTTACACTTTTCTGGTAGGTCGGACGGTCTGGGTCGAAGAAGAAGAAGAAAATGACGTAGGAAATTATGCTATATTTTATTAAGTTACCTAGACAATGAATTTTTGTTTCTATATTTGAAGAGGACTGTACATTTTAACTCCTTCAGGTGGCGTGCCCATTGATTTGTTTTCATGGAATATAGTATCTAATTTGTCGTATCTGTCTGTGTATGGAAATAGTTACCATAAATCATAGGAACAGAGAGAAATTCCAATCTCGTTTTTAGAACTCGGCCATTCACTGTACATAACTTGCAGGGTTGAATTGCTCCTGCACTAATCTAAAAAAATCTTTTTTTTTTTTTTTTTCAATGGCCAGGTACTAGACTCCAGCATTAGACTACTCTAGCACTACACATCTAAACAAATCTGATGTTGGCAGCTCATGACTTTCCTTATATAATGCAATGAATTTACTTCTTTCACATTTGAAAAATGATGGAAAGATCAACGGTACAGTGTTTGTAACATTGAATTGTACATTTGGCGCTTTTCCGGATGACAACATGTAATACTATTTCAAAGTACCCAATTAACCTATATTTCACACAACTCAAAAAATGAACAATTATCAATAAACAAAGAATGAACAATTATCAATATTGATAGCATCCTCAATAAGCAATATATTACATATATTAAAATATGTTAATAATAAATTCATCAAGTAGGTGTCATTTCCATTAATTTTGCAATTTTGACGGTATTTTCGTCAATCTGGGGACTACATATTGCCACGTTGCGATATTTGCCTAGGTTTTAAGATCGCCATATATGTCGTTAAGTGTTACAAACAAACGGAGAGAAGCCCATTCCTTACATACTAGAATATATGTCCGTCATATAACGGAATTAAAAATTTGCAAAAAATTGCCTCCTGTTTAGAGTCATTTTTTACAATTAGGTGACATTTTTATCAATTTGGCAACATTTTCGTATATCTTGCAATACCTAAAAAAATCGACAAGTATACGACATCCCGCCAAATTTTTAGCCAAGCATTACAAACGGACCGCGAAATGGGTTATTCTTGTAATTGTTTATAATGTTCTTTCAAAGATATTGAATTTTCATCAATTAGTAGTCCTTTTCATTAATTTATCGTCATTTGTATCAATTTGACGAGACTTTCGCTATTTTGGCAAATTTAAAACACTCGCCAAGTTGGCGATATGCAGCTAAAATTCGTCACCGAAATTTCGCTAAGTGTTGCAAACGGAGAAATAGATAGATACTTACCTTATTTCCAATCTATTGAATTTTCATCAATTAGTGGTTATTTTCATTGATTTAGTGTCATTTTTATAAATTTGGCGACATCTTTCTCAATTTAGCAATATTTTTAAAGATTTGGCGACACTTTTCTCAATTTAGCAACATTTAACAAACTTGCCAAGTTGGCGATATTCCCCCAAATTCAACACCAAAATTTCGTCAAGCATTATGGACGGAGAAATAGGTTATTCTTAAAGTAGATAAACGACTAATGGCGTCCAAATACAAAACTATTACACAAAGTATTCTCTCTTATATTATTATTTTTGAAGATTTATATATTCATTACTTAAATGAAATTCTGACACATCTATTGCCTACACGTTTTAAAAGATGCATATATTAATATTACATTGCGAACTGAGCTATGGATAGTAGTTATTATTGAAAGCAGTTGTTATTATTCGCTTGAAACAAATGCGCCCATTGGCGTCATTAAACTGGTGCTAGTTTGAGAAAATGGACTTTAAAAACAATTATATAAACAATTTAAAAATAATACATTGTGTACCAATTGAGAAAGATGCAACATTATTTTTATCTTCATAATAATTATGAAACAAGTTGAACTAAACAGTATGTAATATGATTGTACGAAAACGATGAGGGGAGACTAATGATTCACATATGTTATTATTATTTTCATTTTATATATGATTTAAAAATTGTTAAATTAATATCCATCTAAATTGAGTTAATCATCTTTTTTTGCATATTTTATATGTAATGAATAAAATTTCTGGACTTAAACTTAGTACTAATTCTTTTACCGCTTTTTAAAAATAATTACAAATACATCATATATATGGAAAACATATATATATATATATATATATATACTCAAATTAGTAGAACATTTTCTGAATCAACACCTTGGAGTTATAATTTCTAATTCACTAGGACGCGTCCAATCGGACGAGGAGACCAATCTAGATGACTTAGTCGTACACTGCTAGCACTAGAGGCGAGCGTCCTCTACGGCTGGAGACCGTTCTAGATGACGTTGAAATTATGTGTCTACATTACATATTCACTAGAGTCGAGCGTCCTGTTCGGCTGGAGACCAACCTAGTTGATGTTGGAGTTCAATGAACACCTTATTCAATAGGTCAGAGTCCAGTCGGTTGGGAGACCAATCTAGATGTTGTGCAATGGATGTTGAGGCTATTCGGTGTGGGAATGGATTTCTAAAGAATTTGGGTAGAATATTTTTGTTTAAGGGGACTGTGGACGTTGAAATGAGCAAAAATTGACTAAAAAAAGTTTTTAATATATAACATTATTTTACACATTTAACATTTGCTTACGGGTGGAACAGCATCCATCACAAACGAAGAACCTCCCAAAGAGACAGATATTTGACATACCCTGATACAGATATTTGACATACCCTATAAAGATATTTGACATACATAAACATTGCACCTGCTGCAGCACGTGCAATGTTTCTGTCGGCTATTTCCACGGACGCCAATGTCTGCAAAGGGGGATCGAACTGTTTGGGATAGGACATGTCAAATATCTGTCTTTTCTGAGAGGTTCTTCGTTGGGATGGACGCTGTTCCACCAGTAAGCAAAAGGTTGAATGCATTTTTTTCGAAACGGAATTTTCAAAGGTTTTACATTTTTAAAATACCCCATGCGTCTTAATTTTTGTCTGAGATGCGTGAAATTTGGGAAGAAGACACCTTTCATACTTTTTAATGAAATTGGGTATGCATTTTTTAATTGGACTTTATTAAGGTAGTTAAATGTGAATAAGAGCCTAATCAAATGATGAAAATGAAATTTGAATGCAGAAAAATATTTTTAAAAAATTACCTTTCTAAGGGATTTAAAAATGAATACCCAAATTTGTTCATAATATGTTTTTGAGTAATCATGATGTAAAATTAATCAAAAATGTGAACAAATGGCACGCAAGACGCATTATCAAATTTTCGTTAAAAAAAATTAAATTAAAAAAAGAAATACAAAATTATAAAAAATTGAAAAAAATTTAACGGTATTTTATATAGTAATGTTAAGAGGAATATTTATACAAATTTTCATGTTTCTAAGTCAATAAATAAATAAAAATAAAATCAATATCACCGTCCCCTTAAAGCAATTAGTTCCAATACACATTTTTTACCCTACATATTATAATGTGTTGAAAAAAATTATGAATGAAGTCAAAAATTCGAATGCATTTTTACAATGGATTTACACAAGTTTCTTCACCTTTCTTTTATTAAGAATAATGATTGGTTCATAATTAGAAATGCTCGTGGTCTTTATTTTAACGCTGTACGTTATTTTAACTTTTTAGTGAGACCTAAATTAGATGATTATTGTGGTATCCTGGTTGTGCCTTTTACAGTCAGTTTTATAGAAAATTCCAATTTAATACTTAGAATATTTGTTTTATTCACTCAACGGCTATTGTTCAAATTATCTTTCTAGTGCAGTGTTGAGAATAAAGTTTGGTAATCTGTAATTAAAATTGAAAAGAAAATTATATTTCATTGTTTTTAACAATCTCATTGATTATTTTCAGATCTTGAATATTATACCTCTTAATGTTTCAAAAATTGGTATGAGATATCAATAGTCTTTGAAAAAAAAAATTGACTGTTAAATGTGACTAATAATTTTGCTGTTATTAAATTTTGTGAATTGTTTAATTTTTGCTGACGTGATCTGGATATTTTTTATTTCTATTTGTAATTTTAACAAAGACGTTTCTACGGTAAAATGAGGATCATTTCCCAGAGAGCTACAAAAATAAAGTATAACAGCACAGCGGGCACCAATCTATATATTTGCTAACCCCCTCGCCCCCCCTCCCCTCCCCAGCGAACAACCTAGATGTCTGTTCAATACCTTCCAAAAGGAAATTTCGGTTCCAGCTCATAGTTCAAGCACAGCATTGTACTAACTTTACTCTCATATTTTATTTCAAGTTCTTACTTCCTTTCCATAGGAATATTGTTCTCACTTCCTTTCGACAGGCATTCACGAGGACGCTATCTAATAGCATTTTTATCAATTCTGCATTCGACATAGCTAGAGACATGTTATTTATATGCTTTGTGAGTGGAAGACATTTCTTCATGGTGCCTGATGCCTAAATTTTCTAATTCCATCACTCTACAACTCCATTTCTATTTCTATAATAATTCAAGGAGACGTGAAACTTTTCCCCTTTTGCTTTAATTTTTATCATATTTTTTATACTTTTTAGTTTTAACAATATCGTGTGCTTGTTAAACTGATTCTTTTTATTAATTTACTTGATAAACTTGAAAACACCGGATGTGGGCAGCACATGACTGTACATATAATGAATTTACTCTTTTACAGTAAAAAAAAATCTGATGTGGGCAGCACATGACTTTCCTTATATAATGTAATGAATTAACTACTTTCACAGTAAAAAACATTGGTTTTTCTTATAGTAGATACTAATATTCTTTCCAAGATATTGAATATTCGACAATTCGTCGTCATTTTCATTGATTTAACGTCATTTTTACCCATTTGGCGAGATTTTCGTTAATTTGGCAACATTTCAAAAAGTCACTAAGTTGGCGACATTCCGCCAAATTCGTCGCCAAAATCTCGCCAAGTGTTATGGACGAAGAAATAAGTTATTCTTACAGCAGACAAATGACTATTGGCGTTCAAATACAAAAGTATTACTTAAAGTATCTTTTTCCATGAATGGAACGAGCTAGATCCACGAGAATGATGTTAGCCAATTTATCGCATGGTATTACATATGAAAAGTGAACATGTTTCTCAATAGGAAAAATTTTTTTTTTATATTATATGACTTTTTGATAAATTTTTTGAAAAGTGTACAATATCTCGAGAACGGTTCATGTTAGCGTTCTAAAATTTATGTCAATCGTTTTCTAATGAAAAATTACATAAGAAATGTCTATTTGCGTAACTTCATTAGCGGTTTTGATTTTTTGACGGTTTTTTTTTAAATTTCACTCGAAAATTTAGGGGATTCAGAACATTCGATTGCGTATAAAAACAATAGGCTCACAGTGTTTACGGATTGCGATTTTTGTACCAAATTTTGTTCGAATCGGTCCATTCGTTCGTCAGTTATCGTCTCCACAGGCTCACTAACACACACATACTTTCACACACACACACACACACAGACATCACTTCAAAAATGTTTGATTCGTGATCAGGGATGCTTGAAACGTGCTCTCCCGTCGAAAACTCGAATTCGAATTTTCGACCCCGTCACAATACTTTCCCTTACATAATGTATATAAGGAAAGTAAAAATATGATGTGGGCACCACATGACTTTCCTTATATAATGCAATGTATTTACTACTTTTACAATAAAAATAATAGATTTTTCTTATAGTAGATGCTTATATTCTTTCCAAGATATTGAATTTTCGTTAATTAGTTGTCATTTTCATTGATTTAGCGTCATTTCTATCCATTTGACGAAATTTTCGTTAATTTGGTAACATTTAAAGAAGTCGCCAAGTTGGCGACATTCCGCCAAATTCATCGTCAAAATATCGCCAAGCGTTATGGACGGAGAAATAAGTTGTTCGTATAGCAGGTAAATGACTATTGGCGTTCAAATACAAATGTATTACTCAAAGTATCTTTTCTTATGAATGGAACGAGCTAGATCCACGAGAATGATGTCACCAAATTTATCGCATGATATTGCATATGAAAAGTGAACATGTTTCTCAACTGTTAATATATATTTTTTTTAATTCATGGGATTTTTTTATGAATTTATATGAGAAATGTGCAATATCTCGAGAACGACTGATGCTAGCGTTCTAAAATTTGTCAATCGTTTTCTACGGAAAAATTACATAAGAAATGTCTATTTGCGTAACTTTATTAAAGGTTTTGATTTTTTGATGATTTTTCAAAATTTCACTCGAAAATTTAGGGGGTTCTGAACGATCGATTGCGTTTAAAAACAATAGACTTCCAGTATTCACGGATTGTGATTTTTGTACCAAATTTCGTTCGAATCGCTCCATTCGTTCGTGAGTTATCGTCTCCACAGGCACACTGACACACACACACACACACACACACACACACACACACACACACGCACACACATACTTTTACACACACACACACACGCACACACATACTTTTACACACACGCACACACACACAGACGTCACCTCAAAAATATTTGATTCGTGATCAGGGATCCTTGAAACGTGCTTTCCCGTCGAAAACTCGAATTCGAATTTTCGACCCTGTCACAGTACTTTACATTATGTATATAAGGAAAGTAGAAATAAAAATGCTTGCTTTATCGTAGACACGAATCGCTAATCGCCTTCTATCCTGACGAGACGCTCTATCCATTGAAATACGCATAGTATTTCGCCTTTTATATTTGACTATATTATGTGGTGAAGTAATGAAATGTGTTTGACAAATCCATTTAAAAGTTCATTTAAGCTCAAATCACTGAATAATTCTGGTGCATCTAAATGCCGTGTGCGAATTCGAAAATCTGCTTACTGTAGAATTCTGTTGATCTGCCTCTCAAATGTGACGGAAAATCACAAAAAGAGTGGGGGGGGGGGCACTTGCTGGATATGTTTTGCTAAAAGAAACAAGTAGAAGTCGATCGATCTGCCTCTCAAATACAGCGAAATATCGTTATGAGTATGTAGAAGGGGGGGGGGGCGAACTTACTTGCAATTTTTTCTTATGTGCATATGGTAAAATAACGATATATATATTTTTCTCAATAACTTTATCTTATTGGTCGACGACTTTTATTTTTATTTATAAAGTTTTTAAAGTGGGTGTGGGGTGTGGCTGGGATTTTCAAATTTTGACGAAAAGTAAGAGTGCTTTTTTGGGAAGGGTTAATGGATAACATTCTACGATAGCGTAATAAAGGACTACGGGGTTCAATTTTGGACCAAATAGCTTTAGCGGATTTTTAGATTACAAAGGTTCGCTTATTTTTTTTTACGAAATACCGTTTTATATATACATTATATAAATTTTTCGGATTTTTCTTTTCTCTGAATTCACATCTAGACAATATTTGTAGTTGTTATTGAGACCCAGACCACCCGACCTACCAAAAACGTGTAAGGTAACTGTTTGGATTGCCGGGAAACGCCATCTAATTTATACCGGAAGCCAGTGGGGGAAGCATCCACAGGAACCGTACCCTCCTTCCCCTACCACCAACCTCTCGGAAGGATTTACGGACCCACATGTTTAATGTGATAGTACTCCGCGTGAATACGGCGGCAGTTTTGGCAGTGGCGGGAATCGAACCCGGGCCTACCGAGTGCAATTCCCGTACGCTAACCACTGGGCTACCGCGTCCAGACAGACAATATTTGTAGTATATCACTCAAAAGTGTGTCGAAATTGCTTCAGCGGTGTCTGAAATGACGAAAGACCAATTATTTTGACAGAATTCCGTTTTATAGCCAAACTGTATGCATTTTTCGGAATCTGTGTTCACATTTACATAATATATGACCATTGCTAATGAAATTCGATCCAAACCGTTGCAGAAATTTTCGGGATTCGCAAACAATTTGATACATATAAATCATTTCTGCTATCTATAGGCTCCACCGATGTATTTACGGTGAAAACTCGACTTGTGATTCAATCACGATCACCACATTTATATCATACTACATCACTGAAAATTTATAGCTGAAAACTTATCATTGCTGAAAACTTAATGTAAATAAGAAATGTAATTTTAATCATGATTACCATACTATGGGTAAAAAGACACAAAAAACTGGGTTTACTGTTACTAGAGTGACATTTTAAAACAAGTAAACGTACAGTTATACACTTAAAAAGGTAACTATATCTATGTGAACGTGTTACATTTATACGAAAATTGCACGGAATAATGGATATATTTTATTTTACGCTGAAAAGACCGTTTTAAACAGATAAAAAGAAGCAACACCAGACGTTCATTTTGTGCGCTTGTTTATAAGTGTGTCCCTCTTAAAGGCCCCTTTTGAAAAGGTAAGGAAGTGGGCAGCAGGTAGACAGGTGCATAAAATGACCTGTTTAAAACGATCTTTACAGTGCAACATAAAATATCTCCATTATTACGAACAATTTTAATATAAAACAGTAAAATATCATGTCCATATCGATATAGTTACTTTTTTAAGTGTCGAAAGCCCAGACCGTCTGGCTCATCCTTAGATATTGAGCAGCAAGATGGGCGGCCGGACTTTTTTAAGTGGGTAACTGGACATTTACCTGTTTAAAAGCGCCATTCTAGTGTCAGTAAATCATGTTTTTAGTGTATTTTTACCCATATTTTTTAGTGGATAGTTTGCCATATTTTTTACCCATATTTTTTAGGAGGGTAGGAAGGAGGGTAGGAAGGAGGAAGGAGGAAGGAGGGTAGGAAGGAGGGTAGGAAGGAGGGAGGAGGAAGGAGGATAGGAAGGAGATAGGAAGGTAGGAAGGAGGAAGGAGGGTAGGAAGGAGAAGGAGGGTAGGAAGGAGAAGGAGGGTAGGAAGGAGAAGGAGGGTAGGAAGGAGAAGGAGGGTAGGAAGGAGAAGGAGGGTAGGAAGGAGGGTTCAGTCCTTGTGGATGCCGCCTCCACTGGGTTGCGGTCTAAATTGGGTGACACTTATTGACGATCCAAACATATACTTTACACTTTCTGGTAGGTCGAACGATCTGGGTCGAAGAAGAAGATGATGGTGATGTTCTAAATGATGCCATATTGTACTGGGTTACATAGACAAGGAATTTTTCTTTCTATATTTGAAGGGGATCGTGCATTCTAACTCCTTCTGGTGGCTTTCCCACTTATTTGTTTTCATGGAATATAGCATTTAATTTGTCGTATTTGCCTGTGTATTGAAATAATTTGCCATAAATCCTATAGAAACATGGAGAAATTACAATTTCGTATTCAGACCTCAGATCAGCTCAGCTTTACTCTAGCTCAGAATAAAAAAAAGTAAAATGAGTCAAAACAATCATTCTTTGTCAAATATAAAAATTAACTAATAAAAATTAGCTCCGGTAACTTACCACCCAAGGGGGCTAATGCCGTAAGAACAAAAAAATGTATCGCGCCTATTTTTTACAGCAATGACTGAAGTATTGTGATCATTAAGGTATAACCAAACCCTTTTATTCATATGATTATGTCAAATTTTTTCCTATGCTGCCATGTTAAAAAAATATAAAATTTCAAAATTTTCGCTCGAATTTAAAAAAAAAAATTCTATCTGGTTTCAGATTTTTTGATAACAAAGGCGGATATAAAGTTTCGTGAAAATCTATTAATGTTTGTGGCTGCTATGTGTACATACAAAATCCACTACAGGCAAAAAGACAAACAGACGAGTATCACTCCAAAAATAATATAAACGTATTCAGGAGGTCTTGAAACATATATTGGCATCAGAATCTCGAAATCAAAAATGTGAGTGAAAACAATATTTTCTCAATACTACGAATGAGATAGTAAAAATTACTTTTTAATGAAGAATTCGAATTATTATTATTTCTTTAAAGTACATATATTAGTCAATGGCATCTGCCACTAATAAGTATTTTGGTTAGGCACACTGCAGTTCTCACCTGATTAAGGGACCAATTATCGCCCTTGAAATAACTGTTATCTGATATTTAGAACTCATTTGTATTCTCACAAGAGCAGCACTTACCTCAGTTAAAACTATCATTTTAAAACTCTCAGTGAAAAGTGAATTTTCTAAATTTAATTTAGAATAATATGATCATCTTCATAACTAAGCCAGAGATTTAATTTAACCTATTTAATTTGAATTTTCAAATAAAGTCTTAGCATACAAATTTCCATAGAAATTATATCATTAACATTTCTTTACCTAAATTCCTATCATAAATTAATGAAGTCTCCAACTTCATTGTTATTTGACAATTCAGCGGATTTAAGTTGGAATTTAATAAGTGCTGCTTAACTTGTCGTAACTGTCTTATCATGTCTTATCATGTAAGAATATGTGTTCACACGTGAAAACCTTCTGTTGATTAAACAAGGAACTTTTGAAAATACTTCAGACGATTAACTTACAGAATAAAGTTGCTGCGTTCAGAATATAGTTAAACGATAATTTAGTAAAGTTTTTGTTTTATAGTTTTAGTTTCTATCGATTTGGGACACGTTTGCATATTTAATTACGATTAGTATATTTTAAAATACAAATCAAGAGATGCTTGAAATTTATGCTCAAAAAGCTTTTATTATTTCAAAAGGCATTTTGTATTTAGGAAAATTTTGCAATTTTTTAAATTTTCGCTTTCCTTATATACAATAAGTGCTATATACAATTAGTGCTATTGTAAGCAACAACTAAAAGTAGTGTAACGGAATGTAAATAACTTATGTTTCATCTATGATTTGAATCATGGATCTAAGCCTATCTCAGGAAAAGAGTTAAAATTTCACGTTGGAAAAATGCCACAATCGTTTGAGAGAATAATTCAGGTGGCGCTGGGATAAAACACGGCATTGTATGTAATTCTATGGCAAAATGTTCGTAATGAAAAAAAAATCTGATGTGGGCAGCACATGACTTTCCTTATATAATTCAATGAATTTACCAATTTTACAGTTAAAAAAATGTCCTTATAGTAGATACTTATATTCTTTCCAAGATATTGAATTTTCGTCAATGAGTCGTCATTTTCATTGATTTAGCGTCATTTTTATCCATTTTGCGAGTTTTTCGTTAATTTAGCAACATTTAAAAAAGTCGCCAAGTTGGCGACATTCCACAAAATTCGTCGCCAATATCTCGCCAAGCGTTCTGGACGGAAAAATAAGTTATTCTTACAGCAGATAAATGACTATTGGCGTTCAAATACAAAAATAGTACTCAAAGTGTATTTTTTCATGAATGGAACGAGCTAGATCCACGAGAATGATGTCACCAAATTTATCGCATGGTATTACATATGAAAAGTGAGCATGTTTCTCAAAAGGAAATGTATTTTTTTATTTTATATGATTTTCTGATAATTTATTTGAAAAATGTGCAATATCTCGAGAATGGTTTATGTTAACGTTCTAAAATTTATGTCAATCGTTTTCGAATGAAAATTTACATAAGAAATGTCTATTTACGTAACTTTATTAGAGGTTTTGATTTTTGGACGATTTTTTCGAATTTCACTAGAAAATTTAGGGGGGTTCTGGACATTCGATTGCTTATAAAAACAATAGGCTTCCAGTGTTTACGGATTGTAATTTTTGTACCAAATTTCGTTCGAATCGGTCCATTCGTTCGTCAGTTATGGTCTCCACAGTCTCACTGACACACACACACATACACACACACACATCACTTCAAAAATGTTCGATTCGTGATCAGGGATGCTTGAAACGTGCTCTCCCGTCGAAAACTCGAATTCGAATTTTCGACTCCGTCACAATACTTTCCTTATACGTTATTGTATATAAGGAAAGTAATAGTATTTAGTTAAACTGTTAATTTTTCAGAAAACATATATTAGTAAAATGAAAATTAGAACTCGAACAATAAAGAATAGGTATTCAAATCTATTTCACCTTACAATTTATTTTGCTTTCATATATTCTGTACCTCGTTCTGCATCTAGGAAAAAAATGCTTATTTCTTCTACTTATAATTTGAGAACTTTAGTTTAAAAATAATCAAAAATGCATTTAATAAACACCACGCATTTCTACTGTGTCAAAATTAAAACAGATGGAACATTACTAACACTAACGACACCTAAATATAATTCTCAATGCATTATGGCATTATCAAGCTTTTCAGCCATGAAAGTTTTATCTCCTTCTCTCTAACTTTATGACCCAGCCTTCAGAGCTTTAAACATTGAGTTTCTCGTATGATAGATAGTATTTTCTTCTATAGTTGAACTTTGATTGTATACGTTGCTATGTTGAAGTCTTCGTTCGTCACCTTCAAATACCAGAAAACAGTGAAACTTTAGATTTTAGTGATCTCATCAATCTTTTGCTATTTTTTTATATCCTGGATAGCATGCTATACACGAATTGAAAATCGTTGTCCTATATTATAAGAACTAAACTTGTGAAATAAATCTAAACTTTTTTCTACCTCATCTCAATGAACCATTGCATCTACCCTGAAGGTTTAAGCTGTCCGGACGCTGTTGTAAATAATTCATGTTACAACAGGTATTCATACTACTGGTCATTATTGCAGAATAATTCTAAACTTCCTAACGCTATTGTCAATAATTCATGTTATAACCGATATTCATACCACCGGTCATTATTGCAGAATGATCCTAAACTTCCTAACGCTATTGTTAATAATTTATGTTATAACCCATATTCATACCACACGTCATTATTGCAGAATAATCCTAAACTTCCTAACGCTATTGTAAATAATTCATGTTATAACCGATATTCATACCACCGGTCATTACTGCAGAATGATCCTAAACTTCCTAACGCTATTGTTATTAATTTATGTTATAACCCATATTCATACCACACGTCATTATTGCAGAATAATCCTAAACTTCCTAACGCTATTGTAAATAATTCATGTTATAACCCATATTCATACCACACGTAATTATGGCAGAATAATCCTAAACTTCCTAACGCTATTGTAAATAATTCATGTTATAACCGATATTCATACCACCGGCCATAATTGCAGAATAATCCTAAACTTCCTAACGCTATTGTAAATAATTCATGTTATAACCGATATTCATACCACCGGCCATAATTGCAGAATAATCCTAAACTTCCTAACGCTATTGTAAATAATTCATGTTATAACCGATATTCATACCACTGCTCATACACTGCAGAATGATACCCAACCTCCGAACGCTATTGTCAATAATTTATGTTACAACCTGTATTCATATCATTCGTCTTTACTGCAGAATTATCCTATTAAATAAATATTTCATTACACTCTAACGTATTAAGAAAATTTAGAAGTTTTACGACAACGTACTTAATGATTGTGTTAAGAATAATTACTTAGCAGATATTTGTTAGTTTTGACCATTAGTCATATTAATGTTTTAAAGAAATAAATTATTTAAATTTAAAACCATTATCTCCTTTTTACTTTCCTTATATACATAATGAAAAGAAAAGTATTGTGACGGGGTCGAAAATTCGAATTCGAGTTTTCGACGGGAGAGCACGTTTCAAGCATCCCTGATCACGAATCAAACATTTTTGAAGTGATGTCTGTGTGTGCGTGTGTGTGTGTGTCAGTGAGACTGTGGAGACGAAAACTGACGAACGAATGGACCGATTCGAACGAAATTTGGTACAAAAATCACAATCCGTAAACAGTGGAAGCCTATTGTTTTCATACGTAATCGAATATCCAGAATCCCCCCCTGAATTTTCGATTGAAATTTTGAAAAAAACGTCAAAAAATCAAAACCGCTAACAAAGTTACGCAAATAGACATTTCTTATGTAATTTTTCATTAGAAAAGCGATTGACATAAATTTTAGAACGCTAACACGAACCGTTCTCGAGATATTGCACATTTTTTAAAAAAAATTATCAAAAAGTCATATAAAATAAAAAAAAATTTCCTATTGAGAAACATGCTCACTTTTCATATGTAATACCATGCGATAAATTGGGTGACATCATTCTCGTGGATCTAGCTCGTTCCATTCATGAAAAAAGATACTTTGAGCAATACTATTGTATTTGAACCCCAATGATCATTTATTTGCTGTAAGAATAACTTATTTCTTCGTCCATAATTCTTGGCGAGATTTTGGCGACGGATTTGGTGGAATGTCGTCAACTTGGCGACTTTTTGAAATGTTGCCAAATTAATGAAAATCTCGCCAAATGGATAAAAATGAAGTTAAATCAATGAAAATGACGACTAATAGTCGAAAATTCAATATCTTGGAAAGAATATTGGTATCTACTATAAGAAAAACCTATTTTTTTACTGTAAAAGTAGTAAATTCATTACATTATATAAAGAAAGTCATGTGTTGCCTACATCAGATTTTTTATTGTGTATTTAAATATTATTTTATTTCTAGCAAATTTCCAGAGGGTCACAAAGAATTTATAGAGAAGTTTTCGAAGTAGTTAAATATTGCAAACTACGTATGATTAATAACTTTATGTTTATTTCAAAAATTAACTTTATGTTTATTTCAAATTACGCATTTGAAAGGTATTATATTTAAGTAGCATACCGAGAAAAATATATCTTGCAGTTTATAATAGATTTACTGTGATTAAACGTAGTAAAAGATAATTTGTGCAAGTTACTTGATATTCACCTATTAAATTTAACATGGGTTTTAAGGCACTTAAATAAAATTCAAAGTAAAAATTTGATCTTTGCTGTGTTATTTTGCTCATAAAAAGTTTCTGTTCCTATCAGATTAGTGTTTCCTCCTTAGATAAAATCTGCTGAAGTTTCACAAAATTCTGTTTATATATGAAATCCGTGTACAGCGACTAATTATAAAAGGATAAAGTAACAAAGTAGGAAGAATAATAAAAGTTTAGGAGAAATTCTAATCATTTTAGCAATATGTTTATTTTAGTCTTTGCGTTAGGATTTTGTGGAGGTTAAACTATATTTGTTATCACTATCGAGACTCCTTTTGGTAAAATAAGATTATGAATAGAATATATAACGAAAATTTAATAATTATTGCTTTCCTTATATACATAATGTATAAGGAAAGTATTGTGACGGGGTCGAAAATTCGAATGAGTTTTCGACAGGAGACCACGTTTCAAGCATCCCTGATCACGAAACAAACATTTTTGAAGTGATGTCTCTGTGTGTGTGAAAGTATGTGTGTGTGTGTGTTTGTGTCAATGATCTGTGGAGACGATAACTGACGAACGAATGGACCGATTCGAACCAAATTTGGTACAAAAATCACAATCCGTAAACACTGGAAGCCTACTAGAAGTTTTTATACGCAACACTAGAAGTTTTTATACGCAATCGAATGTTCAGAACCTAAATTTCCAAGTGAAATTTTGAAAAAATCGTCTAAAAATCAAAACCACTAATAAAGTTACGCAAATAGACATTTCTTATGTAATGTGTCATTTGAAAACGATTGACACAAATTTCAGATGAACCGTTCTCGGGATATTGCACATTTTTCAAATAAATTATCAAAAAGTCATATAAAATAAAAATAAAAATATTTCCGATTGAGAAACATGTTCACTTTTCATATGTAATACCATGCGATAAATTTGGTGACATCATTCTCCTGGATCTAGCTCGTTCCATTCATGAAAAAAGATACTTCGAGTAATACTTTTGTATTTGAACGCCAATAGTCTATCTGCTGTAAAAATAACTTATTTCTTCATCCATAGCGCTTGGCGAGATTTTGGCGACGAATTTGGTTGAATGTCGCCAACCTGGCGACTTTTTTAAATGTTGCTAAATTAACGAAAAACTCGCCAAATGGATAAAAATGACGCTAAATCAATTACGACTCATTGATGATGACGACATGGAAAATGACGACTCATTGATGATGACGATATGGAAAACGACGACTCATTGACGAAAATTGAATATCTTGGAAAGAATATAAATAACTACTATAAAAATAATCTATTTTTTTTTATTGTAAAAGTTGTAAATTCATTGCATTATATAAGGAAAGTCATGTGCTGCCCACATCAGATTTTTAGTTTTATTAATAAATGGGGAAACCCGATAAAATATTAAGATTCTTTATTTAAATATATTCTTTCTTTTGCCTAAGGTAAGTTACTTATAACGTATAGTCTTGCCTTGACTTAAATTGAATTATTTTCGATTAAAGACTTATTAACTCTTAATAATGACTGTTTAACTTTGATTAAAAACTTATTAAATCTTAAATAATGACTGTTAAATTTTCTACAGTGAACTCGAAACATACGTATTGTTAAATAAATCTTGAATTATATTAAGCCTCGAATATTAACGAATATCAACAAAATATTTACGTCGTAATTAACAATCGCCATTAAGATAAAATTTGTTGTGCCAACACAAGTTTTTCTGCAGATAATTACTTAACATTTTGTAAGAAAACAATATTACAAAATAGAGCTTGCTTCACCAGAGCTTTCTAAATATCAATGGGTTTATTGCTGTTAAGTGTCTAAATAAAAAAATCTGATGTGGGCAGCACATGACTTTCCCTGCAGACTCAAATTCATTTTTTCTTTATTTCTTTAAGAACTCATTAAATTGAGTTTAATTGCACGAAATGACACTAAATTTGCATTTTTAATTCAATGTCTGCTTTTATTTGGTAATTGGAAACTTTCCAAAGGCGGCATAAAAAAATGCAAAAAATCTCAAATATCGCGTTAACGGTTTCTCCTAGAGTTATAGAGTTGTTCTTATTCTTTTCCTCGTCAAAAATTATGTATAAAACAAGCATTTAATTGATACATTTAAACATACGTAGTCCCTTTTTAGATATTGGCGATTTTTGCGGGCCATTTCGTAATAAAGGCAGGTTGTTCTTTTCCGAATCGTATCAAAATCTAATCAGCGCCAGAGTATCCCACATGTGATTTATCTACCAAATTTTGTGAAATTTGGTCAATTTGTATTTCAACTAGAGTGAATGAGATTTTTGAGGGCCATTTCGCAAAAAAAGGCGGGTTCTTTTTTTCCGAATTGTACCAAAAACTAATCAGCTCCAAGGTCACACCCAAGGGTCTTACGTACCAAATTTTATGAAATTCGGTCCATTAGTTTTTGAGTTAGTGTGGATACATACATTGCACAGGCACACAGACAGACAGACACACACACACACAGACGTCAAGCTAAAAATAGTTTTTCGTATTCTAGAGGTCTCGAAACGTGTAGATCCGTCGAAAGCTCGAGTTGCGATTTTCGACATGATTCAAATACTTTCCCTATACATTACCATGTATTGCAGGGAAAGTAAAAATACATGTAAAATAGGTATTTTTGCAATAAAATGGTAAAAAAAAATATATAATTAGTTTTAAATTTTCTTTTAAATTTTTGAAGAAATGTTCGAAAAATCGAATGTGTTTGTTCCCCTAGTTTGATCTTCCTGATAATCATTAGGTTTCTGGCACTAAATATTTATTTTCATACGTTTGCATACGTAGGTGAGTATTTAAGTTTTCAGAAGATAATGCATAAAATACTTTTGTATGGAAATAAAGCACTTTATTTCGTTTCAAAATATTCGCCCTTAGAATCAATACATAGTTTCATTCGAATAAACGACTTTCAAAAGAGTTATGCCATTCAGAAGTTGATATAGCAGAAACATGTGATTTATAATCTTCAACTGCTTCTTCTGGGCTGTTAAATCGTTGACTACGCATTTTATTTTTGATTGTTGGGAACAGGAAAAATTCATTGGGTGCTAAATCAGGCTAATAAGAATAATGACTCATCAAATAATTTTTTTCATACTTTAAATAATTGATAGCTTGAATTGCAGTGCGAGAGCTTGCATTGTCATGATGAAGAATGATGTGATATTTTGCATTATTTCCTCTTATTTGAGCAACTATCTCTGGCAAATAAATTGCATACCAGTCAGCATTTCTGTTCTTGATCATCTAAAGCAACGGTTGCAACATACCCGGATTTACCAAAATACGAAGCAATCATGTTCTGTGAAACACTTCGTGTTCGAACAGTTTTTGTAGGATTTCGTTCATTTTGAAATAGCCAAACAGTATATTGTTATTTTGCGTTGGATTTAAAGGAATAAATCCACGTTTCGTCACCTGTTACAATGTCAAAGATATGTTTTGAGGCACCAGAGTTGAATCTTTTGAGATTTTCCTTGCACCACTTGATACGAACATTCTATAGAGCTTGAGTTAAATTGTATAGAATCCAACGCACACATACTTTTTGACTTTTAAATGATCATGTAAAATTGAATGTACTAGCATCCTTTAAATTTTCAAAGATGTTTGAATTTCATCGTATGTGACATGGCGATCCAAAGTGATAATTTGTTGCACAGCATCAATGTTTTCTGGCATCCCAGCAGTTCTTGGTGGACCTTCACGAAATTCATCACTGAGACTCCAATGTCTAAGATAGAATTCTTTAAACCAGTTGTAAATTGCTGCTTTGGATGGTGCTTCATCACCAAAGTCGAATTCATTTGATTGACGTTGCTGTGCCAACCCTTGTTGACACCCCCGGCCACACATTAAGCTACCATAAACCTTCGGGTTGGTCGTGTGGTCAGGGTCTTCAATCAACCCTTGTTGGCAGTCATAATAAAACATAGTTCGAAAATCCATTTGACTTAAATCCATGTTTTGTCACTACCTTATTAACTTCAAAACGGCGCCGTAAAAATAATTTTACAGCATTTATCGTTCGTTTTTGAACAACTAATGTTCACACCAAAATTTACATTTTAAAAAATCGTCTGCACTGAAAGCTGTTATTTTTGGTATTGCCACATTCTAAAATCTTAAGTACAGGCCCTCATAGATTATTTTATAAATATTTATTATATTTGAAAAAAAATGGATAACTAACTAATGTATTTCTTCTTAAGGGTACGTTCATACAGAAAATGAATAGGTACCTTGATTAGATATTGTTCGTCGTTTATCATACTAAATTCCATTCAATTTCGTCAATTAGTTCGAGAGATATCATGAAAAAAAGTTTATTTGTAGTCAGGGATGCTCAAATCGGGAAAATCCATGATAATATAACCAATTCTGTTTATCCATAATCAGCGAGAAACATCTTTGTAAAATGGTAACTCTGTAAGCGTCTCTGTTTTTAACTCGAGCACTTTTGAAGATATAGTAATTATGCAACTAGGTTATACCACCCCTGCTAGAGGTCGGCTGTGGAAATATAGATTCTTAGTGCTTACCTATCACATGTGACGAACACCGCTGAACTATGGGGTTGAGGTGACATGGTAGTCATGCCCATTCATTCATCTGATCCCTTCTCATTCTCCTAGGAGTACCTACGCCACGGAAATATCATCCAATGACCACCTGAGACCAACGAATATCTTTCTAAAATGTCATATTTCTATTTTGAGCGGTTGAGGGAAACTTCTCAAGATTTTTAAGGATGGGTTAAGGAAATGTACCTCCTTGGTGCGTACCTATTGCCATTGCGAAATATCCCTGTAAAATTTCAGGCTACTAGAACGAAGGGTTCCGAAGAGGCGAAGATTATGTCTGTCTCTAAACACACCGCCTCTTCTGGGCAGTTGGAGCCGGTTTATCTGAAGAAAATTCATAACAGAAAAGTTTCAGATTCTGGCATGAGGGATTTGGGCGATACGGCCATCATTCCTTTCGTTCATACCATCCCACTACTACTCAGCTCTTAATTGGGTATCTTCATTCTGAAGATATCCTTTCCCGACTATGCTTATAATTACTCAATATTTAAAAGGTGAGTGGCATGGTCTGGGTTCTAATAATAATAAGAATACTCAGCTCCTAAGGTTTAAGAAATATATTTCCTTGCTGTTTACCTATAATTCGTGATTAACATCTTTGGAATTTTTTATGTTCCTCCATGTATGTGTTTGTGAGGTACTTTCAGTCATGTCATCTCATTTTTTTCACTTCGTTGATAATAAGTCACGGAAATATCCCTTTTTTATATATATTTTCTACGGCTTATCATGAATGTCCTTGAAAAATTAAAGTATTTTTGCTTAGGGAGTTGCGGAGATACGGTGATCATATCCTTATGCCTTGTCATGTCGAGGTATTTGTGAGATACTTTCGGTCATCCTACCTCACTTTTTCACGTCTTTAATGGCAGGTTACGGAAATATCCTTTTTATATATTCTTTGAGACTCATAAAGAATATCCTTGAAAAATTCCCGGTTCTGAGCTTAGGGGTTACGGAGATACGATGATCATTTCTCTCGTAATCTCACAGCAACCGTATTCTCTTAGAAATTTAGAAATGGGTTAAGGTTACATCATTTCTTATTGTATACTTATGACTCGCAAAAATGTTTTCTATTGCAGAAAAGAAAAATAAAGTGTTACCAGCTTTAGTTGCTGGGCGGCATATAGTGATGAGTCAATCAGTTTGTCAGTCATTGTTTTATGTAGGTACTCAATCGATCAATTAATCTATCAATTTATTCCCCTTTAGAAAGGATAGTAAAACACACGTGAATAAGAGAGAATGCAAATGCAATAGGGTTCATAACTCAGTATCAGAATTACATAAAAAACAAAAATTGGGGTTTAGTAACATCCTAAGAAGCTTAATAGTGAGCTTAAAATAATTTAATTTAGCAATATGACAAACTCAGTTATATCAATTAAATACTTACTATAAACCAGAACTTAAGGATTATACCATGTGTTAGTATGTGTTATATGTAAGGATTATACGATGTAGCAAACAAGATTAGAACAAAAAAAAAATTATAAAATTTATCTGCCATTTTGAACAGGATAAAATAATTTTAAACACTGAACGTATGCAGATATTTTTCATGTAAGTTCTAATATTTAGTAAAATTTAACCTAGTAAAATTTAACATTAACCTAGCGACGGGCATAGGGCATTGTGGTTCTTCAGAGTTTCTGAAAATATCAACTTAATGTCTAAGGGATTTCACACTTATTGCTGGTAGCATATCTGAGTCTTCCTTAATCTAATTTAATGTCTGTTTTATGTGTGTAATGTTTGAACTTTTATTTTTATTACTTTTTGCTACTTTTAATTCATGATTTATATTAACTTCACTGTAATTCATGGTAATGTATAGGGAAAGTATTAGAATCATGTCGAAAATCGCAAGTTCAGATTTCGACGGATTTATATGTTTGGGGACCTTTAGACCACGAAAAAAGTGTTTAGCGTGACGTCTCTCTCTCTCTCCTTGTTTGTTTGTGTGTGTGTGTGTGTGTGTTTGTCTGTCTGTCTAGGCAATGTATGTATCCACTCTAACTCAAAAACCAATTCACCATATTTCATAAAATTTGGTTGACAAGTCTCGTTTGAGTGACCCCGGTGCTGGTTAGATTTTGGTACGATTCAAGATTAAAGAATCTGTCCTTTTTTTTGCGAAATGGCCGGCAAAAATTGCCTGTATCCACTTTAGCTGAAAAAATAATTTACCGAATTTTACAAAATTTGGTAGAGAAGCTACTTGTGGGAAATCCTGGTGCTGATTGGATTTTGGAACGGTTCGAAAATAAAGAACCTACCTTTCTTTTGCGAAATGACCCTTAAAAATCGTCAAAATCTAAAATGAAAGACTACATATGCTCAAATACATCAATTAAATATTTGTTTTATACGTAATTTTTGACGATGAAAAGAATAAGACCAACCCCACTACTCTAAGAATAGCCATTCTCGAGATATTTTAGTTTTTTTGCATTTTCATTGCGACACATTTGAAAATGAGTCCAGTTACAAAATGAGAACGAAAATTGAATTAAAAGTGCAAATTCAGTGTAATTTATAATAACTATGGGTGTTATTTTGTGCAATTAAACTCAATTTAATTAATGAATTATTGAAGAAATAAAAATAACTTGAATAATGAGAGTCCGCAGGTAAAGTCATGCGCTGCCCATATCAGATTTTTTGGAATTGTTTTGAATATATGGTCATGTTCTATCAATATATGCAGAGTGCAGAGTCGAAAAATTTTTCATTTCTGGTAGTTAAATTTAATTTATTTCATCATTATTATAGTATCTCATTAAAATGTTTTTGGCCTTTCACACTCTTTCAATATTGTCACAATGATTTTGTAAAGTTTGTCAAACTCGGAACTAAATACAGATCACAAGAATATAACCAAGTAATCGAAAATTTCAATCAAGATCTAGAAGAATTCATTTATAAAATTGCAGTAAAACACAGTTTACCTATTCAAGCCTTTCATGAATGGAAATATAATTTTTCAAAAGAATTTCAGTGTTTTTACTTCAGACAAAATAACAGAATTAGGAATCTTTCAATACCTTCAGCTATACAAACTGTAAAAGAAAATTTTGCTATAACTTATACTGACAAGATGGTATCCCAATTTGCATTTACATGCAAAAAGTTTTACATTGATACACTACTTCACTGCTATCTAGACAGTACTATGTACACCCCTTTGCATAATAATGGGAACGTTCTATCCAATAGGATTAAAGCTATGTACAAACGAATCGGTAATGAAATAAAAACTGTTAGATTTCCATATCTAATCCTCATTCCAAAGATGCATAAAGAGCCTGTGAAATTCCGTACAGTTACCGTTGGCTGTGGATCATATCTGACAATTGCTAATAAACGACTATTGAACATCCTCAAGTTTGTGATGGAAAACATCAAAAAACAGAATCATGTCATGATCAAAAATGGAGTAGAAGTTATCGATCGTTTAAAACATTGTAATAAAAATATATGTTTTAAAAGCTTTGATTTCCGCGACATATTTAACAACATTGATTTAACTAATTTATATTCAATCTTGGAAAAATTACATGAAGAATTTGACTTGAAGGATTTTATTACTTATCGTAGATACCTTGATCTTATTGAACTGGTATTAAAAGAAAATATTCTATATAACGGAAAAAATTATTACCGACAAATAAAGGGAATCCCAATGGGAGGAGCCTGCTCATCAATCTTGGCCGATATTTACCTCTCAACATATGAAAAAGGAACCCATATTTTGTCGGAGATACCATATTTCCGGTATGTTGACGACGTGCTATTGGGGTGTTATGAAACCACCACCAATTTCGATTTCACATTTTACCCACCGGAATTGGAATTAATAGAAAATTGTAAAGAAGAAAATGAAGCGGTAAATTTTCTGGACATCTCAATAAAAAAACATGGATTATATGGTCATTATACAAAGTTATATGACAAAAGAGAATTATATAGTATTAAGATAAATCATATCATCGATTGGAAAACTAATCTTACCAAAAATACTTTCAGAAATATCATACTCGGACACTTCAAGAGAAATCAAATTTACAACACGTTTAAAAAAGATTGCAATAATAGCAATATTAAAATCATAACAGAGGCTTTATATAAACATTATCCTATTTATTTCTTAAAGGATTGCTATAGATCGATTTTCAAGGATCATGTAGATTTTGACAGTTTACTTCTTCAATTTGCAAGTAAATAAAGTTTATGCGTGCCTGCTAAGAAAGCACGCATGCGTAAATCGAACATATATATGATAGCGAGTTGGGCAGGAATCACTTTTGGTCCAGTTTCCTTCTGTTTGGTTGTCTTGTTCTTCCGTGTCCGGGTGCCTTCGTATTAGCACGCATGGGGGACCAACCTTTGCTTTGCATTGGTACCGTGAGCGTTTGCCTAGGCTGGAAAAACAGCTTTAAACGGGAGGGGGAGTCGCAATCCTCCTCAACCATTAAATGCAAAGCATTTGGTTATCCCAAGTTCCTTTAATTCTTCTTTTTCTTGGATTACATTCTGCTTCGGAGTATAGAGCGGCTTGGCGCCTTTTCCTGAGTAGTGCCTTTGATTTTTGTGGATATGCATAGGAATTCTATTTGAATTTGTTTACTGGCTTTTATATGATATTTATATATATATATATATATATATATATATTATATATCTTCAACTTGGTACGAAGTACCCTATACAAGAATTTAAAAATGTATATAACGAATTTTATAATGATCTCGTGTTATTCATTTATAGAATGGCGGTAAAACATAGTTTACCAGTACAAACTTTTAATAAGTGGAAAGATAGTTTTTACAGAGCTTTTTATCACTACCACACTAAGCATTGCAATAACACAAGTGAAATTACAGTCCCATCCTCATTCAAGCAATTTAAAAAAGATTTTGTCTTAACATATACCGATAAAATTGTATCGAATTATGCATTCACATGAAAGAAGTTTTATGTGGATACATTGGACAAATGTTATAAGGATAGTGAAATGTATACATTAATACCCAGTAACGAATTGATACTGACAAAAAGAATAAAGGCTCTTTACAAAAGAATAGTAATAGATATTAAAACAATCAAATTTCCATATTTGGTCCTCATTCCCAAATTACACAAAAAACCTGTCAAATTTCGAACAGTGACAGTGGGATGTGGATCATATTTAGAACTAGCAAACAAAAAACTTCTGGATTTACTCAAAATAGTTATGTTTAATGTTAAAAAACATAACTCTATCATGATAAAAAATGGACAAGAATTAATAAACCGGCTAAAATTTTGCAACAAGGATATTAACTTTAAAAGTTACGACTTTCGAGATTTGTTCAATAATATTGATTTAACTAATTTACAATTAATTCTGAAAGATTTACACGAAGAATGAATTGGTATTAAAAGAAAACATACTTCATAACGGAAGAAATTTTTACAAGCAAATCAAGGGCATACCTATGGGAGGAAGTTGTTCGTTAATACTGGCGGATATTTATCTATCAAAATACGAAAGAGGTACTCATATCTTATCGGAAATGCCCTACTTCCGTTACGTCGATGATGTGTTAATTGGGGGATATGAAAACACCCCACACTTTGATTTCACATTCTACCCAAGCGAATTAGACCTAATCGAAAATCCAGTGAGTGAAGACGGATCGGTGAATTTCTTAGATTTAACAATAAAAAAACACCAGAAATATAGAATTTATACAGAGCTACACGATAAAAGGTAATCATACAGTATCAAGATAAATCATATAATCGACTGGAATTCAAACCTAACCAAGAATGTTTTCAGAAGTATAATAATTGGTTACTTTAGAAGAAACCAAAATTACAATACTTTTAAGAAAGATTGCATCTACAAATGTAACAAATTTGTAAAGGAGGCAATAAAGAGAAATTATCCAATGAATTTTATACGGCATTATTACAATTCATTTTTCAAAGAAAAGTAGTAATATTCTTAACGTTAAGTGAGGCATTATATTCATAACTGCGAAACTGTTATCAAGTTATATGTCTGCGCATGTGCGACTTTACCCTTATAAGGAGATGTTCCACTGGGTTAGGTTGAAGGATATTTCATTCTTTTTTCTACATCGTTTTCATCTCTGACTCTGAGTCCGTTCGGGTGCTTTTGTTTTCGCGCATTTGGGAGACTGACCATGGAATTATGTTGGTGCCGTGAGCGTTACCCGGGTTGTAAAAGCTGCTTTAAACGGGAAAGGGGTGTCGCAATCCATCCCTACCATTTTATGTAATTCATATGGTCATTCCCGTTTTTTATCTGCTTTCATTTTTAATCCTTAAATATATATATATATATATATATATATATATATATATATATATATATATATATATATATATATATATATATAACCATATTTTTACATACTTAATTGCAACCAAACACAAAAAATATATCCATAGGTGCGAAGCAGCTCAACCAAGTATATTTATATGAATGAAATATAAAATATAAGAATAGCAATGTATCAAAAGTAGCCGGAGGGATTGTGGCCCCCACTTCCCGGTTAAGCCAGCTTAATGTCATGACGACACTTCCGGAAACTGATACAGTGCCGAAAACCAAGTACTCTATACTTAAAACATAAAATAAAAGAGCAAAACAGTACAGAAATGACAAAATTCCTATTACAACCAAAAAATGCTAACACGGCGTATACCAATACTTCAAACAACTAACAGATAATCTGTTAGTTGGTCTGATCTGTTAGTTGTTTGAAGTATTGTTATACTTGTAGCATTTTTTGGTTGTAATAGGAATTTTGTAATTTCTGTACTGTTTTGCTTTTTTATTTTGTGCTTTAAGTATAGAGTACTTGGTTTTCGGCAGTGTATCAGCTTCCGAGAGTGTCGTCATGAGATTAAGCTGGCTTAACCGGGAAGTGGGGGTCAGAATCCCCCCGGCTACTTTTGATATATTGCTGTTCTTATCTTTTATATTTCATATCTATATATATATATATATATATATATATATATATATATATATATATATATATATATATATAAATAATAATAATAGTTTGAAAATCCGATGATAGAACAGAGAGAAATTGTAACTCAAAAAACCCTAACATTAAAAATTGCCTATCAAATAAAAAATCACATATTACGGCTGAAGATAAAAGCAATTCAATGCTGAGTGAAGAATGAACGTTCGAAATCCGCAGGCGATATAAATACTATACTTTGTCAAGGCGGGAATTCATTTTATGACGTCATATAATGATCTAACTTTTAACAGCAGAAGATAGATGAAATCACTGAATGGAAGATACATTTTCGTGGTGGGAAAATAAAATTTCTCAAGATCCAGATAATTGAGTTTCTAAGAGATTATTTATAAACAATATCGTTTATAACTGAATGTTGAGACAGCTATGCTTTGTTTCAACCTAACAATTTAGCAAAGAATACGCTATGAATAAAAGTGCAGATTTTATTTTTGCTTAATAAGCTTTCAGAGATCCAAGATTGTATAATTTTTTTTAAAATGAAAATGCCAGTAGAGTGCAAATTTCTTTCTTCAATGTCATAACAAAATGAAGTGGATTGTGGCTCAACTAGATTTTCTCATATCAGAATTCATTTTCAGTAGCTTTTCTTTTTTCATATTTTACAAATTTTATTTAGGAAAATCGGTATTGAGAGTCCAAATGATTGCAATTATAGCATGTTGCCCTTCACTTTAAAGGGCTCGAAAAAATACCTTAATTGGTACCATAATTGACAATGTATGGTACCTGCCCTTCACTTAAAGGGCTTGAAAAAATACTTCTATGGATACCATAATTGCAATGTATGGTACCTGCCCTTCACTTTAAAGGACTTGTAAAAAATACTTCTATGGATACCATAATTGCAATGTATGGTACCTGCCCCTCACTTTAAAGGGCTTGAAAAAATACTTCTATGGATACCATAATTGACGATGTATGGTACCTGCCCTTCACTTTATAGGGCTTGAAAAAATACTTCTATGGATACCATAATTGACAATGTATGGTACCTGCCCTTCACTTTAAAGGGCTTGAAAAAATACTTCTATGGATACCGTAATTGCAATGTATGGTACCTGCCCTTCACTTTAAAGGGCTTGAAAAAAATACTTCTATGGATACCATAATTGACAATGTATGATACCTGCCCTACACTTTAAATGACTTGAAGAAATACTTCTTTGGATACCATAATTGCAATGTATGGTACCTGCCCTTCACTTTAAAGGACTTGAAAAAATACTTCTATGGATACCATAATTGACAATGTATGGTACCTGCCCTTCACTTTAAAGGGCTTGAAAAAATACTTCTATGGATACCATAATTGACAATGTATGATACCTGCCCTTCACTTTATAGGGCTCGAAAAAATACTTCTATGTATACCATAATTACAATGTATGGTACCTGCCCTACACTTTAAAGGACTTGAAAAAATACTTCTATGGATACCATAATTGCAATGTATGGTACCTGCCCTTCACTTTAAAGGGCTTGAAAAAATACTTCTATGGATACCATAATTGCAATGTATAGTACCTGCCCTTCACTTTAAAGGACTTGAAAAAAATACTTCTATGGATACCATAATTGACAATGTATGGTACCTGCCCCTCACTTTAAAAGGCTTGAAAAAATACTTCTATGGATACCATAATTGCAATGTATGGTACCTGCCCTTCACTTTAAAAGGCTTGAAAAAAATACTTCTATGGATACCATAATTGACAATGTATGGTACCTGCCCTACACTTTAAAGGACTTGAAGAAATACTTCTATGGATACCATAATTGCAATGTATGGTACCTGCCCTTCACTTTAAAGGGCTTGAAAAAAAATACTTCTATGGATACCATAATTGACAATGTATGGTACCTGCACTTCACTTTAAAGGGGCTTGAAAAAATACTTCTATGGATACCATAATTGACAATATATGATACCTGCCCTTCACTTTATAGGGCTCGAAAAAATACTTCTATGGATACCATAATTGCAATGTATGGTACCTGCCCTACACTTTAAAGGACTTGAAAAAATACTTCTATGGATACCATAATTGCAATGTATGGTACCTGCCCTTCACTTTAAAGGGCTTGAAAAATACTTCTATGGATACCATAATTGCAATGTATAGTACCTGCCCTTCACTTTAAAGGACTTGAAAAAAATACTTCTATGGATACCATACTTGACAATGTATGGTACTTGACAATGTATGGTACTTGACAATGTAATGATAACTTCCATCCTCCCGAGAAGAGCTAATGACGCAAGATAAAAAATTGTCTTTTTTAACAATTTATTGTTGTAAAAAAAAGCTGTTTTTTACAATAATATTTGAAACCTATTGCAGAACACACTTAACACAGAACACTCAACAAACAGACGGACGGACATCACTCCAAAAATAGTTAAAGCGTGTTCAATAGGTCTTTAAACATATATTAGCATCGAAATCTCGAATTCGAAAATTATCGTGAAAACAATACTTTTTGTATACTATATTACATAGTACGAGAAAGTAAAAATTAACAGCTTGAGTAGAGTATAAGAAATGTTCCTATATCCGGTCATCGAAGTTTCCCCTACAATTGCACAAATATTCTATTTGTCACCAAACTATAACCTATGAGCATGTTTCTTCAATACAGCCAAATGGAAAGCGCAAAACAGAGACAGCGATAAAGTAATCATTCTGGTAATCTCATTCGTCAGCTAAGTGAGTGAATCGGTTCTCCTGCTATCGTCTGTAGTTAAAGTATTGGTTAGAGCTGAATATATATGTAAAATGAGAGATATATTTCAAAAATTCAACTGCGTTATTTAAGTCGAGTTCGAACAAGCACAAATTCTCCACCTGTCAATAAGTACCATATACTTTGTGCGAAGGGTAAGAAAAACTTGAGCAACATATAAAAGCACAAATAACACAATAATGCAACATACAGCTGTTTCGAGGTTACGCTGGATCCCCTTCTTCAGTGTAAGAAAACCAACAAACCTGACTTCCAAAAGAGGAATCTTTCTCTCCCCTGTTTCTGGAGTCCCAGCTTTTATTCATTAAGGCCATAGAAATAATTATTTGGCCACAAATCGCTCTGCAGGCTTTGACGGGCATCCAGGTGAATACGAGCTCCTGTGTACAGAACTGTAGAAGACTTTTGGGGCAGTTTGAGATAAGAGTTGCTTTTCAGTGAGTACCAACTCATTGTGGCCTTCAAGAAAATGAGAAAACAGATTTTCCAGCAAAAACAGGGAACTGATATCCTTCAAAGGACTTGCAGAGACTTGCCACTCCATTCTGCTAAATTAGAGATTGAAAGAATATTCAAACATTCGTTTCGTAGTGTGGCTTCTCACTCTTCTAGAGACAAACATTGGAGTGTTGGAGTGCGCTTTGCGGATCTTATTGTGTTCCCGATTCACCTTGTGCTGCAGCAGTGGCACTGTTTAGACTTTTGACCGGACATGACTGTCTTGGTGCCAATTTGTATAGTTTTAATTTAACTACTTCGCCTGACTGCGTTTTGTGTACCTCTGGACAACCTATGACTGCTGGTCGTCTGGACGAGTGTTCTGCACTAAATAATTTGGACTGTATTGTTGAAAAGTATTGGAGAGCTCGTGGCCTAATGACCTAGTGGTCAATGGCTTGGCATTTGTTAAATAAAATAAATTTGACCACGAATTGGTCTCACAAATCAAGACAAATCACTTCTGGGTGAAATATTTGTCTTTATGACTCTGCAAAATCTCTTGTTAATAATTATTTACTTTTCCGTCCCTGCTCTTTTCAGTGCAGAGATTTCAAGGAAAGGTTAATATGTTTCAGCCAGGTAGGGGTTTCTTGTGATGTGACAAAATAAAGATTCTTCCTAACAAAAAAGGTTAGGGATCATTGCCGTAGACAGACGAAATTAACTCGAAATTTATTTACTACAGAAAAAAAGTTATGAAAAGTCAGTTATGTTCCTTAGGGAAAGTCAAAGCTTTCCGACCCAAGAAACCTTTTAAGAAAATCCAGTTTCTTCAACGCTCAGATTACTTACTCATAAGTTATTTTCGGCAAGCGACAAAACCAGTCTGTGGTCGAACCTATGTTGCCCAGGCGCAAATTAAGATGACATATCCAGCGTTGCTCAAGTAATTTGATTTTTGAGATTGACGTGCTCTTACTTGTCTCAGCCGATCTCTTTTAGACCCATGATGTTGTACTTATGATTTTTAGTGTCTTGTTCGATTGGGCCAGTCATACCCGAAGTTGCTGAGTTCCTTTCTTGTTTGTGCCAATACCTGTCCACCTTTACTTGTGCTGTCCATTTTACATGTACTGATTATCAAATATTTTAGATTTAATCCAAACTTAATTATTCTGGAGTGTGGTCTCACATGTGCTGATTTCTGTGTGTTTTTACCTTTTCAGATTTTTTTTAAGTTTTAAATTTTTAGTTATCAAAATTGTTTTTATTACATTAAGGTTGGTAATGTTATATAGAGTTGATGTATATATAGAGATCAAACAACAAATCCAATCATTTTCTGCAGTCTCAAAATTACGAGAGCGTAAGGAGAGCTTATACATGCTCGTAGATTTTTAGAATCAAGTTCAAATTCCAGATTGAGGAAATATAGCGGTCTTGCTCATTCGTTCATCGGATCCCTTCTCATTCTCAGAATCCAGTTTAAATTCTGGATCCTGATCAAAGTAGTTATAGAAGTGAAGTAGTTCTACAAGCGACAGAAGCGAACGGTACATGCCAAAATTGACTATTGTCTTCATAATCTGATCTGCAGTAACGATGTTGTGAATTACATAAATTGAGAAAAAAAACCCGGCTTGGTTTAAAGAACTAAAATATAAAAATCTGATGTGGGCAGCACATGACTTTCCCTGCAGAGACTCAAATTCATTTTTTCCTTTATTTCTTTAATAATTCATTTGATTGAGTTTAATTGCACCAAATAACACTAAATTTGAATTTTTAATTCAATTTCTGATTTTATTTGATAATTGGACATTTTTCCAAAAGTGGCATAACTAAATGCGAAAAATCTCAAATATCTCGATAAGGGTTAGTCCTAGAGTAATAGAGTTGCTTTTATTCTTTTCCTCATCGAAAATTACATATGAACCAAGCATTGAATTGATATATTTGAACATACATAGCTGTTTTTTAGATTTTGGGGATTTTTGAGGGCCATTTCGTAAAAAAAGGCAGGTTGTTCTTTTCTGATTAATTCCAAAATCTAATCAGCACCAGAGTATCGTACAAGTAACTTATCGACCAAATTTTGTAAAATTTGGTCAATTAGTATTTTAGTTAAAGTGGATACATGAAATTTTTACGGGTCATTTCGCAAAAAAGGCTGGTTCTGGTTTTACGAATCGTACCAAAAATTAAGCATCAGGTTCATACCCAAGTGACTTAGCTACCAAATTTTATGAAATTCGGTCCATAAGTTTTTGAGTTAGAGTGGATAAATACATTGCACAGACACACAGACAGTCAGATACACAGACAGACAGACAGACAGACACACACACACAGACATCAAGCTAAAAGTAGTTTCTTCGTATTCTAGAGGTCTCTAAACGTGTAGATCCGTCGAAAACTCGAGTTGAGATTTTAGACATGATTCCAACACTTTCCCTATACATTACTATGTATTGCAGGGAAAGTAAAAAATCTGATGTGGGCAGCACATGACTTTCCCTGCAGACGTTTATATTCACGTTCTCTTTATTTATTTTTTTATTTATTTCACTTTTAATTCAATTTTCGTTCTCATTCGGTAACCGGACTTATTATTAAAGGTGGCGTAGAGAAAATACGAAAAACTAAAATATCTCGAGAACGGCTAGTCCTAGTGTAATGGGGTTGATCTTTTTCTTTTCGTCGTTAAAAATTACGCATTAAACGAGCATTTAATGGATGTATTTGAGTATATGTAGTTCATTAGTTTAGATTTTGACTATTTTTGCGGGCCATTTTGCAAAAAAAAAGGCAGGTTATTTTTTTTCGAATCGTATCAAAATCTAATCAGCCCCAGGGTAACCCACAAGTGACTCATCTACCAAATTTTGTGAAATTCGGTTCATTAGTTTTTCAGTTA